>JAIFZK010000068.1:1900000-1967500 GCA_027481765.1 Tenualosa thibaudeaui
CTTTTCTCATTTTCTCTCATCCTGGCTTTGTCACGGTGTGTGTGTTTTCATCTGTTACAAATTGATTTTGAGAGTGTGAATCCTTAGCCAAAGGGATTATAGAAAGAGCCATTCTTAAGCTTGTGGAAAATTCATTAACAGCAAAACTGATCGAGCCCTACCCAAAACCACTCCCACACCCCACCTTCAACACAGACACACACACACACTTGTGAGTTAGGAATCAAATCCCATATACAAGATGGGCTTTCTTTAAAGCAGTTACAGTATAATGACCAGTTCCACATTTAAGGTCAATAGGTCTTTAGGACATGAAGACCAATTAAACGTACACGCAAGTATAAATTGCCTGTTTTATAGGTATAGGTGTATAAAAGAAGACCAATGAAAATTACATAACCACAATACATATATTTCTTATAACATGTTAGCACATTTCTACCGCTACATGCAGCTAAACAAGCTTAAATATTTAGTTGCTGTTATGTATAGTTATCACTCAGAGAAATGAAATACTGTTTTCTGATTGGCTGTCAGGGTGTCCTTTACTCCCTGATAACAGGACACCTATGACGTCGGTCTGGTAAAAATGTTCCATATCAATGCTATTTAGAATGGTAACTATAATAACCAAAGAATCTAATTTACGGTTGATTGTGGAACTACTTTCACACAAAGCGTTAGACTACACCAAAGCCACAAACAAGATGGGTTTTTTTGTAGGTTACTGTATAAAGAAAATAATTGAATAAATATAAAAATAAATGTGGCAGTTGGGTGATTAGTGGAATAACCCAGATATAGGTGATATAATGGACCTGGTGCAGGCAAGACATGCTACATGCCATATTAGAGTAGAACTGAGTAAAACTCTACTCAGGTTCTATAGAATTCCATCATAACCTCATGCTCAGTAGCATGCTCAGACATAATTTCAGTTCTAACCAGAATATTGACCACATTCTGATTACTTGAGAGTCATGTAAACCCCTGATACTGATCATGTGTCGTAGTCTGGATTGTAAAAACGTGAATAAACCCCTTGGCATATGCCTGTATTGACCGCAACACTTGCTCATCTGTAAACACCTTTATCAAGACTTACCTCCTTGCTCATCAAGCATGACCAGAGTTCTGATTCCGGCATCTTTACTCTAGTTCACCACAAGCAGAGGCAGAGAGGCAGCACAGAGAAGGTCAATGGAGGAGGACAGAGAAAGACATCAAAGAGAGATCAAAGATCAGAGATCAGAGAGGACGATCATCTTCGCAGAACACCAATCAGAAGCAGAAACAGTCAGAGAAAAAAAAAACATTTATGGTTATTTGTGATTTCTTTAGTAGTGGAGGACATGTGGTCGTGGTGGTCTGTGAGTCTGTAAGACTTGCTTTATGTCTCTGTGGCTTCATGGCTGTTCACATGTTCAGACAGAGTGCTGCTGAACACAGATGCCTCCTGAGCATGTATGTGAAATATGGTTGTCTCTATTCTACTGGGTGTAATGAGGCTCTATGACCTAAATAAAGCAGATGATCCTCGTTTGTGGCGCACAATCCCACACTGTTTCATTATTTCCACCAGATGGAACGACAGACTCGCTCGATAAAACACAGCCGTCAGGCAAGCTGGATTATTGTGGGCAAGAACAGGGTACCTAGCTGCCACAGCTGAAAAAGGTTAAGTACATCTGCACAAGTGTTCCCATTTGTCCCCTCACATGTGAGAGAAAACTAAAGCTAAATCGCTAAATTATACAGTCTTGGTCTCCCCTGTCTATTGTGTGTTTATTAGTGTGTCATTTACTTTCCTGAAAATTTTTTCCCCGTAGGTTCTTATCAACATATGAGTTCAACCCCCACACGTAACACCATAATGGCTATTCGAATGTTCAGCCATGCCGTACCTCTAACCATTAATATTCATTCAATTTATCTTCCACAGGTGAATGCTTTATGTGATAGGGCCGAGGTGAGGAAGCTAATCACCAGCGCTAGCCAGAGGAAACACAATTAAACATATCTGACCTTTTGCTGTAAATTAAATTAAAATGGCATGACATGCAGCGTGATCATGGACATCAATCATGCGAATGCTCAACAACAAGTCATAAAAGCTTGCTATGGTCATAATATTTAATATGTTTGGAGTCATTGATTTAAACAGTTGAATAGCATATTACAGGTCAGGAACAGGCTAGCGTCATTATTATTTTAATGCTTTACACCCATTTTCTGGAGTATTCAGTCTGCCTAAAGTCAGATACATGACGTCACATCAATATACTCCAATACTGCTCAGTGTGCTGGACTAAATGAATTTCCTCCTGCCACGAATGACACGTTGCATCATGGGTAATGTCTCTCACACTCAGTCCCCATTAGGGCGTAAATCACTGCGCCTGGGTGTGGGCAGTAAGTGCCTCACTATCATTAGCAGGGGACAAAAGCTGTGAGAAATCACTATTGATTTTATCATCAGGGGCAAAAGACCAGCACAATGTTTGCACCTCGACCCCTCTATAAATACTGGAAATGAACCTAGGAGTCTTTCTTGGTCAACTCTTTAAAGTATGTGTGAGTGTGTGTGTGTTAGTGTGTATGTGAGAGTGTGCGTGTGTGTGCAAGTGTGCGGGCATGCATGTGTGTGTGTGAGTGGGGGAGGGAGATGTGACTACGTGTGTGTGGATGAGAAGAAATGGAGTGAGAAAGATAAAAAAATTAACTGAAAAAAAGAAGAAAATACACAGAGAGAGAGAAAGAAGAGTAGTTAAAGCAAGACAGACAGAGAGAACGAGAGAGAGAGAAAGAGAAAGAGAGAGAGAAAGAAACAGATGATGTTAAAGGAAGTGAGCAGAGACAAATGAAGTGCTTGAAGAAGAGAGAAGGCAATTTCCCCTCGGGACGACGGCCCCGTCACCCTGAGCAGCTGAATCTACCCTGTGGCCTTCTGGGAAGGCAGTGCTGGCAGGGTCTTTAGATAACAGGGTCTGATCAGCTTCTTATGCCTCAATCCTACGATTCTACAGCTCTCTCTGCAGCATGTACTGTTAAGCCCCCTTTTAAAACAGAAACTGCTGACTGACCTGTGGTGTTCACTCACACTTTAATCGCCTACTTGCTGAGTTTTAGAGAGACACCCACGGCACACTTCTGTCGACAGGGAAAAAAAAACCTAATCTGTATTTACAGAATTCTTATACTCACACTGGCAGAGTTCAAGTTTTGTGTGATTGGGATTTTTTTTCATTTAATTTTTATTTAATTTTATTTTTATTTCATGTCATAGTGTATTGTGTGGCTGCAAAACCAGCAATACTAAAGCTCCATCTCAGAAGTCTCAGTGAAGGAAAAATGCTCGACCATAAATTAAAAGCTAGATTGCAACTGAATATGCCTGAGACTTTCAATGTGAGCATTTGGTGAGAAACCAACAGCTTCAGTGAGGCAGAGAAAACTATTAGTGCCATTCTCAAGAGGTATACAGACCTTTTTTGAATGCAGTCAATACTAAGTATAAGTCCCATCCTGATGTTCCTAAGGCATTATGAATACTTTATAATCCCTTACAAATGTGTTTATCATGCCGTCTGGTATACTGTTTTAGTAAAGTATTACTGAAATGTAATATTCATAAAGGGTCTGCCTGAAATGGGAAAGCAACTGCCTGCAGCCTCAATGCCTCCAACTGAATAACTTACCAGCAGGCATCAAGGTACCAGCTATATGAACATTGATGTAAACAGCCCACTAAGACAACAACAGCAAATTTGGACATTTTTGTCAAGATATAGCTGACTTCACAGAATTTTGTATGTTGAATGCAACACGGAATAAGCACCTCCACTGCACTAGAAGTGTGACCCAATTTCATTCAGACATGCTTCAATGTGCGGCTATCACCAAACCCTATCTCAGAAGGCCTCTGGTTAAGACATCCTGAATGTCTACATCCTGTACCTGCTCACTTGTGTGCTGGGTGAAGACTATGTCTGGATGGAGGAAAGAAACCACATCATTTAGCCTCATTTCCTGTCAACACTGATCAACATTGCAAGTCAAGCTGTGAGGTTTTTGTGTGATTTCTATCAATCAACATGCTACATCTTGTTCAACTTTTCAGGAGTGCAATTTCCCTCTGGGGATTAAAAATGTAATCCAAATCCATGTTCTGGTACGTGTTTGGGCCACACCCATCCAAGAATCAGGGTTGCTTAGCTGGGCATGTCTGTGTTGTCAGTGTCTGCACGTGCAGGTGTTGTGTTGTTGGTTAACATTTGCTAGTGTAACGTTAGCTGCTTTGCGGTTGGTGTCCGTGGTTGTAGCACTTGTGTACTGTTGTTGTCTTACCTCCTCCACCAGCTGAAGCATACGTCGGGTACTCTCCAGTGACTGCACAGAAAAACAAACAAGAAAAGGGGGGAAAAGAGAGGGATAGAAAAGAAAAGAAAAAAAAGAAAGAGAAAGATGGTTTAGACAGGAAACAGCACAGCTGCTCATCACAGAGAGCTACAGTAACACCCTCTGGGAGGGTTTTAACGATAGGGGGAAGAATCTAAACGTATGTTCTAACAGTCACCTAGTTACCGCCATACCTTGCTTCCTTCTGCTCTGAGCAGTCTGTAACGACAACAGCAATGTGGCTAATTTGACAGGTTGAATGGCCTTTTGGATGAAATGTTTTAGCAGGTGACTGAAAGAAATATTTACTCTTCACACTCTTCACACCATTCCTAGTGAATACCTAGCCATACCTTGTACATGTTAGTTTATTGCTAACTACGTTGGGAAAATGATCATGTGTCAAAACATCAGGTAATTAGTGGTGAAACTGGTGAAAGCACATTAAACCACCAATGAAAATAGACTTTCTTTATGCCATGATTTTTAGTCTCTGGTTTCATAGGGTCATGACAGTGATAAGTGATCTGAATCAGTAGGAGATGTGTCTGTGCTATTGAGAGTCTTGCATCCACACTTTATCTACACAGAAACAGCAGCCAGACTCCATGTACAATCTCAGCTCCCCCCACATACACCATCCTGCTGTCTGTTCCTGCCCTGGGCCTCCAGATGCAGTTCCCTGCTCATGAATGTTTCATATGCCCATTTGGATAAAAGTTATAAATGTCCTCAACAGCAACATGACTTTTTTCTTTCATTAAAAACGACTGTGCTATGGATGTCTTCTTCTGCAGGACACATCAGTTGCACTTGCTCAAGGTAAAAATAAATAAATAATAGATATGCATTAAAGATCAATACAGAGGAGATGAAACACAATCGCTGTCTGGCCTAATTGTGCAATTTGGGCCATTACTGATGCACAAGAGGCCGTCTTCAATTTGTTTTTTTCTTTTCCTCGACTGAGAGCACCAGGCATTACATCCATCCTTCCGTCATCAGGGTAGATCATTCACAAGATGCCCTTGAGCTGACTCTGAGTACAAGGCCTTCACTACCACTCTCTTTCTCCTTTCATGAATCAGAAAATAAGGGCTTCTAAATTGCTGTTTGCTCTCCCCCCTCCCAAACAAACAAAAATAAATAAATAAAACATGCCCCAAAACAAACAAACATAACAACAAACCCTCTGTCAAGTTTGACTAGTAGAAGTTTTGTCTTTGCTGACATAAGATTTGCAGCAGAAGGCTGGTGAGATTAGTGCTAAAACCCATGAGGAACAAAGACACGCACATCACAACATCGCACAGCACAGCACATGCCATCACAGCTCAGCGTAGTGCTACATGCACGGACTGATGCTCTCCAGGTGTCTGGCTGGCTCCTGTTAAATAACAAGGGGGATACATGTCCACCAACCTCACAGAACTAAAGCTGGAGTGTGTCCATAAAACTGCCGTTTTTCACCAACCTGAAAGACACAGCTAAAAAGGACAACCCTGGGTGTTTTTGACCATTTGTTTCACTATGTAGCCTTTGATATATGGGCAGAGCTGAGCGCAGTGGCCATGATCCTAACTGCTAACTGTTACATAACCCTCCTATGTGTCATACAGAGACACGATGATAGTTGTTGGCATATAGATGGATCATCTGATGATGAAGGCCGGCTCCACTCTGATTAGCTGTTGTCATAAGGGTTGAGAACTGACCCGTTCCACCGGTTCCAGCATTTGCTGATATCTGGTTCCCACATGATCTTTGTTCCACTATATCACAAATGAGCTTCTGAGAGGATTCTCATGCGATTTCCACTATAGAGGTGATTCACTGTTTCTTTTACTGTCATAGATATTTCTATATGGGGCCAACTGTATGTATGTGAGTCAATACATAGAGCCTGTGTGTGTGTGTGTGTGTGTGCGTGTGTGTGTGTGTGTGTGTGTGAGTGGGTGTTTGTGTGTTGTGTGTGTGTGTGTGTGTCTCTCCCGGAGACCCTTCAGGTGTGTTTGACGTACCTCATCTGCCAGTTGGTCAGCACGCTCCTGCAGGTCTGTGAGCTCATTGCGCATGTCCGCTTCGTCTGCCATGGTTACGCCGGGGTCTCAGGCACTCGCTTCCAGATGAATAAAGTAGCTCTAGATGGAGAGAGACAGAGTGGATGTTTGAGAATCTGTACAATGGAAGAAAGGCTCCAAACACTGAGAAATGGAGAGAGAGAGAGAGAGAGAGAGCAGAGAGAGACAGAGAGAGAGAGAGAGAAAATTTCTTGGAATGGAAAAAAGTAGATCTAAACACAGCAAGAGCGTTTGTGTGTGTGTGTGTGTTTGTATGTGTGTGTGTGAGAGAGAGAGAGAAACTCTGTATAAGGGAATAGTCTCTAAACATACACTGAGAGGCAAGGAAAGAAAGTGAAAATCTATTTCAGAAGAAAAGGACATCTCTAAATGCATAGCAAGGGGAGGGAAAAGTGTGTGTGTGAGTGTGTGTGTGTGTTTATGTGTGGATCAGCATGGAAGAAAAGCGTGACTTTAAACCACTGTGAGAGGGAAAAACTGTACGTGAGAATCTGTGTTTCTATCTCATTTAGAAGAGCTGAGGAGAGAGAATGGCTTTTTACTCCAATGTTTGTTTCTATTGGAGACTAGAGGATGTAAACACAGAGAAGGAGACAGTATAGAGAGAGGAAGATAGAGAATAAGAACGAGTGAGATAACATAATGAAATACGGTCTATTACAGCACACAGTAATGTGCTGCTTGTTTGGCAACTTTGAAATAATATCCAGTCAGATGGCTCTTATTCTGGCTCAGGTATAAGAGAAAGGTTTAAAATAACATCAAACACTTCACTTCCCAAAAATCACTGCTGTGCACTGACAAATGCCAGTGATATCCCCCTGATATCACTGAATCAGTCCAGATCAAATGTAAACAAACAAAGGCATCGAGCGCCCCAGTTCACTCCTGAGTTGGAGGACTAACCCAACTCACTCCACACACACACACGTACAGACACATACACACACACACACACACTCACATACACATAAAGACATACACACACAAATACACGTAAACACACACACACACACAGACTGAGCTGAAAAGATTAACCACCGTCGTCGTGGCGACGTGTGAAGGTCTCCACTCTGCCTCTAAAACAAATTGCTTTGGTGCCTCCTCCCTGCGCTGAAGTGAAAATCCATAATATTACCGGCCATTTCTGTCCGTTAGCTTCAGAAGTAATTACAGTAACTTCCCCAGTGATCCATTTCATAGGGACGAATAGCCATAGCTGATCAAAGAGATTGAATGGCCACACAGCCAGCCTCTGTGGAATGGCTGATTCTGTTCTGCAGTAAGTTTGTCTGTTTTCCCTCTTATCATGGTTCACACTCAGCTTGATAGCGGTAATAGCAATCCAATGTACTCCAGTCAGAACAAAGGTTTGAAAACAACACATGCCAACACAAATAACTACACAAGAATAATTATCTACAAAAAAAGTAAGTAGAAGCACATATATATTCTGTACATGCCAGTTATACATTTTTAAAGTTACACAGTCCTTTGTGGATTACTCCACACATACTGAGCACATACATCGTACATATTTCCAGTTGTATTATAGCAACACAATAGAAGAGCTGATATTTGTGTCAATATTCACTGCCATTTACCACTGAGTAACCAAACTCATAATCCAACTAAAAGGGCCGTGATGCAACCATCTCATTAGAGTTGCATAGGGCATTACAGGTGTGCATTTGCAATGTTAAAGACTTTGTTCCCCATAGTATATAACCTGTGTAGCATCACAGTGAGTTTGGAGCCTTTTTAAAAGGAGAAATCTGGTGTGATTCTATCAATAGCCCTGATGTTAATTTTCTGTCTTTAGAAAAAAGAACAAGGAAAGACTACATAAGCCGAATAGCAAACAAGCAGCTAACAATAACTGAATGGGGCATAGGAAAATAAAACTGAAATGAATTTCCATGGCCCATTCAGTTAGTGTTTGCTGCTGGTTTACTATTTGGTCTATTATGTACTCTGTGACTTGGGGCTATGGATTGATTCACACCAGATTTCTCCTTTAAGGTAAATATGGTAAAAGACCTGCACTGTATTGCGTAACTGATTCAGCCTCTAAAAAGCACTGTGTTTGTTTACAGCACAGCTGTAGCTGTTATTGCAGATGTAACCTGCTGACTTTAAGGTCAGGGTGACAACGGGCCTCTCTCCTGCAGATGTCTGAAGCATGTAGTTGACTAGAAACTGGGAGTTGCAGCTATTTTTGCTTCAGCGAGTCACCAGAGATTTAATGTTTCATGGACATGAAACAAACTCAGAAGTGCTCTTTTATGAAAAATGCATAACTGTTCTCACTCCCTATTTCAGCTGGAAAATGTAGGAAATGTGAAGGACTGGGCAAAATTCTGCAGTTGTGCCTCTCCGACAGGGTCATTTGTTTTAACTGTCAAAAACAAACTTCACGTTCAAAACAATAAACAGCAAACTGCCTCCATAAGACTGTATGAACTACATTCGACTGCATCTATACAGAAACTCTCTATCTATTGTATGCTGCGGAAGCACAGCTATAAATGCCAACTGCATCCCAGCAGCACAGTGGGATGTATATAACTGGAGGGCAGTGTGATGTATATAAACAGCTCTCAGTGAGCCAGACAGCTGCGACTGTTGAGCATCAGCAAGGCACCGATGACTCCCCCACAGTCTCCGCCGAAGAACACACAGCCCATGATGAGTCCTTGACTGTGACGTTAAGAACACAGGCGTCCTCGCCTCATAAATAAATCCTCCGCCCATGACACATGGCTGAGGTGACTCTTGAGGAGATGCTTGGGTTGGAGCTCTTCTCCTTCGCCTCCGTATCTCTTGCTCCACTCTTCCTTTCTTTATCTTCATCTCTCTCTCTTGCTCTGTTCTTCACAGTCTGTTCATTTCTCTCACTCTATCATCTCGCTACCTCATTCACTCAGTCTTTCCTTATCTCTGTCGCTCTCTCTCTCTGTCCCTCTCTTTGTCTGTCTCTCTCTCTCTTTATCTGACTTTACTCTCACTTTCTCTCTCTATCTGCCGCTCTCTGTCTCTCTCTTTATCTGACTTTATTACTCTCTTTCTCTCTCTCTCTTACTCTAACTCCATCTTTTGTTTTTCTTCCTTTGTCTTGCTCATTTCTTCATCTGTCCTCTCTCTCTCTGTCATCTTTCTTCCTCTCTCTCCATCACTCCCCTCTCTCCCTCTATCTCTCTCATCTTTCTTCCTCTCGCTCTACCACTCCCCTCTCTCCCTCCCTCCCTCTTTCTTCCTCTCTCTCCACCATCTCTCTCTCTCCCTCTCTGTCTGCCTGTCAGGAGATGTCACCCTGCCTTCCCCTCTGTCATCAATAATGAATCGTGCATAAGAGAAACGACTCGCAGAGGGTGAACAAGGCTTTTAGAAGGCTACTTGCTTTACACAGTTTTACCCATGCTGCTCTTGTTGGGGTGGCCCCTGTGGTCGGCTGGTCGGCTCATCTAGTAAATCACTGCTCTCTGAGGACATAGGCTTTATCTGCTGTGACGGCTCAGCTAATCCAGTGACGGGGGAGCCGCTCCAACGCAGAGGAACCACCCAAACATGCACAGCCAAACAGTCTAACACCTAATCCTGCTTCCGCACCATCATTCGCCAGTGAGGTTTAGGTCTACTCTAACTTCAGAGCTAACTCTACACACCTGCGGACTCTTTCCTGCTCAGTTCAAACTGTCTTATGGTAGTTGGTGAAGATGTTTTCTAAATCTGGGAAAAAATTAATATGGATGTACTCTTTCACTGAACCCCATCAAATTGTCTTCACAAACCACATGCAAAATGGACTGACTGTCAGACTCCCTCATGAGGCACCACGTAGCTGAAACAAATGCCTTAAATTTTGCCAGCCTTCAGCATAATATGAGCATCCCAAATGGATGTCAAAAAACAGCACATAAAAAAAGCCCCAAATACCACCAATCATTTGAACACGTGTGTTTTATGCAAATGTTATGAATAATAAGGTTGGCTTGGGTGCACAGAGTGTGTGAGCATGGATAATCACTGCTGTTATGCAAGGCAAGACACCAGGCATTAGCATCCACTAGAACACACTCTCTCATTTCAGACTCCACAGCACTTTAGAGAGTGCTATTCAGGTCTCGTTTGGTAGTCAGAGGACAAATGCCTGCCCTTGTCCAAACCAGTTAAATATGTCCTCATATTTGAACCAGAAAACCACAAATAAGGAACAAATTGAAAAGCTGAGACTGACTACCATCATCTATATAGTGTTGATGTACATTGCAATGCACTGCAATGATGAAAAGGTTCTCAAATTCATGTATACACAAGCTCTACATTATTTGGATATTTATTACAAGGACTTGCATTAGAAATAGATTGCATATACTATGAGGCAACATATTATATATTTCCAACCCTGGACTGAGATAATAAGAAAAAATGGCTATTCTGAAATATTAATGCTTCATTTTCATTGGCCTGTTATATTTAAACTTCTCTCCCCCCCAGGCTAATTCTGCAGACTGCAATCAGTGTAAAAGAAATTCCACGTAAAAAAAATTAAGGCCACTTACATGTTTACACAGAGGTTCCCTTCAGATATCTGACCACCAGCCTATCCACTTAGCGAGATGCACATAGTCTTGTAGATGGCACTTCTTTAGTGACGAATCAATTGAGCCACAAGAAAACAGAAAATGGCAAGGTGACCTTTACACTCTCATCGGGGAGGTGGTTGTCAGTTCATATTTCCATCTGATTTAAACCATTCTGAAACAACCACAACAGGTACAGGCAGACTGGTAAAGGATAGGAAGAGGCAGTGAAATCATCCCACTGTGTTTTGCCCTCCTGTCTCATGCAAAGGCCTCTGGGATGGGTTAGTCCTCCAGGGCCACATAAAACAATGTGCTGCCTGCCACCCTGCCTGCCTGCCACATGTGGGAGGATTATCTAGAAATATTTTATTTCCTCTTTAGAAAAAGAAAAAAAAAATCCATTATCTACCCATCGTGGAAAAAAAAGAAACAACAGAAATCTTAAAATAACAATAAGTGCATCTGGAGGGGTGGATCGCAACAAATCCAAGGAGTTCAACAAAGGCTATCGAAGAAGCACACATACACCCTGACACACACACAAACACACTTTCTCTTTTATTTTCATACGCACATGCCCTGCGCATGCACACACACACACACACACACACACTCACACACACACAGACTTGATTGAACAGGGGCAGAGACGGTACATCATGTTTAAAATGAAATACCTTACTGTAAAATACTCTCTGTCTTTTACTCTTTCTCTCTCTCTTTCTCTCTCTCTCTTTGTTGAGCATGGCATCTGGTTCTTCCCTGTGCTCTCTGCTTCCACCCCTCCCCTCCCCTCCCATAGAGACAATGCCCCTCTGCTCATCCAATTTGATGGAGGCTGTCCGTCCGTCCGCCCTCCATCATGACAGAGCACAGGACCGCTGTGAGAGATTAAACCTCCAACTCAAAGAGGATTTATCCCCCACTGTTTTTACTGTCCATCCGTACCTCTATCTCTCTCTCTCTTTTTCTCTCTTTCTCGTTTCTCTCTTTCTCCCCTCCTTTCCTAATCAACCTCCCTCTATCGCCCTCTCTTTCTCTCTTTTCCTACCTTCTCTTGAACCTCTATGTCTTCTTTTCCCCTCCCTTTCACTCTCTCTCCCACCCCTTCTCTCTCAATCCTCTCTGTCCCCCTTCCTCTTTTCCCTTTCTGTCTTTTTTCTTTCTTTGTTTCTCTCCCTCTACCTATCCCCTTCTTTCCCTCTCTCAATCCTGTCTTTCTCCCATATTCTCTCTTTCTCTCTCTCTTTCAGTCTCTTCTCTCCTCCTCTTTCTCTACCCCTTTCCATCCCCACTCCTTCTATCCATGTCCTCTTTCTCTTTCTTTCTTTCTTTCTTCCTTCTCTTCCTTCTCCCCTCCTTTAGCACAAACCCCAGACCCCATCTCTCCTCTCCTCTTCTCTCCTCTCCTCTCCTCTCCTTATTTGACAAATACCTGTGTCTGACTCCATCCAGGCGGATCTCATTACATAGGGCCATAGGAAGAGAAGGACGGGTGGAGGGGGAGGGGTGGGGGTGGGGCTGCACTCCTCCATGGGGGAGATGGCTGCCACTGCTCATCCGTCCCCACCAGCTAAAATATCACACACACACACACACACACACACACTCTAATACACAGACACACACACACACATATTCAAATGCACACATACAAGCGCGCACACACACACACACACACACACACACACACACACACACACATATTACACTCACCCACAGCCTGATTTACTGGCCTAGATGCTTTTACTGTGGGAATGGAAACAGGTTCAAACCTAATACCATCCATGCTAACAATGGTCTCCAACAGCTTCCAACTGGGTGTTCTGAAGATCAGGATTTCACGCTGAGCAAAGTAGCTTGTGTTATTTATGTTACACCAAGATGAGCTGAAAGCACTGTAGCCAGCACCAACCCTAATAACATACATTATCATATTAATATATAACAGATGATGCATGATAAACGTGATAAATCTGGGCCAAATAAATCCGAAAATAAAAATGCTACTGTGAACCTTGAGTTTTTATACGCATGTGTGCTAAATCTAGTCTGTATATTGTGAGATGTGGCCCATAAAAGGGTATATAAAATGGCTTTTGCTTGGTTTTCCTAGGGTGTCTACAGTCTGTTGCACTGTTGACGTTAATGCAACATACGTGTGCAGAGACTCAACCAGGGCACTCTCATCGTGGCCGGGGGCCGAGTGGGTTGGGGGTGGGGTAGGGGGGGTCAGTGCTGGGTGCATTAAGTGCATTGGACACAATGGGGATGCATGCATCCACTGCTGAACATGGGCGGCCAACCAGTCAGCTCTCTGCCCGAGGCCGGACCCTTTAAGTCAGCTCGTGCTCTGGGACCTCAACGCATTCATCTGCGCACCGCCCCCACCATACACACACACACACACACAAACACACATACACAACCCCCTTCACCACCACTTGGCCGACCTTTGAGCAGGTCACTGATTTCCTGTGGCTCATTCTCCCTCTATCCCTCTCTCTCTCTGCTTTTCTCATTTTCTGTCTCCATCGTTCTCTCTATCGTTCTTTTTCTTTCTTCCTGTCTCTCTTCATCTCTCCCATCCCTTGCCAATGTCTGCACAGTAAATCTCCTTGAGTTCACTCACCACAGACGCACACGCTTCCCCACCCCCACACACATACACACACACCCTCCCACTGCCACTCACCACCTGGCCCTCTCCTGTGTTGGCAGGCCCAGCCAGATTACAGCAACATCAACAGCAGCAGGACAAGAGCGACAAGAGGAGTCAGGCGTCTTCACCTACTCTACCTTACCACTGGGACATGACTGTCTCACACACTCACACACACATACACACACACACACACACACAAACAAACACATACGCCACAGACAAACTACGCACACACACACACCACACATCATGTACACACACTTACGCAATCACACTACGCATACACAGAAACACACACACACACCACAGGTCTCACACACCACAGGTCTCTTGACAAGAGACTTCATATAAAAAATTCTCTACCTACCATCTCACTTTATTAAACCAGTTCAAAGAGTAATAAAGTTTCTCTTTGACAGTAAACAAATATATGAGCAAGCCTTTAGTGATTCCCTCTGAGGCAGTGCTTCCTATAGGGATGCAAATCCTTACTGGATCGTGTTGGACACTGAAGATGTACGGTGTTCTAATCAAAACAAGCCACACATTCCATAATCAGCAAGTCCCCTTGTCCCCATGGTGTGACCAGCACAGACTCTCTTGATCACCAAATCAGCCCCTTATATAAACAGCTCTGTAGAACAGCAGGAATCTGAACAAACAACACTTAATCAGCAGCTTGGAGCTGGCCGTGATGTCATTTAGAGGGTGTGCTTGGTGGGTGAGGAGAAGAAAGGAGAACAGAAGGGAGGAGAGGAGAGGAGTAGAGAAGAGAGGAGTAGAGAGGAGAGACAGACACACAGAGTAGAGACAGGAGCCTGGCCACGCCTTCCTACGAACTTCCGCTCATCTCCCTACAGTGCTAGTTTGGATTTGATCCCATTGAACTTACTGTCTCCTGTAGCATTTTGTATCGTGTCCAATCAGCGAACAGAAGAAGGTGTTATGAACGGCGAATGCTATAAGACAAGGAAGGTTTTACAAAACCTTCAGAAAGCAACTGTTTCTCACTACTGAATGTCCAGACCCTCTGTACGAATTAAAGTGTAGTACGAGGGGCTGGTTTTATTACCAGGCAGGCAAAGAGCGGAGTGAAGAGGAGGAGAAATGGTAGGAGAGAGGAAGAAAGGGAAGGAGAGGAGTGTGGGAAGGAAAAGTGAGGAGAGGAGCAGAAGAGGAAGAAGATGAGTGGAAATGAGAGAAGAAGAGAGAAGCAGAAAGGAGAGGAAAGAAACAGTGAAAAGAGTAATGGAGTGAAAAAGAGAGGTGAGGAGGTGGTCTTCATGGTGAATACTGTACTGTGTGACGAGAGCTGTGCTGTGCTGTGCTGTGCTGGAAGGTTTGAAGGTGAACAAACGGTGGAAGTGGAGATGACAGATCCTGCTGCCTGACAGCCCTCAGTGCCATGCTGCCAGCCTGCCACCATGCTGCTGATGTGCCCTGACAGGGTCACATGTGCAGGTGAGACACATGAGAAACTCTGGCATAGCTCACAGAGCACACGGACGAGATGCGGGGAGACTCGTCCGACATGCTGCACACACTACACACCCCACACCCCACAGACTAGAGGTGACAGATTAAATTACAACTAATTAGATGTAATCAATTAATTCATTAAATCTAATGGAATCTTGAAAGATCATTTGGGGGGCTCGCGGCAGACTGTCATTTGCAATACTGTCACGTGAGTTTGCCTTTTGACAGTTTGACAGTTCTACATCCCTCATATGTTAGGCCCAAGAATGGCTTTTGGAATGTTTAGCCCTTATTCCCATTCCAGAATGTTGGACAGCGGCATATGGCATGTTTGCACCTATGGTTTGCACATTTAGACAGCCTTCATTCTATAGACAGAGAATGTCTGAGAAGGATTAAGACCAGGCTTTAGTTTAGATGGCCTTTTATTTTGGACCCTGTAAATCATCACCTGTCAGTGATAAAATAGCTCTATAAGGGAAATACGATGCTGCAATCAATCAAAGAAAGCTATTTACTTTGGATACACCACACTGTCCCAGAAAGTAGGACACGGGATGAGACAATCTGAACTCAATCCCCATTTTTTTACATCAGAAAATACAGTGAATATGGTCATGATTAAATTGAGGGCATAGGTGTAATGGCCTTTTTGGTACAACAATACAATTTTGAACCAATCTAGATGAGATGTTGTTGTACTGATGACCTCTGCTGTGGTGGACTGGTTGTCCTGTAACCTACCTCCCCTCACCATATGGACGGATTTACAGTCTTTATATAAAAAAAATGCTCTTCTCATTTTGACTTTACTAGCAGAGATAAATGACTACACATGGGTGATCATGTCACTGGTGCTTTGCCGGAAAACACACTTCTAACACACTCGGCAAAGAGGAGGGAAAAAAGAAGACAAGAAAACAGATGGAATAAGAAAACAAGACGCAGGATGATTAAAGCGACCTATTGCAGACTGAGTCAAGTACATTTTCAGATTTCACATCTGCCCACAGCCCCTTCACCCCTCTGCCTGCCTCGCTAACCCTGCTCCTGCATCTGAAACGATCCATTATTCACCAGAAAGGATGAGGTCACCATTATGGATGCAACACTATATCTGTGTCAGGGAGCTGGGGGTGGCACAGATGTGCCTGTGCGCCTGTGTGAGGATGAGTGTGAGTGTGTGTGTGTGAGTTTGTGTGTGTGAGTGTGTGTGTGTGTGTGAGTGTGAGTGAGTGTGTGTGTGTGTGTGTGTGTGTGTGTGTGTGTGTGTGTGTCAGTGTGTATGCCATGCTCCGTAGGAGGATGGGAAAGGAGGTGAGAGGGTGGGAAGGGAGCAACAAGAGGCTCCAAAAACGTGACGCCGCATGGAGCGCTTTTCATGCCCCCCCTCAGAGACACTAAAAAGGGACAAAATGGAGCAATCCCCCCCCACCAACAACCCCCATGCCTTCACCCAGAAAAGGAAAAAATTAACATTGTGGGTTTTATGTCTTCCTGAATATGTCTTCACCGCATTACATTACTGGATATAATCCCGTTAATTCCTTCATAAGAACCTTCCTCTCAATGTGGCTTTTCCTGTTGAAAATGCCAGAATAGTTAATGACTATATGAGTATATTCTGCTCTGAGTAATTCCTGCACTGGTGCCTACAGCAGCACAACCATGTAACACAAAGCAGCAACAAATTGTGAGCCCTGCTATTTCCCTCAAAAGGATAAAAAAATCACAGGTCACAAGTCTTTTCCACACAACTTCTTCGGAGGGGACCAAAAACTATACCCTGAGTCACACCCCTTTGTCAAACATGCACATAAAAAGCCTTCCTCCAACTTGTGTATAAAGGCATAAGGTGAATCTGTTTACCTGTGTAAATCTACATAAGGACAATATGTTAGCCTATGTCTAATTACATAAAGTGAATATGCTTACATAAAAGCCCCTTATCATTAACAGAGTCTATTACTGTAACGCCCTCTTCACTACCTCTGCCATCTAGACCGACATGGGGCAGGGCAGTTGTGCTTTCTGTATTTAAATCTATGGATTTCATGCTTGAAGGTTGGGCCTGGCCATCTGGCCTGGCCACAGACGGCAATAAAGCCTGCAGTTATTCCTCCAACCAAGCCAAGCCGAGCCGCCCACGGGCTTAGCTCCATTAGAGCCCTGATCCCTGGATCAGCGGAGACTCCCCTTCAGTGCTACTGCACATCACAGCACAGCACAGCACTCCACAGAGACATGACTCTACCCCCCCTCGCACGAATGTCCACGTCCAGGCCTCAGGGGTGTGTGTATGTGTGTGTGTGTGTGTGTGTGTAGAATGCATAATGTGTGTGTGTGTGTGTGTGTGTGTGTGTGTCTGTGTGTAGAATGCATAGTGTGTGTGTGTGCGTTTGTGTGTCTGTATGTGTGTGCATTTGTATAGTGTGTGTTTGCATGTGTATTTGTAGTGTGTGTGTATGCGCATACATGTGTATTTGTGTGTAGTGTGTATGTGTGTAAGCATCTGTGTATGTGTGTGTGTATGTTTGCAATGGGAAGAGTCACCATATGTGTTTGTATATCTTCACTCTCTACTTTGCTCTTGCCACAGGCCATTAACGAGGGGTGGCAGTGACCCATGGTCACCTGGCTAGGTTATGCAGGGTTCACCTCTGCAACCCTGGGGCACTCTCACCCTCTTGAATAATTCATCCCTCCATTATAATTTATGTTTCTATATTCTATATTGGGAGGGGTCAGGCAATCCATTTGCTATGCATACCTTATTGCCCCCAGGAGAGAAACTAACCGAAATGTTTCATATCAAAGCAAGAGTTTTAATTGCAGAAACAATGAAAACCTTCTCCACAAGGAGCAAATATTCAATTTCTTTGTTTATTTATGTCAACTTTCTTTGTTCATTTTATAATTTTATTAATTATTTAAAGTCATCTTTCATCTTGTTTGCATACTTGATGTAGTTCATGTACTTGATGTAGTTCATGTTTAGTAAGAGAGAAATCTGGTGTGAATCAATCCATAGCTCTGTTGTTTGAGGTCACCAAGTACTGTCGGTAGGAAATAGAATGAAAAAAAATTGATGAAATGATAGTTTTGTGAGTATTTATAACCCATGAAAATATATCACAGAAGTGAAAGTGCTCCACTGCCGTGAGCTGCACCTTGTGACTGTTGTATGTAGGTCAACATGAGCTGCCATTTTCTGATTCTGATATGTTCCTGCGTTTGATTTCATAACCCACGAGCAATGCCCACAGTCTGTCTAGCCTCTAAATATTTGAAGATCTCTAGTGAAACACACTCCTGGAACCTCTACAAGCGTGAAATAGGCCACGACAGGTTGCTATAGGGAAGCAGAAAGCGCAGAAAAGACAATGGAATGGGCCAGGAGGCAGAAGAGAGAGGCGCTCAGTGTTGTCATTCTCCCATAATGTCATTCCATGGACAGCGCTGCGGGCTGTAAATAGATTTGGCTCTGCTCCTCATAGACTTCAGTGACATTGTTAAAGATTCTGCCTGCCATGGCTGCTGCTGCTGGTGGTGGTTGTGGTGGCAGATGCTTCCGAGTCGACTGTCTTTGTGTAATTATTCCAGAAAGCAGACATTTAAACGAGCGCATTTACAACCCAAAGCGACTCTGTCATCTAGGATCAATGCAGCTCAGAGACACTTCTCCCTGGAACAAAATCATAACATATTCATTTCGCAGAGAGAGAAACTAATCCTTGCGAAAGGGCTCAGAGGAGACATTCATAATTTTCAGCAAAAAGTACATCTCTCCAGCCCAACCTACGTAAGTTCTTGTAATATTATTCAGAGTGATAGAGGGTGATGATTATTCACTGTCGTTTAGGGGACAAAAAAAATATTTTTACATATATATATCCATAAACATAACTCAGCGTCCACTGACAAATGTGCTAAACACTATGTGAAAACTGGAAAAAAGATATATGCCCACTAATCTACAAGGATAGCTGAATGCATGTTAAAATACTTAATAATCAATTCAGTCGATGACTCAGGAAATTCATCAAATCATGCACTTTGACTGATTTTTTAAAAAACTCATCTGGAGTCTACTAAGCCTATTGCAAATGATATGGTTGTGTTTGTCCATTCAGATTGCATGAAAACTCCATTCATTCACAGCATCTTCTTAAATCACATCTGGAGATTTATGAGGAACGCACATTTGAAAAGATTGAAAGAAGATTTGCTCTTGAAGAACAGTCTCTACTGATTTTTTTTTTTGATAGATTACATTTTATATGAACAGTATATACACACTATACACTATATAGTTCATAGTGTATATATTTATTCATATATTTCAATATATTTACTGATTATATAAGGGGAAATTTGTGTCAGTGCACCAGTTGGATGGCATGGCTGCGTTCAGGAGATTCAAAGCAATCATCTCTACCAGAGGGGATTAGGCTGTTAAAACCAACGTGTCCCATTCAGGAGGGGATAAAACCCACTCCACTAATCTGCTGGAGTAGGCCTTGACTGGACAAGGCAGTCCATTACCAGCCTGGCCTGGGCCCACTTGCGTAACATCTGCACACAAACACACACAGAACATACACTACAAATAAACATACATCTCACATCCAACATCCAACACACACACACACACACACACACACAGTGTCCAGTGAGGGAACTGGTGAGGAAGGGGGGTTGAGCTCCTTCCTTGCTCTCCTCCACAGCTGTGAGAGCAGCCAGAGAGATAGAGGTGTTTAGTGGAGAGCAGAAGCCTGTGCATGGTTAATTAATACTGTTACACCTAACCGTGGAGGAGAGATCCACACACACACGCACATAAACACATATTCACACATTTACACACAACCCCTGTTAATAGTATGCATGTTATCTCTCTCTTTCTCTCTCTCTCTCCTCTCTCTCTCTTTCTCCTTTTTCTAGGGGTGTAGTAGACATTGGTCGCAGGGGTACAGAGACCCCCCAGTTTTTGTTACAGATCATTTATGTATTTCTCACTGTTTTAATATCAGGCATTTACAACATTATAAGTACACCCGTAAAGCAAACCTCTAGGCCATCTATTGTCATAAACAAATGCAACTTAACATTATAGGATGACCATAATCAAATGCAGTGATAGTATCGATGTAGGTTTTGGAGGTGCATGTGACTTTCTTTGCAACTAGACCTGCATCAGTGAAATCGCGTACCCTTACTTAAAAAATCCCCACTTCACCCCTGCCTCTTTTTATCCCTATGTCTCTCTCTATCCCCCTCTCTAATAATCATGCCATGTTGGAAGTTGTAATTTATGCATGCACTATAAAATATGGACTGTGTAAGTTCTCACCCCAAAATAACACACACACACATACACACACACACACACACACATACACACACACACACACACACACACACACACAGCTACCAGTCCATATAAATATACTTAAAATGTACTCTCACTCTTCCAGCCATCTCTAGAGAGAGATATGAGTTTTTAGACAGTCAGAGATATTGCGTTAACATGGTTGACAACAGCAAATATTACACAGTATTTCATAAAAAAGGCTCAAAAAAAGAACCAAATCAAATAAAATAAGGACTTAAAAAGCTTCTTCTAACAACATATTAAAGTACATTCAGGGTGCACTTCCCTGCCAGTCATCACTATAAATTCCATTTGCATGGTTTGACATCCAGTGAAATCTGAACGCACTGACCTTCGCTGTCTCGAGATCGCCATGACAATAACCTTACCCCTGAGGCACACGCTGTACTGTACAACAGGCCCCAATTTCCTCCTCAGTTTTTCTTACAGACTATAGTGTCCTACTCTTTCCATTTGGAGATAATGTACATATTAATATAAAATGAAAGCCCCTTACATAATTTCATGACAATATAAATATAAACATTGATTTAATTTAATGGTCTGTATGTGGAAGGGGTTGGGGTGAGGGTGGGGGTAGGGAAGGGAAGCAGTGGGGGTGGATCGGAGTGGGCGTGCCATGTTACTGCTGGGAGACAAGTGATGGAATCCATTAACTGAGCTAGTGGTGAGTGTTCTTCTGATCGAGAGGGTGTGTCCAGTTTGCCTGATCCAGGGGTGTCTTACTGTGCCTGTACCCCACCTACTGTGTCCTCAGTCACACAAACGGGAGAAAATGGAGCTGCTTCTATTTACACCACCAAAATACAAATAAAGACACAAATAAACAATAACAATATTGCATATAGTACACCAGTCCCCGCGCTAAAAGAGGAAATTCTGAACTGGTCACACAACCAGCTGATCAGTTCTGGTAGAAACGTTTTTCACTGTTCAATATAGGCCTGTAAGTTCCACAGGGGAACGCAGGGAGATTGTTCGAGAGACGTCGGAGAATAAAACCTGCATAATCCGTATTAAAGAGGGCAAAACAAAATGAGAGCCAACGGACAGTGAGCATAAACAACTACACAGAGAAGAATACCTGGAAGTAGAAAAATAATGTCCTACTTACAGACTTTACTCTTGTCTCTCTTGAAAAAGTGCGCGTGTGTATCCAAGTATAAAAAGTTGCCAGAGAATAGTTGTTAAAGAGAATGTCTTGGAGATCTTCCAGACACCGCTATGACACTTGTCTATGCAATTCCAGAGCAATAACACACGATAGAAAACTTAAATGTTTTACACACCACGACACTTCAGAACTATTAATAGTGGCGGTTTATTGTTTCTGAATAAAAACTATATTTCACAAGTTAAATTCACAGCGCACTATTGGGTGCTTCTGTTGATGTCCTCGAGACGGACTACAAAAAAGCATTGGAAGTCCCAGATATGTTCAGATGAGTTTAGGTGTGTAATTGCATTCGATCGGAAAATGTGGCGAGTTTAACTGAGACAGATTACGCATAAAATGCTAGGCTACAATGTGCATAGCCTAATCTGACTGCCTAGTAAATAAACACATCTATATTGTAAAAGCGTTGATGCGATCTGGTCATGGCTTTGCTTCGCTCGGTCTCCTCAGGCGTCTATGATGGCTCTATAACTCATTACCTGGGACAACAATACAAGACGATAACCATTTTAAACTAAACATTTCCGCCTAACTTGACCTTATACCGCTAAAATAGATAGGCACGTGCTAAATTCCATTTCTCTGAGGTCAACAAAAGAGCTCTAGAGGAATTGTAACGACCACTGACCCGAAAGGTTCAATAAAGTGGAGTTGCTTCAGTTGACATTGAGCATCTTCACAGACCAACACCAAAGTACTGGAGCGCTGTCCAAGGTACCCAAAAACAATGCAAACGCCCACAGCCGGCGAGGATTTTCATTGCAACAGGCATTTCAGTGGTATCAGCGTCTCCCCTTTATGGTCGACAATGGAAGATTTTGTCTTTGGCTATTTTGTAAAACAATTCGCAACATAAGAAAATCTTTGTTTAACGATAGCAAATCGTTTGTTGATCTGAGTTTTGGATTTCACAAGTTCAACCTCGACGTCCACTTTTTGCCAGGGAAATTTAAACGACCCCACAAAGTGAATTCGTGGGCATAGCCTACACCCCATGACGAATTTTATAAAAGTTTACCTAAAACCAATGCGGAGTCTATACATTTTAAGTTACCTAAAAAGCGGAGCAGTGAGTACAATAAATTAAAAACATACCTTAGTTTCAGTGGACCACCTTCCGATGGAATTCCTTGATCTCTCTTTATTGCCGCCCCGGATAAAGTTGCGCCAGATGGACCGTTGCTCTGAATGGGTTGCCTCTCCAATGACACTGTACAACGGTGAGCGATAAGGTTCGCCTTCAACAAAAATGGCACCCGAGCTTGACGTCACAGCTCCTTAATGGAGGGCGTGGCAAAATTGTCTCCATGTTATCTACATGTAGCCTACACGTCGGGCAGTGAATGTAGATTAATGCAACACCCGCACTAGTGTTCGACAAGGATCAATTCTGAACAATGATACGTTTGGGCATGTTGTCATGGACTAAATTTGCATTTGTTTCCCTTGAGTCACCAAAGGTCACTCAAAACCGAACAGAGTGGAATTGATTTTCTGAGTGTATCCTCTCCAAGAAGAATCATGTGCTATTGCTGTGCTACCTTAGTTTGTCCAAGACACACAAAATTCACTCAATTGACATTAAATGATCTCACAAGTTATTTCATGACATTTGGTAATCAAGGTTAGCTGGCCCAAGTCACAGCAAGTTGCTACAATAGACACCATTAATCCATCTGTTATGTCCTTTTGTAGTCAAGGTTACAAAATGTTGCAAATGCTTGGTGACTTTTGTTTACCTTTGCTAAACCAGTGCTTTATTCTGCAATAATCTCTATGCCCTGAGCCCTCTCTGAAGTAGCAGGCTATCACACAGATAATCACACTCCTGCATCTGATGGAGGGCCAGCCACTCAGATAAGTGATCTAGATCAATAGCTCTTATTTGGGTAAAAGGATTCTAACAGGACAACAAAACAGTGTTGTCGCCTATCCCCTCAGCCAACACAAACTCCCCACCCCCATGTTTCCTCTGATGTATGTGTGTGTGTGAGTGTGTGTGTGTGAGTGTGTGTGTCTGAGAGAGAGAGAGAGGGGAGGGGTGTGCCTGTGTGAGAGGTACCTGGAGAGAAAGCTGAATCACTTAAAGATAGATGCCATTTAAAGATAGATGTGGGGCAGTGGCATGACAACTAATTATAATAGACATTTGCCATTTTGTCAGAGCATCAGCAGGCTGTGTTTTAAGGGCCACACAGACCAGGGGAGATATGTGCTGTCTAATTAGACCTCGAACAAAGAGGAAGCCACAGGACTTGAAAAGGGGGAGACAAATATGCGTCCATTCAGACTAATCAGCACCCTGTTGCATAGTTGGATGCTGAGATGATGATGAAGCCCAGGGGAGAGCAAAGGGGCCATTTGGAGCAGGTGCTGCAGGTCCCCGAACTACTTCTTGCTATTAAATATCAGCAGGACCATGGCCATATAAGGGCACTCATACTGAGCCTCCTCAGGTATGGGGTCACGATCAAGGGAGGGACACTATTCATTATGGGAGGCAAATGAGGTTCTAGTCCAATAAAAGCAATAACTGCAAGCTCAATGCCTTTGTCTCTGATGGCACAAACCCTTTCCTCATTCCTCTTCCGTTTAAGTCAGATATTAAAATCAATCATTCTCCTTATGTACTGCATCATCACCTCACCAATGATCATGGAAAATAATGAAATAATGCTTGCAGGTTGAACCTGTGTGATGTAATGTGTGTTTTCTTCTCTCTGTCCTCTGGTCTGTATGGTATTAGTCTTCCTGTCTCTGCTTCTCTCCTCTCTTGATCCAAGTCTTTGCTCCAGTCTTTGCCCTGACCTTGTCTCTCTCTCGTTTCCCCCTCTCTCTGTCTATTCTAGCTATCTTATGTTCCCCCCTTTCTCTTCTCCTCTCTGCACACCTGTCTTTTGTCTCATTTCTCTGGCCTTTCTGTCTTTTCCCTTGTTTCTCTCTCTCTCTCTCTCTCTCTCTCTCTCTCTGCCTCTTGTCTCTATCCATGTCACTGCTCTCTGTGGTCTTCAATTTCCTGTCTCCTTTCACACCTCTGCCTCATAATCTCTCTGACGTCCCTTCTGCCTTTTTTCTCCATCACCATTTCAATACTTTTATCTCATTTACCCCCTGTTTATTTCCTTTTCCAGTCCCTTTCTTCTCTCATTCATTCTCCTCTTTTCTTGATCTCTATCTTCCCTTTTCTCCTCTCTTCCATCTCTCAGCTCTTGTGTGTTCTTTCTCTTTCTCTACCCCTTGTTTCTCCTCTCTTCCATTCCCTTCTGTCTCTTAGTTCTCTGTCTCTTTATTCCATCCTTCCTCCCACTCTCTGTTCTTTCTTGCCCCCCTGTCTCCTCTCTCCATTCTCTCTCTCCTCCATTGTTCCACCTCTCTCTCTTCTGCTCCCTCCTTCTCCCCATACTTCCCTTCTTCCTTGCCCTGGCTTCCCCTGGGTGGATTAGCTGTGAGAGGTCAGTGTGTCTTTCCTGGGTGTCTACTCCTCATCACAGTAATTACCTGCTTGTGCTGTGCAGAAGATTAGCAGCACCTCATCCCCTCAGGCACTCTCTCTCTCACACACAATCACACACACACGCTCACACACACACACACACACACACACACACACACACACACTAACACACTGTCACACCACAAGGAGGAGGGCCCTGACCCTACGGTTGCCAGGTCAGCACGGAGAAGGTGGAAAGATAAGAAGAGTTCCTTAATGGGGCTGACTTAGACTGATATATCTGGAGACTAGGTTGACATTATTCAACAAACTCTAGGAAAATGGCAAAACTATGTTAATGTTAAAGTTACAGTCCATGAGTCTTATCTCACAAACATTTGGTCATGTACAACAAATCACTTTTCACTGTTCTGTTTTGTGCATAAAAAATCAGTGTTTGTACACAGTACTCTCTCTCTCTCTCTCACACACACACACACACATACACACACACACACATACAGTGGTTGTACAAATAGTTTCCTGGCTATGTAAGTTGGAAACACATATGGTGGATTTGCCAGAGCCATAAACATAAACCACCCTATCCAACCACCACGTTGCTTCAGGATCAAGGAAGTAAGGACTGTAATTTGATTGGTTATTGAGCTCCAACATTAGCAGCCTTAGTGAAACAGAATTACAAGGAGCAACTTTCACTCTCTCTGGTGACCACAGTCACCCCATCCAATCACCACGTTCTTCAGAACATTCACCCTTGGCCAATCTATATAAGGTACGAGCAAAGACCACTGGTTCTGTGGGTTTGCATGGTTAATGTGTAACCAGTCTTTTCATTAAAACATAAATGCATCCTGATTGGGCAAATTATTAGCACATCTCCTTGGACTGGTAAGAAAAAAAAACATCTTTGAATGGGTAGTGTGACTGAAGTCAATTTCAAACTGTTTTACAAGTTGTTTGTGAGTACTTGCTGAAAGGGTTTTTGGTATACATGCACTCTATTGTGGAATGGACATAAAAAAATATTTCAGATTTCTACTGAGCAAGCAGCATTATGTAGGATGACTGACAAGAAAGCTGACAAAAAACAGCCAGAGGGTACAAAGGAATGATCATATTGTGCCCTGCTGTGCAGTATTCAACTTAGGGTAAGGTGAGACTTGCTGACCTTAGGTATAATTGAGATACTCCAACGGGCAAAATGTCACATCACCACCTCCAAGAGTGTTCATGATATCCCTCTGCTTGGCTGTCCATCTCTACAGGGACAGGGAAAATCCTAACTTAGGACTAACTCCTAAGTTAGGAAGTGTCACATGGATGAGAGACGCAGAAACAGGGGTCTGAGTTAAAGGAGAACCCAGTGTGAATAAATCCATAGCCTTCTTGTTGGAGCTCACAGAGTGCTGTTGATAAGAAAAAAAACGAGAAAATTTGATATACATAGATGGAATGGCAAATTGTCAGCTAACACTAGCTTACAGGATGGGACACAGAAACTTTCTTTCAGTTTCATTTCCCTATGCCTCATTCAGTGAAGATGAACTGCTAGTTTGCCAATTCATCTATGTTGTATAAAATTCTGGTACTTTCTCCTACAGACAGCAGTCAGTGACCCCGAACAACAGGGCTATAGATGGATCATTTAAGATCTTCAGAGCTCATTAAAATAGCTGCTGTAATGTTGTACTTTTCAGGCAAAAATATCCATAAATGCCCCAGGAATAAGAATGTGAAGAAAGAGCTGTATTGATGTTATGTCAAAAACATTTAAACATCATGTTGTCCAGGGGCCTGTTCTACTAAGCAAGATTACTGGATAACCCGGATAGCTTTGGGAGTTACCACTGATCTCTACAAGAACCCTCCATTGAGCATTAATTGTTTCTGAAGTGGCATGTTGTTTTTAGATCAGCGGTTTCTCCAGAAGTTACCCAGTTTAGCCAGTAACCTGGCTTCGTAGTATACCCCCAGATGTCCTCTGAAGTTGCCATGCAAATCTAGCAACCCAACCAATATTTCCTACATCACATACAGTACTACCACATGTAGTAAGACGACTCGAAACTGAAAGTATTCTATGAGCACAGCAGCAGTTTGTAACAGATTCTGTATGGCTATAGACTATATGGTTGTGAGATTTTAAATAGATTTGTCTGGGCCAACCTGCATTATTTCAGTCCTATTAATATCAGTTCTGATGAGGTGTACCAAACCAGATCAAGAGCGTGCCAGCCAGCCTATAAAAAGGGCAACATGAGAACATCGTTTAGGGTAGAACAGGATCCCTTCCTGACTCACAGACTCTCTGCTCGCACTGATGCATGTAAATAGCAGGTTGTTTACTTGTCCTCTCTGAATGTCTCACTTGGAAACAAACTTACCTCTCTCTCTCTCTCTCTCTCTCTCTCTCCATGTAACCTAATCCCATGGCGAGTACTACTGAAGTCCCTCTGACAGAATCTACTCACGGGCCTGCAGACATCTTATTGATTACTGACACCGAGCATTTCAGACCTGCCCAAAACAAGCACGGCTGTGCTGAATCCATCCTTGTATAACACAATTAGATAATCTTCATGAATTTGTTTGTAATACTGTACATATTACTTACATCACTGTAAATGTCAGAGAAGTGTAAAACAACAGGACTGAGGGCAATTTGCATGGTAGTGCTTTAGAATTTTAGTGCATTCTAAGAACAGTCCACACATTCTAGAACAGCACTGCCCCCTGCTGGGAACATGAGGTCATTGTAGATAGACAAATATCAGCAAGGCTGAAACAAGAGGTGAAAAACCAACAGAACAAACAGTGTTTACAAACGTATGTCTTTTCAGCTGAACAAGTATCCTTCACCATGACATTCTCTCATCCCAGCTCAACCCTGTTCGAGAGGGGAGACAGTGCCAGATTCATGGTGTGCTGTGGCTCTGGGATTTGGTTGGTGCAGAAGGGCGGTGGTGCAAAAACAGGTGGTGCTCGCAGCAAGCAATCCGTATGCAGTCAGCAAACACAGGTGAACACTGCGCCACGCCGTGCTTGTCTTTCAGTCAGTGGCAGGAGATGGGTTTATTTTCCACGCCAGACAGGAAATAAACTCCAGCAGTGCCCCGCAGAGCAATCAGTCGCACTTCAAACACACTTTTGAGAGTTGACTTTATTCCATGTGAGAGAGTTTGGAAAAGGCTTGACCTGTGGTCTAAAATGTTCATAGTATAACATGCTGTGTGTTGGAATGAGGAGATGCTGATGTCAGATGATGAATGGAGTTATCAGTGATGATGATGCATGTGGGTACGTATGACTGTGTGTCTGTCTGTGTGTGTGTGTGTGTTGGATGATGGACACCGTCTGAGAGAATGTCGGTTGCAGCACATATGTTTCTATTTTTCTCCTCAGTTGTCGGCGCCACCCAACTCTTGCGCTTTGGTGGCAATATTCTTGTTGAAAGGCATGAGAAAGTCCTCGAAGTCCACCTCGTAGGAAAGCTGCTCACGACGATCCTCCTTCTTCTCAATGAGCTGTTGTGTGGTGAGTTGCTTTCCCCATACCTGACACACACACACACACACATACGTACAAACAAGCAACAATGACAACAAAAACAAATATGAAACACATTTAAGTTACATTTACATGTGGCTTAGTATTTAACAGACACTTTTGTCCAAAGCAACTTAGGAAGATGAGACTAGTTTAAGCTATCATGTGTTTGTGTGACTGTGTGTGCGTATACATTTGTGAGATTGTGGTAAGAGCATGCTGCATGTTGCCAGTGTGTGTGTGTGTGTGTGTGTGTGTGTATAAGGTGGTGTGTAGGCTCTCACAGTCCTTGGAATGAAGCTGATGTCCAGACGGTTGATGGTTCCGCTGGTGATGCGTGAGTTGAGCGTTATGATGCTGTCCCTCAGGGACTCCTTCTTCAATACCAACTCCGGAGATGGCGGCCTGTCCATGTCCAGCTGCTTAATGCACCATAAAAACAAACAAACAAACAAACACACAAAAAACAAACAAACAGTTCAAAAATCAGTTAGTCACTTAAAGCGATAGCTCGGAGTAATTCCAGTCACAGCCCTGCTGTCCCAGCTGTCAGTAAGAAGGAGAACAAGATTACTTTGTACAACATAGACCGAAGAGTGACTGTGCATCTTACGCTAACTGAATGACATCACAAGCTCACTTTAACTTTGATTACCCACAATGCCATTTAGTTATCGTTAGCAGGCAGTTTGCTATTTGGTCTCTGTAGTTCCAAATTCTCTCCTTCTCCTTCCTACTGACAGCACTCGGCAAGCTTGTACAGGGCTGTGGTGGGAATGACTCTGAAGTGTCACTTTAACCTCCTGGCCAGGATGAGTTCTCTGAGGATATAAGGGAAAGGATAACAAGAGGTACCCATTCTTGAGCAGCAGGAGCAGGCTTGGCTTTGGCTGCAGGTTTCCCCCCATCCTTCCCTTTGCCCTTATCTTTAAGCTTGGGCATGGAGTCCAGCTTGGCCTGAATCAAATCCACTATTCTGGGATCCCCGTAGCTCCGGGCGATGTCAATACAAGTTTGCTCTGGGACAGGAAAAAAAGATGAAGAACCACAGATAACAAAAGATTTCATCCAACTGCGCTCCCTTGCCAGTTCTGAACATGGACAAAAAGAGGACATCTGGCATGCTGTTTTTTACTAACAGTCAGAGTATGAACAAATTATCTTCATCCTAATGTTCCCCCTAATAACCTATGCTCTGAGTCATCAAAGACTTAGCTGGCATGACATGGCTAATTTACTTTTTGAGTCATTGAGGGTTCAGGGGTAAGGGGTTAGGGGAACACTAAGATACAGCTGCCATGACAACATTAACTTCACAAGGTATCTACACAGTTTCTCAGATGGAAGATTAAATCCATCTATCATCGTCCAAAATGAAATAACAGTCTAAAGAAAATGTTTCTAGAACTGTTTTTGAGAATCCAGTAAGGCACCTTTCTTGTTCTCAGCTGTGACCTTTGCCCCGGCCTTGATGAGGTAATCCACACAGCTGGGCCTGCAGCTCTCAATGGCCCTGATGAGGGGTGTGGAGCCGTTCATGGCCATTGCTTCGATCACAGCACCTGATTGGACAAGCAGGTCAATGATGTTCACCTGACCAGCATGGCAGGCGTGGTGGAGAGGAGTCCAGTTGAACTGATCACAGGCGTTCACACTGGCCCTTTGAGAAGACACACGCACACACACACACACACACACACACACACACATGCACACACACACACACACACACAACACAGTTATATGCAGTGGTTGTATATCACGAGTTGCTGTGTTCACAATCAGCACATATCCAGCTAAACAGTATTTTGGACAAGACACAGCACAAAATATTATCCATTCTTGACCACTTTTGGGAGAGATTCTTTATACAATTTTCTTTTCACACCAAGCCTCACAAAACTTATATAGATTTTTCATTTTCAATAGCTTTTGTCAATTCATTTTATCAATTCATAACGTATCTGCACTATAATCAGCTTTGAGTCTCTCACCCCAGACCAATGAGGTATCGGGACACCTCGTAGTTACCGCTGCTACACGCAGTCATGAGTGGCGTCTTAAAGTAGCGGTCCTGAACGTCCACTGGAACGTTCTGGCTGAAGGCCAGGCTGAGAGACTCAAGGTCACCGATCTTCACGCAGTAGTTGATGTTGACGTAGATCTGCTGTGGTTCATCAATGTACCACGCCGAGTCGTCCTCCACAGGATGGCTGGGGGGGTGATCTCGGTTGAAGCGCTTGGTGTCGGTGAACTGCTGGTAGCTCTCAATCATGTAGTCGGGCGGTTGGCTGCTGTTGCGCCTGCTAACCAGCTCCTCGGGGAGGACGCAGATGGGCATGGGGAGGGTAAACTTCCCCTTCTTCCCCTTCCCACCCTTCCCTGCCTTCTTCTTCTTGGGGCCGTAAGAGGACAGGACGAATGGCTTCTGCAGGTACCTCAGACCTTTGAAGAACTCTTCCAGGTCGATCAAGCCCTCCCGCTTTGAATCGTGATTGGCCGCGATCTTCAGCAGCTGTTCATCATCGACCGGCGCGCCATGTTCGCGCAGGACGGACAGAAAGTTGTCCTTGGAGACAGTCACCACGCTGGCCTCTGAGTTCTCCGCCACTTCGAAGCTGGATCGTAAAGCAGCCTCGTGCTCGAAGGACCAATCGTGCAGGGTCAGGGCCCAAACCTCGTTTGGGTTCACAGCACCGGGCTTGGACAGCTTTGTAAAGAGCCGCTCAGCCTTCTTGAGTTCCTTTACTGCAGCCTTATCCTTGGCCATCTGCTTGGGCACCAGACCCTCCTCATTCTTCACTTTGGGGTTGGCACCTTCACAAAACAAGAACAAAACATGCCAAATACAAAATGGTTCTTTGTGAATAAGCTAATTCAGGGATTTATTCAATTGACGCTTCTCAATGGGCATATTTCACAGCAGCCATTTTTCCAAAAAGTCCAAAAGGGTAAGCACAAGTGTAGCAGAGTCAGATCCTTACTGGATGTCCTGCAACTTCTTGGAGAAATGGCTGCTGTGAAATAGGCCCACTGACTGGCCATAATGTGAGTTTTTGATTCACATAAAATTAAAGTCCTCTCACTGTAATTAACTCAGCCCCAAAAAGGAGGCAAGTCCTTCAGTTAGTACATATAACATGGTCGACAACAACACAATATCATCACTGTCACTGTCCTTTAAATCCGATATACTAGCTCACCACGCTGGGAGAGGAAGCGGCAGCATTCAGCAAAGCCAGCTTCGGCAGCCAAATGCAGGGGTGTGTTCCCATCCACTGCCACAACACCAAAATTAGCAGAGTAGGCAGACAGCAGCTGCAAAATCTAGAACAGACCATTCCACAGCACCAGGACCACATCATCCAGAGATGACTGTGATATTACTTAAAACTAATGCACACATTTGGGGAAATTAAATGATTTAGAAAAAATGTGAAAGACATGCAAATAATTTACACAATGTAGTAACACAAAATATGGACATCAGCAGCAGTAAAATAATTTGAGAAGTCAATTGAATTGAGATATATAATTAAATAATGAATAATGCAATGCATAAATAGTGTTTCATGTTTACATCAGGCACTGCCATCACTACTGTATGTGCACTAATATGTACATATTACTGACATAATAGTATTGAGTCTGACTATTTGGTGCTGCTATTGAAGTGGAGGTTTGTGACCCTTTAATAGTATTGAGTCTAACTATTTGGTGCTGCTTTTGAAGGAGGTTTATGACCCTTTAAAACCCATGGTACAAAGGCAGGTGGGGTGACAGCTATTTATCCACTACAATTACCAAAATTAAACAACAACAGCAACAGATCAGCAGCTGAGACCAACCTCCAAGAAACCACCTTCAGCAGCAAAGTGGGCAGCATTCATTTTCTTCTTGTCCGACATGTTGGGGTTGCCTCCCCTGCGTAGGATGGCTCTAACTAGTTCAAGGGCTCCAGCTCGGGCAGCCTCCATTAGGGCTGTGCGGCCTGTAGCCTGTTAGCACACAGACAGGTGGCAAACCACTTCATCAGGGTTAACACCAGAATGGATACATGTACGGCCAAAACTTAAAGTTATGGAGGGAATGAAATACTAAATCACAGGGGTGGTTTTAAAAATCTATTTTTAGATTTTTTTACTCAATTATCTGACTTACCCAGGTTTACTATGTGATATATTTATAATATATACTTAATATATTGAGAATACCCCCGGATCAATTTAGCAGATTTTTCTGAGCCCCAATAAGAAACCTCTCACAGATCAGGAGAAAATAAAAACAGCACATATTGTAAAATATATTGTAGGAATCCTACAAGAGAATGGAATAGTCATATTTCCCACTGAAAGGATGGGAAGTTCAGAATCAGAGATCAGTTTTATTGGCCAAGTATACTTACATACCGTACACAATGAATTTGCCTTTAGTAGATGTTAACTCTCTATACATTCAATTTATAGACATGAAGTAATATACATCAATAGACAAATTGTAAAATACTTCAAGAGAACTAACTACTGTACTGGGAACCTGCCAAATTTATCACCATTATTGTAATAGCATGCTTTCATTATTTTCTTTCCGCTCTTTTCATTCTAAGAGGGTTTTTTTTTTGCCACTGCATTATACAAAGACTTTGTATATGATCTGTAATCCTGCCCTGGACACACTTATTTGCCAACCTGTTCAAATCAACAAAAATCAAACTCTCAAATTGAAAAGTTGATGACTTGTATCTACATGACCACTTGACCACACTGAACTGAATAAGAGATGACTGTGAAAATATTACTGATGGTAGCAGTAATTAAATTAAAATCTAAATTAGCACTGCTAATTTACTCATATATGATCATTTGTAGGACTGCCCAGAATATGACCATTTGTGCTGTGAGCTTCAAGTGTTGAGTGTTGAGTGTGTGTGTGTGTGTGTGTGTGTGTGTATGTGTGTGTGTGTGTGTGCATGTGATGAGACCTCATCGTTTGCGTTCTGATTGGCTCCCCTCTTGAGGATGCTGATGCACATGTTCTCACAGTCTTGGGCGTTTTCGCAGGCCAGCACAAACACATGCTTCCCTGAGGCAGAGACGTTGTTGACGTCGGCATTGCTGGCGAGGACAGTCTGCAGACAGCGCATGTGTCGCTTAGTGGGCGAGATGCAGTAGAATAGCACACCTGCACAGGTAGGGCAGAAAAGGATATAGGCGAATACACCAACAGAGCAGAACACACACACATATCATGAATCTCTTCCACACAAAACAATGTACAGTCTCATGTCATCACACACTCCTAAAGGGCAGCAGCACACACAAACACACAGATGTGTGAAAGTATGCGTGCACACACACACACACACATATACACACACACTTGCAGATACACAGGAGGAGTGTGCTGTAACTCATCATTCCCACTACCACAGACAGTACACTCTGCTTCTGCTCCGACTGGCCACACCTTGACTGTCAGCATCAGTTAGCACCATGTTGGCATGGTTCTTGGCCAGCAGACTGATCATTGTGTCATGTCCCAGCTCAGCTGCCAGCATAATAGGTGTCCTGCCTAGCTTGTCCTGGATGTTGGGGTGGGCACCCAGCGACAGCAGGAACTCCACCATATCTGTGTCGTTGGCCACTGCGGCCAGGTGCAGCGCGCCGTGGCCCTCTGTCGGCTCGGTCAGGTTGATCAGGTTGGGCACGCCCAGACGCACCATCTTCTCGATCTGCGCGGTGTCGCCCGCCCGCACCCACTGCAGGAGCTTGTAGACCTGGAGCACTTCCAGCCGGCTGTGGGCCACTGCACTCTTCACCACCCTCTGAGTCCCGGGAATCATCCTTCACTCTGGGGGTTGGGACAGAGGAAACAGCTCAGGTCAGGAGGAGAAGCTCATTAGTCCAAGATGGTTTGTCAAGACATTAAATGAGAAATCCAGTGTGAATCAATCTATAGCCCTGTTGTTCGAGGTTACAGAGTGCTGTCTGTAGGTAAAAGAACTAAAAAAATTTACATAACAGACTCAATAGCAAACCGGCAACTGAATGGGGCATAGGAAAATGAAACTGAAAGTGAGTTTCTATGCCCCATTCAATTAGTGCCAGCTGCCGATTTGCTATCTGGTCATGTTGTGTAAAATTTTCTCATTCTTTTTCCTGCCAACAGCACTCAGTAACCTCGGACTATGGATTGATTCACACCAAATTTCTCCTTTGATAGTGTCATATAAAGTGTCATAAAGTGTCATGTGATACTGTAAATCTGTCCAACATTATCTCTTTCATATCACTCCCTGTCTAGATTAGAATATCAAGGGCCTATCTACTAATATCACAAAGGGCCATTACCTTGAATGTTATCATCTTTGTTGTTAGTTTGGACTGTGTTCATAACAACTTTGATTACGCAGTAACCTGTATATGACATCCACCAGCAGAGTGTTATCAAGACAAATTACAGGAAATCTCTATAAAGCAACAAGGCCTACCTTTTCTCCGATTATAGACGCACTGGCCACTTAGGTGAGTATTACACAGATCCCATTCGGCTGGGTATCAAGTTTGCAGACTAACGAAATATAAAGCTAAAAAGAGCATGCACATTAACATTATTGCTGCAGTGAAGTTTCTCAAGTTTCTTGTAGCCAGAGCAACCATTCAGTGAAACAGAGCAGCGACCTTGAAGAACGGGTTTGCGTTCTAATCATTGTGCATCAAGTTCTAGAAGCTGTGGTTAGTTTTGGATTATGACGATTTTTATTTATTTATTAACCGATGATTTGGTATTTTTTACAAACTTACTTAAAGTAACTTAAAGTCGTCATGATGAAACATGCACGAAAAAATAGACACACAATATTAAAATATGATGTATGTTTCACACAAGTCACTGATCTGCTTTCGGCTGTGCTCGGAACCAATCGGAATCTCACGAGGAAGCCATATTGAATCATGTTTGAATGAACAGCTAGCTGTAAACAAAGTTCAGAGTCCAAAGACCACTCATGCATGACCTGAATCCAGGACAATTCAAAGTTTACGTTGAGTGTCATCAAACGTAAGGAATATGGGGGAGAAAAAGATACTCTGCATAGGGCTGGTGTGTTTAGATATCATCAACGTTGTGGATAAATATCCGGAAGAAGACACTGACAGCAGGTCACCCCTCTCTTTCTCTTTCTGTCCTTGCACGCATAAACATGGATGATGTAATTTGGGGCTCCTTTGTTTCACTTGTGTCGACTGTTAACTGGCTACGAAACTGGTGGTGAAAATAATATTGTGCGAGGTGAAAGGCTTCGTCATGATGCATGCATACCTTGTGCAGCTAAACACTGTCTTACAAAAACAGTCGCTTATAGGTAACCTACGTCCGTGTAACCAACATATAACCTTGTCAATTACTAGAAGTGTTTTTTCCATGTTCAGGTGCCTGTCACAGAGATGGCAGCGTGGTGGAAACGCGTCCAACTCCTGCACGATCCTGTCGCTTCTGGGAGCCCCTTGTGCATTCATGGGGTCTCTGGCACCAGGTCCAGTTGCTGAGTAAGTATTTGCTTTCATCGCTCAAAAAACGAAGATGATCTATACTTACTGGATGTGCAAACTGAGACGGAGACAAATGACATATGGCAGAGTATGCAGAGATTTTGCACAGGTATAGCCTACTTTGCTAAAATTCATGTTGGTCGGTTGCTTGTAAAAGCCTGCCCTCTAGCGACAGAAAAGCGTAGTATTGTGAATTCCCATTTCTATAAATGTGTACAGGTTCATACCTTTTCTTGACGTGATATAGAATTTGTTTCGAGAAGCTCGCTCAGACTGAAACTGAGACTCAAACGTTTGTGTAGAAAATTGGAGTAGCTACTCCACTGTGAATGCCTTTTTTTTACAGCAAATGAGGGGCTGACTTGATCTCACTGTTTGACCTAGTTGAAAAAACACAGATAGGCCTACTGAAGCATCCCAAAGATGGAACAAAATGCTTTGTGTTGACTTTCAGACAGAGTTGGAATGTCATTGTTAATCGTTTGGTTGTCTATCTATTCTCACTATGCACAATGTATCATTACGAGTGCAAACATTCTCTTTCCTCCAGGTGTGTCAGGAGCTGAACTTAGTTTAGTTTTAAACCTCTCTCTTTTTGCCCTCACACTTGAAGTGTGTGGCTTGTTAGCATCCAGTCCCCTCCCTGGTTCTCAGCTCCTCCAGCGTGTTCCTTTAATACCAATATGTCTCTGTAGCTTCGTCTTGAATGACTTTCACTTGTACCAGATCGACATCTCTCTTCTGCTGGAGTGTCCAGGATGCTCCTTTCCGGCCTCTATGGTCATCAGCAATGTGACAACAGGCAGTCGTACTATCCTACACATGAACAGGTTTGTCGGGGACCCTGTGTGTGTGTGTGTGTGTGTGTGTGTGTGTGTGTGTGTGTGTGAGTGTGTGTGTGTGTGTGTATGCATGTATTGTGTGTAACTACATGCTTGGATGCATGTTTCTGATTACATTGGTCATATGATGCACACTCACATATGACTAGCCACTCGGTCGAGGGTCGGACTCATCAGGCTTTAGCAGTCAGAGGAAACACTCCTACTAACCCACCCTGTTCTGCCATTTTTCCAGGTGATTTCAGCTGTGCTAAGGTGTCAACAGCTCTATTCTCTTGGCTGCCCGTGTGTGTGTTTGTGTGTGTGTGTGTGTTTACATTGCTGCTCTGCTCTGTGGCCCCTCATCTGTCGGCGTTAGTGTGGTCCTGTGTGGGTCATTCTTTTCTTACTCTTCCCCTGTTTGTCTGTCTGTCTCTTCGTCTGTCTGGTATGCTGTCGTAGCTTCATCACGGGGGACTTTAACAAACGAAGGGTGGACATATCTGGGGTGGCATGGCAGAAGGTTGGGGTGACCCCATGCGCTTGTTGTGTGGTCTGCCCCCCAAGCGGCTCACGGACTTGTGTGCTCTCGGACACGTAAGACAAGCCTATCCGTCTGTCCATCTGTCTGGCAGTCGCTCGCCTCCTGGTGTGACGTGTCAAGTGGCGTGCCGATGGAATGTGCCGTGTTTCCCTCTGGGCTTTAATAGGGAATGCCTGTTCCACTGCAGGGATGGGGTCAAGGGTCAGGTCAGGCTTATAGACAGGGCTGAAAGAATGACTCAACACTCCACACATGATCTGAAAGGAAGATTTTGATAGAGGAATGAGGCGATATTTGCATATATGGATATATATGCATAAACATAGTAATGACTGTCCATCCATGATATTTAATAGATATACAGCCATTGTCTCTTGAATGGGGTAAGGTGTTTAAAAGGGGTATGTTTTGATCTATGTTTGCAGTCATAGTTCTTGCAGGATCCTCAAGTAAGTTGGAGTGAACTTAAGGTGAAAATAGTTTCAGGTTGGTAGAGGGTCAAGAGGAAATGTTCATGGTTGTATAAATGCATATTGGTTGTAGATAAATCAATGTCTGTTGGCTATGGTTGGCATTGTGTCATCTTTAGGTCTTTCTTGTCATGAGTTTATTAGAGTCTTTGCATCCGACTCTGAGATCTCTGTGGAGTTACAAAGTGTTCTTTAAGAGGAGTCTCTGACTGAGTTTCAAAGGAAGTTTTCATAAGAAGTTCCTCTGCAGTGGGACTGTTAATTTGGCCTAATTTAGTCTCTAATGAGGTGGCACTAATTAACTAACTAATTGTGTGACTAATTTTGCATTCGCATTGCATGCTAACATTATTGAAATGAAGTGCTAAATAATTGCATGGCAGATCTAATTATCTGACTGGTTTAATAAGGCATGGCTGTCTATGCAATTGACTGCTTGTATTAACAAACAAATTAAACTGAAGCATTTCATAACGACTGATGTGTGATGACACAGACCATTAAGTACACTAGTGTAACACAAAGAGAGCTAAGTGCTTCTGGCAGCATTGAAGTATTTTAGCAGACATTGCTTTTGTATAGGACACACACACTGCAGTGATTTGATGGTGCAAAAACAATTAAAGTTGACAAAGCAAGTATCGTTTAGCAGCTTTTTAACAGTACTTATACAAAGCTATGTGCTCTATGTGTGTGTGTGTGTGTGTTAATGAGTGTGTGTGTGTGTAAAACAGTTTTGGAAATAGTATACTTTTTATCCATATTATTAGTGATGGAAAGAAAGACATTGCAGAAACATTGCCATCATGGATGTTCAAAATGTGTTTCACTGGAGATCTCATGTTTGTTCAGAAACCTGCCTGATGTCACTGCTGAGGATTTCTCCAAGGTGGACCTGAGACAGTACAAATGGATTCACTGGGAGGTGGGGCACCATAGACTTATGTGGTATATAAGGATGTATCATACATGCTGTATATATCGCACATGTTTTTTCTTTGCCACCATTACAGTCAATTGTGTATATGTAAAATTATATATATATATATATATATATATATATATATATATATATATATATATATATATATATATATATATATATATATAAATAATATATAAATAAGGCACATACACTATGAAACTATGTGTAATGCATACACAAATGTGCATATAGCTGTACAACACAACTATGGGGTTTGACCTAAGCTGTATCTGTCTCACCACCTGTGTTAACTGTGTACCCGTGGTGCACTGTCTCACCTGTGCAAGCTGTGCACCCACTGTATGGCGTTCTGTCTCACCTGTCTCACCTGTGCACCTTCTGTCTCACCTGTGCATGCTTAGGGTCGTAACGCTGATGAACAGGTTAAGATGATTCAGCGAGTTGAGGAGTTTAACCGCTCTGCTGCGGAGAATGACAGAATCACCATCTCAGTTGAGATCGAGAAGACCAGGGAGCCTCTCTACCAGCTCTTCCAGTATGGGGACGTGGTAAGACTGCATGGGCATTGCATACAGGGATGTCCTAGCCAGGCAATGCCCCCATAGTGCCCTCGCTCATATTGTATTTGGTTACAGTACTACGTCAGGGTTCTCTCTGAAAGCTTTCGATTTCACAGCTAGAAATTCTAGCACATGATCAGCGAACAGTAATTGAGTGCCCACCCAGCATGAAGTAAATGTATGAATATGGAGTGTAGAGACTCAAAGTGAAAGAGTGAAAATGAAAGTCTGGTCCCCCATCCTTAGAAAGAGGGTGTTGGAAGCAGTCAAAGACTGAATGCACTGCAAAATCTAGCACACTGCAAAATTCTGTTGATGTCTTTTCAGTGAAGAACCTCACACAGATTTTATGTTAACTGTGAGAGTTAAAAAAATAATTGTTGGGCTTCACTGTGGCTCAACCTGTTATAGCACTCATGCCACGAATAGGTCAGGTGTCCACGGAGACCCAGGTTTGAGGTCGGCCTGCGGCACTTGTTTCCTGTCTATCTCCATTGTTCTGTCTGAACAGAGACAAAAGCCAAAAGAATCATGCTTTAAAAAAACAAACAATTGTTAAGCGATGCTTAGCTAAAACCATGGACAACCTGTAGTTTATCATGGTTCCTACTGATTGTACTTTTCCTGCATGACCCCTAGCCAAGGTTTCTTCCTAGTCTAACTAAGGGAGTTTTTCCTTGCCACTGTTGCTCTTGGGTGCTTCTTGCTGTAAAGCGCCATGAGCCAAAACTATTGTAAAAGGCGCCATATAAATATAATTGAATTGAGTTTAATTGAATTAGGTACAATTATTTGGAAATGTATCATAAAATGAAATCCAGACATTCTGACCTCTAGCATCATCATAAATCTGAAATGGACATTGCGCTGATAATGTACATTATGACCAGATGTGCTGCTTTCCTCTGCCAGGTGTTTGTCAGCAAGGATGTGGCCAAGCACTTTGGCTTCCACTCGGCTCCCTGTGCACTGAAGGGCTTTTATGGTCGAGTGAGGAAAGGGTAAGACATCCCATTCATGTGCTGTGTGAAGTTACAAGATATTCAGCTCATGATTAGGGTTCAAAAATGTGTCAACCTGGAGATTTGTTTTTAAATTTTAGAATCACTTTTTTTTACATGGAAGAGCCTCTTGGGAAGAAAATAATCTTGTTGCCTCATTAAAGAAAACACTGAAAATTTTCACTGCAAACCCCTCATGTGGTGGGTGCTTTAGAGGATCCAAACATTTATATAAACATTTTGAAAAAGGAGCTCTCCCTGGAGCAGCAAAAAAAAACATGGCAAGATAAACCATGTAAATGGCTTCAATATGAGAGTGAGACAATTTCCATTCTACCTAAATATTCCTCAGATCAGCACTAGATCTTGTGGTGCGTGGTTAGGTGAACATTAACATGAAAGTGACCACCAGGTGTCAGTAGTGCAGTGCTGTTGTGTGGTCCTGCCACCTTGTGTGGCCATGATGATATCCCTGAGCTGTGATGTGCCTCCTTCCCATTCAGAGCTGTGCTGATTTGTGCCTGGGCAGAGAAGGGAGCTGATGCTATGGGTCCTGATGGTGTAGTCGTCCACTCCGATGCCTTCCCGCCTGAAGCACTGGTGGACACTCTTGGTGCCGGAGACACTTTTAATGCCTCAGTCATCTATGTGCTGTCCAATGGTATGAAAAAATGGCATCATATCTTGGTACATTGTCATATTTGTCATTAATTGCCCAAGAGCAATTGCAAAAGAGCTCATATCCTTAAACATATAATCCATAATTCTGCTAAATTATGGGTTCAATTCTTGGCTGCTACCATTGTGCCCATGAAAAAAGGATCTTAACCCTAAGTTGCTCTTGAGGAGACTGTGCCTGAAGTAATTGACAGTTGACAAGTCACTTTGGATAATAGCATCTGGTAAATGCATAAATGTAATGTAAATGTAAAAGATCATTCACATCAGAGTTTAAATGACAATCCTCCCTCCTGTGCTCTAGAATCAGATCAGCATGCTGATTGGCTAGAATTGTTTCTGACTCAGTCTGAGCCACTTTGTTTGTTTCCTGTTTACGGAGTGAGGACTGTGTTTGAAATCCTTAGGGAAAGTACACACAGAACAAATAGCCAGAGGCCAGTGAGGGGAAATTAACTAAATCTGACCCTAAGTGTACCTAAGCATTTATAATCATAGACTGAACTTTGAAGAGACATTGAGGGATCTTGTGTAAGCTGAAAATGTAAGTGCTCTCTGAGTCTGTCTGAGAGTGCTTTCTGAAAGTAGGTCTCCATTTCTCTCTGCAGGAGGGAGTCTACAGGAGGCCCTGACGTTTGGCTGCCAGGTGGCGGGCAGAAAATGTGGTATCCACGGGTATGATGGCATTGTGCCAGGCAAAGCTTAAGCTCCGCTGGTGGCGGTGGTGATGACGGTGGAGGTGGCCAGAGTACGAGAAGGACCCCCCCCCCTTTGGGACTTCATCTGCACATACCAGCAGGCTTTGAAGCAGGCCTGCCCCAGTACTGGCTCAAATCTGGCTCCAGTCTGAATAAAATCAGGGCTAGGGTTCTCAAGGAGTCTTCTGTTCCACTTGTTTTGTAAGGGTCAATGCAACTTTGAAGCACGGTTGCTTGAGACTCATTAAGGATGGCACGTTTACTTACAAGATCATGTACTTATGTAGTCAAAGTAATTCATAGCATTTGAATAGGTGATTTTTCATTTGCACTCCCAACACTCTCCACTGTTAGTTGTACTAATTGCTAAACTACTTACATGATCAAGCAAACTCGCACTAATTGTCAGTTGTATACTTTTTCAATAGCGTGATGGTAAATTAAAGAGTAATAAATGAGTAATATAAAGTAATGTAAGGACTGATATACGAAGTAGGATGTTTTGTTTCAAGTACAATTACATGTGCACCTGACAGTAAATAGAATTGAAATGGCTTTAATTACTTGTCAGTGTCGGTATTAGATATCTTCACCTGGCCTGTGTAAACATCTGTGCATCTGTGTGTGTGTGTGTGTGTGTGTGTGTGTGTGTGTGTGCAGGCTAATGTGTGTGAGTGCATGAGAATATGAGGATAAACAGGATATGCAATACCATCACACCCTCTCTGTTCCGACACAGCTGGCTTTTGATACACACACACACACACACACACACACACACACACACACACACACACACACACACACACACACACACACACACACACACACACACACACAGTGAAAGTCCACACCCGTTCTCCATCAACACTGATGTGTTTAAAAACACCAGCACAGCACTAAGTGAGAGTGTCAACTCGCACTGTTTCCCATGGAGAATTTTCTAGAGCAAACAGTAGTACCCTAAAAACTAATGCCCTCTTATTTCAGTCATACTCTTTCTCAATACTCTGTGGACCTCATACTCTGCTCATGAATCAACTCATTTTGATAGTTTGATTGGCAATATTTCTTCTTGCAACTGCAAGGGTTCTCTTCACTATTGCTTCAGAGCCCTCTCTTGGTGCAACATTTGCCCCACACTGCCATGGAAGGAACCTCTCACCAGCTGCTACAAAATCCCAACTGTTGGAAAAGAGAGAAAAAATCCAAAAGAGCCCTTTTCACTTGTCAAATATGAGATTATCCTGCTCTGTGTGCAGCAGCTGGGCTTGAATGCTTCCAGACGGTCATATTTGACCAAGACAGAGAGAGGGACAGAGTGTGTGTGTGTGTGTGTGTGTGAAAGAGAAAGAGAGAGTGTGTGTGAAAGAGAGTGAAAGAGAAAGAGGGTGGCACTAGAGAGCCTGTGGCCACTGCACTTTGCCTTACTGGCTGATTGCAGGTTTGTTTTGGAGATAAAACAGAGGAATATTCTACCCCAGTGAAGTAACACAACGAGAGAAAGAAAAGAGAGAAAAATGCAACAGTGAGAGAGAGAAGTACTTTCCCCCAGTTAAATAGCACAGACAGAGAGAGAGATGAAATACCAGTGAGAAAGGCAGAGATGGGCTGAATCTCAGTATTACCCAGTCAACTTCATAAGTGGCTGATTCATGCCAGTTAAGTCTGTGAGGGTTCAGGGTTTAGGGCTAGGGGGTGACATTGGGATTCAGCAAGAGGGAGAGAGAGAGCATAGTCTACTGGGGGGGATGAGATGGGAGGTGGGTTTCGTCTAGACGATGGTGTCTTTTCCAGTAGAAATAATAGCCAAGAGGTATAAGAGAAAAGAATAAACGGACTTTAGTTCACCAAAAACTACACCTCCTCTGATGAAGATTCATATGTGCTTTTCTTTCCATGGATCTCTCCACCCTAAACTGAAAAAATGCATACAATGCATTAGTGTATTCAAGATTGTCTTGATTACACTGTATATTTGTGCTATTTATGAGTAAACATAATGATCCCATTATTACTCCTAATCTATCATTAATCTATCATAATTAATGCTAATCTATCATTTATCGTTAGACATTATCCTAGGTCCTGTAAAAGAACACTCTGACAAAACATCTCGCTGGCCCACAAATCAAAGGCCTTGGGCCATGCTGGTGACATATTGTGGGTAAGGTATAAAATGATTAAATCATTGTGTAAGTGGCCAGCTAGCACACCAAGGCCCTTTATAGTTCATTCCATGAACCATTTTCCCTTTGAAAAGACTCCTAGAGGATTGCTTAACATATGTCCAAATAAGTCCAGAGTCGGGGGAGCGGAGGTGTGTAAAATTAAATATCTTTATTTGAACCACACGTGTTGCCAACATACACATTCAAGGTAAGAGGGTAAACCGTTAGAAGGTACTGCTGAAACTCCGGCTCCAAAACAGGACCCGTCACTTTGGCTGCACACTGAACAAGATGCCAGTGTTACATTTTTCCTTTTTCTGTCGGTATTGTGTGTCTGCTTGAAGTGTTATGCTATTCTCTCAATTCACTGCCTCCTAACTGGGATGAATTATGTATGACCAAAACTGAAGGTACACAACATCATGTTAGCAGCCTTAATTATAAACATCAGGAAAAAAAGGTTTTATAACATTGCTTTGTCTTTTGCTGTACAAGAAAGTCAACTATGTTACTATAGAATACTTCAGATCTGCATTCACAAGGAAATATGAGTTGTGCCCTTAGCATAGTTTGGCATCCTTATGGTGGGTGGCTGGAGAGAAATTAGGCTGGCTGGCTACTAGTGGCAAAAGGAAAGTGTTGTGTTTGCTGGATACACAAGCTTATTGGCAACCTGCTTTTATGGTGGATGCAACTCACTGCAACACAAACACACACACACACATACACACTCAGTCAGTGCCTCTAGGGCCTCAACAAAACGCCTTGGCTTTGCTTCCGCTCTTCTGGAGAAGGGAGGGACGGACAAAAGGAGTCAAGATTATTATATTTCCCTTGGGTGTGTGTGTGTGTGTGTGTGTGTGTGTGTGTCACAGCCCTGGTGGTCAAGCGCCTACAGGAAAATCTAATTGTCTTCTTTATTGGCTCATGTAAACACATGAATGAGCTTCCATTAACAGAGGCAATTGGTCCTTCTCGAGAAAAGGCAGGAGTGCTGTGTTTATCGGAGACTAGTTTCTTGTTGCTCTTGGCTGCCGTTCAAGGAATCGTGTGCCTGGGGGTGGTGAAGGGGCTTCGTCAGGGGCGGGGGCAGGAAAAGAAAGAGAAGGAGGATCCTGGTTTCTTCAAGTTCTGTCCTCCTTATGGGGCCGCTTCCATTTTTTTATGTTGTTTTTGCTTCTCTTTTCCATGTGCGAGGTAAGTTTCTCCCCTTCCCATCCTAAGAGCTTTTAAAGGCCCTGAACTAGACTTTGATGGGCTGCATCACTGATTTCCTCAGCAGCACTGCAGACTGTGAGGCACTAAAAGCCCTGGGCCCCTCTGGAGGGGTCTCGGGGACAGAGGCACATCTGCGTCCAACAGAACGCCTCCACAGACTTCAATAGCACAAAGCACAAAGTCACAGTCACGCATGGGCCCAAACGTCCTTACAGAAACAGAGACTCCGGAGGCAGAGAAAGGTGCACAGAAACAGTAACATTCACATGTGAAATGTGAACTGCTTTCATTTAAGAATGAACCCAAACCAAACAAAACAAAATAACCCAAACAAAACAAAACAAAAGAAACTCAAGATACAGCCAATAATTTTCATTCCTGTTTTATCCTGTTACGCAAGTAGCTGCTTATACTTGACCTCAGATTGTGAGTGAAGTTTCTTTGGCAGGGGAACATCAAAGAAAGGGACGTACAGGAAGTCGATATGATCACACAGTCAACTTTGGTGCACAAAGGAGGACTACGCCATGCCATGAGTGACTTAAATCAAGACATTTTATCAATTGTAGAAAAAAAAAAAAATGACAATAAATCCTGCAGTAGTATCTGTTATAAACCTTTTTGGGGTGGATTAAATATCCAGGGCAAGTTTTTGTCATTCACTTTTTTTGAAAACATTATATTCTGCCTTTGAGCAGTTTAGTTCATATCAGTGGGATAGGAAATGAACCTGTGAGTGTTGTGAGGCACAATAACAAGGTGTGCCTTGGTTCTCTTGAACATTTCCTTTTTAAAAAAAAAAAAAAAAAATCTCTTTAGTGTCACTTTCTGGCCCTGTCGTTTCGTTGATTGTCACAATGTCTTTAAGTCCGAAAGAAAAGTCTCTCAGTGTTCATCATATAATAGTCATCTCATTTAAAAGCAGACTCTTAAACAGATCTGGCTGGGTTCTGGCTCAGTTTTGGTGCTGATCTGGCTCAAACCCAACGAGATCTATCCCAGAATCCACTGCTACAATTACAAATCAACTTCTAAATTATATCCTCGTAGAGGAGCATGCCGCTGAATATGGTCAGTGGCTCGACGGAATGGGCCAGCTTGCCCATGACCAGGTCCACGCACACAGTATCCCCCATCTGCAAGGGCAGGATGATGTTGAAGACGGCCAGAGATCCAGGGGTCGGCTTCAGGTCAGCCACTGGTTTGTTCTCCAGGCCTTCAGGCTCATAGCCTGCCGAGTCCACACGCGCCATGCCATAGTTGGACTTGGAGAGAACAGCCTCCAGCTTCACGTTCTTGTGTCCTGTCAGGATGGCGCTGAAAAAGTATCTTCCATCCAAGGGAGCCGTGAATATACCTGCAGTTAAAAGTTTAAAAGGTTTGAAAGTTTAAAAAGATCCAATTTTATTATTATTACCAAGTGATTAATTTTAATAAACTGAAACTGTTCAAAGAGCATGCTCCAGTAATATATTCCCTGATGCTCCCCACAAAATATGTCTACAAATAAATATCAAAGTGAAAATTCTAAAGTATGTTGATAACAGTATCATTGTTTTAAAGCTCTGTCCAACTGATGGACCATAATTACACAGGATGTGGAATTTGTGTTCATATGAGTTCCTGTTATATGCTGATCATGTAAGACTCACCAGTGCTTGGATCGTATCGGTTCCCTTCATTGACGAAGGTTTTGTCGAAGACTATGGTACCATAGCCGGTCATGGGCTTAGTGAGGGCGGCTGAGAAGGAGAGGCGTGGCACATTGGCATCTGCTCCTGGCATTCCTGCAAATCAAGACATATTCATCATCACTTATCACAGATTAGCAGCGAGGCATGACATGCATGCTAATACAACTCTTAACAAGCTCTTTGTAGCTTTACACCACCCTTCTTGACCTCTGGCACGTTTTTCACATGTCCACTCAACCCCCCCTCCACACATACACACATTCTGGCCAGCTGGTGACCTCTGATGACCTTTTTAACTTTCTAATCTAAAGCTGACCCTATCTTTAACCCTTGCCCCTACCTCAAACACAGAGAAAGAACTTCACTGACCCTCTGTGACCCTGAACTCCACCTCTGATCAACCAGTTCGCACCTGAGCTCAGAAAGAAACCCCCACCCCAACCCTAACCACAACCCACTCCACCCCATACCCCCAGGGAGAGGGTGACTTAGCCCAAATCGGGCAGTTCTTTAACCCACACCCGAACAGGGCAAATTTACCCTACCTCCCACATTGTCTACAACTCTGACAGATTTAGATGGGCCTGTCAATATCCTATCAGATGGTGAGGGTTATTTTTTTGTCTCAGTCTGACCTAGAGAATGAAACACATATACTGGCTCATATTCCATAAGATTTGTGACATAAACACAACTGGTTGTAAAATACAAATTTGGACCTTAAAGACTATTTTAAGCCTTCTAAAGGAGAACAGTACAAGCACAAATCAGTACAAATACAAGTGGTGTATTCAAAATATACTCATGAGAGCCTACAGGTTTTTGTGTAACCTACAGTGACAAACAGTGCGCTTTGATGTCAAAATGCATGAACTGTAGCCTACGATAAAAGTGTAAAGGTTGGCAGACAAACTGAACAACAACAAAAAAAGTCTATCAGGTTCATGGCAATGTCTGCCCTCTCAGAATTCCATACATTCTTAGATAATTAGGGACCCTTTTTTGGACCTAAATTTAGATCATTAACAAATTCAGATTTATTTTAGAGACTAGAAGGTGACTACCGGGTCAGGATTATTCTGTGCACACTACCAGGAATATTCTGAATATGACAAAAACAGCGCTTACCATGTTCACCCTGGAGTCCTGAAAAAAAACCCATAAAAATCCATTAATTGATATGAAATTCAAATGTTCACAATTTTGGCCAACATCCAACATATTTGTCTCTATTTAGTTAAAACACTTATTTTAAATGACTAGAATACTATTTATCATTGAGCCTGAATTACTCAGGAGGATGCCCATCAGGGAGAAAGCTGCTTACTGATAATCCACTGACCATTTAGCCATCTAGCCATCAGTTTAATCAGCAGAAAGTCTACTAATGACCTAGTCACACAATCAATCAGGTTTATACCAAGAAGGGTCTACCAAAATTCAAGTGATCAATGAATGTGTGTACTAAAATCCTATGATCAATCAGTTTAACCAACAACAAATGTGTACTAAAATCCCAGTGATCAGATCAGAGTAACTAGCAGCATACTAGGCACTAATAGCCTAGTTATGTCACAAACCAATTGACCCAAGAGCAGGTCTCTTACCGGGAGGTCCTATTGGCCCTTCGACCCCTGGCTTGCCCGGTGGTCCCTCTCTCCCCGGTGGTCCTTTGGGTCCGGGAAGGCCGGGAAAGCCCCTCTCCCCCTGGGGGCCTGGTGGGCCTGGTAGACCTGCAGTATAACATCACAGTGTCACTAAAATTCACCCCTTGAGGGGATGGTGATCCAGAAGGGTTAACTCAGGGTGTGATTTGTAGGGTTTGCAGTTTTGATATCCCTTTCTGTTTCTGCTTAATTATTTTTATCTCCGGTAACATTTATCCCTTTTTTATGTTTAGTAATTCATGAAAGTGAGCACTGTGACTAACGAACAGAACAGCTGAGATATGTATAGTATGTATGTGCAGTGTGTGTATATACAGTAGGGTATATAGGTTTGTATGGACATAGATTGGCAGTCTTTACCCGTGAAGTCCTGCTCGGTGAAGGCCTGGAACTCTTTGAGAACATGACGAACTGAGGAGTTGAGGCTCTTGATCTTGCCATGGATGTCGTCCAGATGTGTGTTTTGGAGGGTGTCAATGAACCCTTCATGGGAGGTCACAGTGGAGTTGAGTCCATTCACACAAGTCCAGAGCCCAGAGACATGTTTATTGAGGCCCTCTTTGATCTTCTGGACGTTGTCGGAGAGAGTGTCAAAGCGGCCACACACATCCTCGAGCTTGGAGATCCTCTTCTCCAGGTCATCTCCGGTTCGCTTGCAGTCCCCCATCTCAACCACTAAGTTGTTCCCAAAGCGATGGATCTCCTTGTCGACTTGGTCAAAGTGTCCCTTGCTGTCCTCAATATGCTCAGTGATCTCCTGTTGAATCTTATCGATCTCAGAGATGATCTTGTCCTTAGTGTTTCCCAGGTCGGTGATGACGCTATCATGTTTCTGTACCGTGTGTTCGAGACCCTTCAGCGTGTCGTTGATGGAACTGAAGGAGAGAATGACCTCGGACAGCTCTCCCTGAAGTGACTTCAAGTTCGTATTGGATGTGCTGCTGATAACGCTGTGGCCATCCAGTGGTTTCTGTGGGTCGTTTGGACCTCCTGCTGTGCCTGGCCTTGTTCCAGGTCCTGTTCCTGGTCCAGGTCCAACTCCTGTGTCTGTAGGTATAAGGTCAATCTTGCATGATCCACCACATTTGGCCACGTCCTGTCTGAGCTTACTGACCTCTTCCTGTAGGTCGGTGCACACCTTGGGGCAAGAGGTGTCGTCAGAACCAATTCTGTTCCTGATGTCTTGTATGTCCGTGTTACACTTTGCCAGTGTGTGTTGTGTCATGTTCTTTATCTTCTTCAGCTCGTCCTCCATTTTGTGGCAGATGTCACAGCTCTCGAGCTCGGTGACGATCCTGTTGAAGTGTTCCCCATTGTCTCCGGTCAGCACTTTGATTTTGCGCACATCGTGGCTGAGGTTGATCACCCTGTCGTTGAGCGATTCTCCGGTCATAGAGATGTCCTTCAGTCGGGTGTTAAAGGTCTTGATCTCAGCTTCATTTGCGATCACTCTCCACTCCAGAGACTTAGTGTCTCCTCCGTTGTCTCCTCGTCCCCCATAATCCTCCTGTCCACCATTGTCCCCTCGTCCTCCGCTATCCCCTCGTCCAGGTATCTGGCTCGAACCAGGTCTACAGGATGACGTACAGTCCTTCAGCCTTTTGTCCATGTGATTGGTGACATTCTCGAGTCGTGAAAGACGTTTGTTGTAATTTTGCACGTCATTCTTGATGCCTGTTACATCTAGCTCCACATCTGAAATCCGGAAGCCTTGGTCGTCGAAGCGGTTCAGGAAGATGTCACGGAGGTCGTTCATTTCTTGCCTGAGGAGATCCTTTAGATCGTTTTCCATGTTGGCACAATTGTCCTCCGTCCTCTGCAGCGAATTGTTTAGCCATCTCTCAAGATCTCGCAGAGGACCCGTGAAAGGAGGGTATGTTCCACCTGAACCTGATGACCCGCCTGACCCTCCCCCGGTTCCTGCCTCACCACTTGTTCCTGCCCCACCCCCTGCCCCTCCCCAGCGATCCCCACCTGAGTTTCCCCCAATACCACCACCAGTGCCACTCAGCTCCCTGTCCAGTCGATCCTGAATAGCATCCACATTGCCAGAGGTCGAGACTAACTTCCTGTCTATGTCACCGATCCTTCCTCGGAGGTCTGTCACAGTGTCGCAGCACCCTTGGGTGCGGGTCAATTCTCGTCGCAGTGCGTCCACACTCTGCCTGTGTCGCTGGTCCATGGCATTGATCTGTTTCTCTAGGGCACGGATCCTCTCGCGGTCCTGTTGCTGCTGACGCCTCAGGTCCTCCACGCCCGACTGGCATGCCGAGCACGACAGCGTCACCCTGCGTTCCAGCTCCCGCAGGATCTCTTCCTTCAGTGTGTTCAGCCTGCCTCCAGCGCTACCGCCATGCCCACCACCTCCACCACCAGCACCACCGCCAAGGTCCAGGTCGTTCCCACTGCCCTTGCCATTGACAAGGTGGTTGTTGATGCTGACCAGCGTCCTGTCGTGGGCCTGGGTCATATTGTCCAGCTGGTCCAATTTGGTCTGGATGCTATGGATGGTCTCCTTCATTTCCGGCTGAGCGGCATCAGCAGGAGTCTTGGCCCCATTCATGCCCCGTAGCGTCGACTGGATGCCATGCAGGTCTTTCGTCAAGCTCTGGATTTTCTCCTCTAACTGCCGAATCTTGTCACTGTCGCCTCTTCCTGTGGGGAAAACACACAACATGCTTATTCCCATGCGGTAAACATAAACTCTACTGTTCTCTGTGAGCGCTCTTTGTTTGTGGGTGGTATACTTGTCACTCAGGAATGACATTGTCATGGTTGTGGTAGTCATTCTTTGCAATCACATGCCATTATTATTACCCATCATAGCCTTATTTGTATTTATTGGACTGTGCAATTAGGACTGTGTAAAAATCTTTGCACCTTATTTATTACCCATCATAACCTTATTTGACTTCTACTGAAGACTTCTACTTCTACTACTTCACAGGTAGCTTAATTTTCAGTTGACGACAATACTCCTATGGGTGTAAGCGTGTAGTCTTCAGTATTTCACAAACTACAGGTTTTCTACCTGAGCCAGCCAGGTTTCTTAGTGCTGTTCTAGGCACTGGAGGGCTGAGTGTTGCAAAGTGTCCCTTTCATCCTGTTCAAAGTTGATGCACCATCAAAATGATGCAAACATTATTATGAAGTTAATTTATTAAAATGTTATTTGTTGTTGCTTTAACCTTGTGCATGTATAATGTGAATCTTTTATTGTTTCTTTATTAATAAGGAAGGACTCACCACCTCCACCACCATGTCCTTGCCCAGAACCAGCACCATTTTGTCCGGGTCGTGGTTTGGGCCATGGTCTTGCAGTTCCTATTTGAGTCACGGAACTCCCGGATGGCCCGTCGTTACAGTCATCGCCACTGTAGCCATGGCAACATTTCCACTCTAGTTCGGTGGCCATTTTGTAGGCCACCTTGTACCGGGGCCGCATGTACGTTCGGTACCTGTGGAGACAGATCCAGCGTTAGGGCTCAAAATGGTGGACATTATACTGATCTTTCATTAACATGAACTTTCCAGAATTGTGCCCATTAAAGAAAAATAAAGTAAAAAGGTGAGACATTATAGGTTATTATTTGAATTGGTGTATCATCCACAAATGCACAGACTAGGTAAAACAGGAAGAGGTCAAACAGGTCAAACAAAACCACCAAACTTTAAAGGATTTGGAATGAATTCTATGATAAAATTTCCACTGGAAGCTTTGAGTTTTTGATTGGTACATTTAAGGCCATACTAACGTGCTGAAGTTCAGAATCTTGGCTGAGATTTAAGGTGGGTCCCAAAAGTGTATGTGAAATACTATTTGATGACTCAGAGTTCAAGCAGGTGGCCCTTCTTAAACTATGTCTCATGCTGTGATTTTCCGTCTCTTACATTAAATTGAGGGCCGTTTCGCATCACATCACTGACTTTCTGTGTGAACAGTCTGTTGCAACCAAGCACCACGGCCAAACTTTCCACATTTCAAGAGTGCTGCAAAACTACTGACTTACTAATTTCATAGCTACACATGTAGTCACAATCTAAATTTAGCTTGGATTGAATTTGTATTTTTTTTCTTTCTCTCTCTTTCAACTGTGAGGAAAATAAATGTCTCACAATTAATTCTATGAGCGTGAACAGACATATTTTCTCTTTTATGTTTATGTATGTCTCCCCTCCACACACACATCTGCTGAACAGCTGTTTGAAAATTGTGGCCCTTGCAGTGTAAGAAGCCTGGGATGCATTCTGTGGAACAGAGGTAGAACTGTATGGCCACATTCCGAATTACCTGACATGTGTATTCGTAAAACAGTGTGTGTTTAACAGGATGGGGCCAGTGATAATGCATATTAAGATTGTGTGTGTGTGTATAAGTGTGTGTATAAGTGTGCGTGTTAATGTGTATGTGTGTTTATGTGTGTGTGTGTGTGTGTTTGTGTGTGCGTGTGTGTATGTTATGTGTGTGTGTATGTGTGTGTGTGTGTGTGTGTGTGTGTAAAGCTGGTGTATGGCTACTGCTCAGCAAAGCTGCATGAAAGCATTTAACTTTACTGAGTGTCAGCATTTATATCATGAAGTGTAGTAAGGGAGGTGCATTCCTTCTCTCATGTGCAAGGAGAGAACATTCTTCAGTGAATAAAAACAAACAGATGGGGAGATTTTTGAAGCACTTTTGGAACACTTTTGCTTATTAGATTACCACCCCCCCATCCCCCTGAAAATAAAAAAATATATAATCCAAACTATCTATCATGTGTGTAAATGGGCCCTCTGTTCAATTCTATGTATATTGCACAGACTGGATTCCTGGCGTGTGCATATTTTTAGGCCAGTCAAAACTTTATCCGATTTCCCAGGAATATGGGTTACATTCTGTAAGCCGCGGAATATTTGTCTCCATGTTTCTGTTCATTCCATGAGTGGCGTGAGCGAGGGAGAAAAAGAGGGGCAGAAATGGGTCGCGCTCTCTCTCCCTGACGACTCGCTGACTCTCGAGTGGAAAAATAAGTGCCGGTATTTTAGGACGGCTCAGCCTTAATTCCTGTGGTGACCTGGCTGCAGAGTCTGGAGTGGCATGCCACCTCATTCCTGACATAGCCTTGTGTGTGTGTGTGTGTGTGTGTGAGATTGCGCATTAAGTAGCGCACTTAGAGTAATTATATAGATAGACTACTGGTGTCAGTTAGGCTTATTGTACATGTCAAAGAGCACAGTGTGGCTGTATCTTCTCTCACCAAAAGTGTAGTGTATAGTAGAACTGCTTACTCACATGACCACTCGTGAGCACTGCACCTGGCCCCATGCACATGGCTGATAGTCTGGCTTCACGTAGGTCTCCACTCCGTCCTCCACCACACAGCTCACGGTCTTTGTCACCACATATGCACACCAGTTCCTGATGAGACACAGAGAGAAATCACAGGGGCAGTTAGGGGTCAGTCAGTCAAGGGGTTTCAGTATGGGGAGATATTCCATAGGTCTACATACACACACCAGTTTCCTGTGGAGAAATAGGAAACAGGCAGCAAGACGGCCAGTAAATGTCAAGTGTTTTCAGTAATGGGAGATATTCCACAAAAACTGTTTGCACACCTGTTCCCTCAGACAGACCGAGGGAGAATGATGCAAGTTTGGAAAAATTTACATATGTGTGTGTGTGTGTGCGTGTGAAGGGTTTTCAGTTTCGTTTTTTTCAGTACATAATGAAGATGTCTTTTCTTACACATTTAGGGTTGTAATGTTTTTGTGAATCAGCAATTCATCACCTATTTCTAGCAGAGTAACACACACAGCAGTGCAGCATATATCACTGATATGGGAGATTTGTGGCAGGCTTAATGATGAACACTGTACTTGTTTGTCATCTTTAAAGTCAGCTCTTTCACCACAACATGACAGAACTCTTACAAAATCTCCTTTAAAAAACATTTTTTTTTCAGACCTTGTTATGCAACTTGCAAGACTTCATAATCACAATATTTCTCTTGGCACCTTCTTTTAATGTAACTTCTAATTCTGGCGCATTGCATGCATGATTGCTGAGAAACACAGACTGCACTGTGAGAGCTCCAGAAGTTAGCATAACCTCTCACACAGAAAAGGTCAGGCAGGGAGGAGAGATGGAGCGATGCCCTGGAACATCTAAGATTTAGAGGGGCAGTTTCCCATGAACGTCCCCCTAAGGTGAATTTACAGTGATCCATGGCACTTGTGGTTGGATCTACGGGCCACTGGTGTCATAAATTAGGAAAGCGCTTGCACATTAATGGTGTCTGCAATCACTCTGTGGTGCTCCATACCCCCCCTACAGACAAAAAACAACACACACTGTCGCCATTACACATACTCAATCCAGGATATGTACACAGAAACACACACACACATGCACAAAGTGTTTAAAATATCACTCACATAGACACCCGCACACACACACACAAAGTCACACAAAGTCAACACACATAAGCACGTACACACTCACGCACACACTGTCAGCCATACACAACCACAGACACACACACACACACACACACACACCTGTGGTTGACATATCTGCACAGCCTCAATCTGAACACTGGTAGACAGAAGGAAGAAGGAAGATTGCGTCATTGCGTTGGATGCACGAGAGGTACAGCGTTCAACGGCACCCCTCGCCCCCCTCGTTTGATTTTAGTCTATCGGCAAGATCAACACACAGCCCACACTGCTCATGTTTATTAGCCCTTTACAGTGAACTACTGCAGCCCTCCGAAGCTGAACCCTCGGGGCGTACACGCTATCAGTCAGCCTTTCAGACGTTTTGATAAATGACACCAGGATGCTCACAGTAAGTCCAAAGGTGACGTTTAGTATTCAGTGAAATTCCCACCCTCCATGCACTGATACTGATAGCAGCCCGGCCCCAAGACTGACTTAAGACTTCATCCATATGTGTTTGGCTAAAACAGATAGTCTTGTATGCAGCTGCAGAGAAGCAGCCTGCTGACCGTAATTCCTCACAGGCCCTGATTGAGTTTTCCGCTAAATCTGCTGGAGTGTCTCTAAACAAAAGCTTTGGTGTGTCTATTTAATAGGACTGATTTGGATGGGATGAGGCCTGAGGGCTGATGTAATCCCCCCAAAATAATCCTATCTTCCTGCATGCGTGGAGAGAGAGAGAGAAAGACACCCTTTTTTATTTAGACTGGAGACGGCATTCCGGAGTCGCCCACATCTGCCGAGGGCCCTGATTTAGAAAATTGGACAGGGCTATTTCAGGTTAAGGTCAGGGTATGGCTATCGAGCAGATATCATTCAGCGGTCGCAAAACTATAGCAGCTAGCTAAGTTAGCAAATTTGTTGGTTGCAATGCAATTTCCCATTGCTAGTTCCTAGTTGGTTAACCTGGACACCAGGTCTAGATATGGTTCAGGGTGGGATCAATATTATGTCTATACCCACTTCAGCTATCGTCTGTCTCCAGTTGTGTCTCTTTACTCATGTATTGTTAGAATCTGGCACTAGTCCAGAGTGATTGCAGGCTCCGCTGCAATTAAAGGGCTGAGCCGGGGTGTGTGAGAGGAGTGTATGAGATAGGGAGAGATGATATGGTGTGTGTGTGTGTGTGAGAGAGAGAGAGAGAGAGAGAGAGAGAGGACAACAGGCCACCACTGCCTGATTTCTTACAGAGAAGTAAGAAATCAAGCAAAGAAAAAAGAAAGAGTGTTTTTTTAGATCTTCAAACCCACCACAGCTCTGTTCCTGTTTGTCTGCTCGCTCTGCTTGTGGCTCCAAGAAGGAAACAAATCCCCTGCTGGTGTGGAGCTTCATCCACACCACCATAGCAGAGATGTTCTACGCAAGAGGTGCTCTACCAGGGAGGTGTGACGCAAAAAACACTCTGTTTCAAAACAAGATGGTATTTAGCTGGGTGCAAAACAACAGACCATGCCATTAACCCCCCCCCCCCCCCCCACACACACACACACACAAACACACACACACACATGCACACCTTCAAGAATGTGCCATTTTTCTCTGTTGCTGACATCAGGTCCATGGGACCTGGGACCAACACCACTGAAACACTCACACACACATGTAAACACACACACACACACACACACACACACACACACACACACTCCACAGTGAGCACGGAGTGCTCATGACCAGCACCACTGACTGGACACCAGCCTCCTCTGGACTCCACAGCTGCTGGCCACACCCTCTCCTAACAACTTTCTCTCCCTCTCTTTCTTAACCTTTTGCGCTTCCTCTAGCCCTCTCTTTTTCTCTTCTCACTTCCAGCCTCTCTCATTTGTCCCTCTCTCTCTCTCTCTCTGTGTCTCACACACACAAACACAAACACATACACACACACATACACACATACAGCTGCAGTTCATGCTTACAGTCTGGTGCCAACACAATGTCATGTTTTTACCTCCAGTATTGGACACAGATGGTGCACTGTGACACAATGACATCACAAAATGCTCTGCTTGGGAGAAATGGGAGGATGTTTCTAATTAACTCTAAAAAAAAATGCTGTTTTGACCAATGCCGAGCATCCTCTGCCAAGTTCCAGAGAATGAGGTCTATTCACAATCTCCCCGAGTAGCAATGGCCTCCTCAACTGCTCTAGATAAAGCCCTTGTACTTTCTTAATTGCTGAACACTGCACCGTTTTTAAATGATGACGGGCCATAACTTCATGTCAACCTCTGGGAACGTCTCTCAACACCACCCATAACTGAGCGAACAGGCTAAAACCACTTCGCCCAGTCCCCCATGGTTACACTAAATTCACTTTTTACCACAAAGATAAAAAAAAAAAACTCCCAATCTGTGAGTGGTTGTGGTGGGGGGTCGAGGGGTGGGGGGATATCTCCAGAGTGCTGTTTCCCCAAAGATAGAGTGTAAGCTGGAACAAGATTCATCTCAAGTAATGGAGTGGACTGTACCACTTTCTGGCTGAGCTCAGAGCGTAGAAGTTAAGACCCCTTTGAACAGCAATGGAGCCTCTTCTGACTTTTTCTGCTAGTTGTGGCTATGCTGCATTCTTAGTACATTTGTCATGCAAGGCTTTCATTTCACAGCCTTCTCCCTCTCTCATTCACACATACATACACACACTCTCTCTCTCTCTTGCACATGCACGTTTGAAGAAGGAATGCCTGAACCATATCGCTGGCATGTTGCAAGGCGGCAAACAAAAGTCATAGATAAAGAGAGAGACTGTGGTAGTGGTGGTGATAGTCGTGATGGGTGTGTGTGTGAGAGTGTGTGTGAGTCTCTCTCTCTCTCTCTCTCTCTGTATACGTGTGTGTGTGTGTTGGGGTGGATGAGGGGGGTGGGGTAGATAAAGAAAGAGATGGAAGAGAATGAGAGACAATAACTGGCAGCAGAACAATATACCTCACTCTTCACACCCCCCAACACACACACACACACACACACACACACACACGCACACACAAACAATTCACACACAAGATTCATTCCCTCCAATAAAATAGAAGCCACATTTTGCCAAGTAGCTGTCATAAAGAGAGTGTATCGCTCCAATTTTTTCCTATAATTTTTCCATCACATTTTTCTCTAAAAGCTTACCCTGCCTTGTCATGTGTGATAGAGGAGAGTTGGCACGACTCCTCAGACGTATCAGCGCAAGACCAAAGACGACGGGCAGACAAACAAGCATTTAAACAAAAATGCAATAGGCTAATTTTTTTTTTTTTGAGACACAGTTGGCTCTGCACAGTTTTCAAAGCTTGAGTTACAACACAAATGTTTTAAGGTCTAAAGTATATGTTTGCTTGTACTCAAAACCCCAAATCTGCATTGTGCTCAAATCTGTGTGCACACTTTACTACGAGATAATGTGCCATGGGAGGTTAACATTGTGTACTGTGTTCAGTTTGATTTAAAGCTGAACAAGAAATGTGCCAGATTGTCCCTGAGCCAATGAGGGGATCTGTGCAAAAAACCAAAGACACATGTCACGGCACAGTGCAGTGCAGTGCAGGTCTGTTTCCAGAACAAAGAAGTGTTAGTTTGAAGGGCCTGAGCACTGTGCAAACAAATAGCTGGAACAGATCCGGCACATCTCTGAAGTGACCACAGGCTTTTCCTGGAAGAAACATAGCACAACACCAAACATCTGTTCATTACAGTGCTTTCACAGTGACGAAACAAAGCGTTAAATTCACAATGATGGAGAAAAAGCAAGTCAGCTCTTTGTTGCCTTCTTTTTTTCATCAATGCACCCCTTTTTTACAGAAGATCTTCACTTTCAAACTGTGGTCAACAAATTGCTCTCAATCCAAGCCTATGACACAATTCCCACCACAAAAGTAACATGTCATACTGTATGTAGCACAATATTGTTTAACAAGTGGAGCTAACGCTAATGCTACCCACCTAACAGACGCTGTATAGACTTTGTTTGAAAATCACCAACCACAGCACAGCTGGCATTCATAAAGGTAGTTAGTTTGCTAACTGATGTATTTTCTTTTCCTTGGCTACATAGATGTGGTGGGATTATGCTGTAAATCCTGCTGTTGCATCAATGCTGGGTTTCGTGCCTTTGTCCACAGAATAGCATAGCCTGTGCTGTATGTGAGGCAGATGTTTTTTTCCCGAATTCACACGGCTGTGCACCATCAAAATGAATGCAAAGGTTTGGTAAATACATCTGTGGGAAATATAACAAGTGTCTCTGCTGCTTTAAACATGATTCTTCCATTATAAACACCTGTAGCACATAAATCTTCAGAAAGGATAGATACTTCATTGAACTTTGTCCAAGTCTTCCTCAGACAATCTACACCAGTCTTTGGAAATCTCACACTTAAAATACATTTACAAAGACTTCTGTCAGAAGAAACTGAGAACTTTGAGTTCCCTTTCAACTTTAATGGTGACAATGTATTCTTCATGCTGGAAACATACCATGCAGGTGGTCTGTTTCCCAAAAAGCATAGTTGCTAACTAAATTAGCTACTTTGTTGGTTGCAATGCAATTGCCAATTGCGAACCAAATAAGTTGGTAACTGGTTGCTGGTAACTATGGTGTTGGTAACCAGTGCATTTCTAGTAACATAATGTGCAGCTATCTAATGCAGCTTTTATAGTGGTATCAACCTGCTACCACTCAAAGGTTTCTACAGATGTTATTGTGGATGTTCTACTGCTATGGGAGAAGCTGAAAAGCTGAATTGTGGAGAAGGAAGATCAGCCCAATATATCACAGTCTGTGAATGTGCCTGCTGGCAAATACATCATAGCCATCATCCCTGTTTCTACTTTCTTCTGTGGGGCGGACACACACATGCACACAGACACACACATATATACTGTACTTACACACACACACACACGCATAGACTTACTCACACACGCACACATGCACACACACAGATCTACACACATGCACACACCCACTCACACATACACACACACACACACACATAAACAGTCACAGGGAGCACAATCGTGACTTTGTCCACTCTACTGTCAATCATGAGACGGATGGAGCCCCTTATGAATGGCAGCTGATGGGAGCTATAATGTTCCTTTTGTTTGGGCCCTTCTGCTAAAACTGTACTGTCCCATCAGCATTACAGCATTTCAGGCTGCGCTGGGGCCTGGTTTTCTTCTCCCAGGACAGTAATTATCCCAAATTAATGTGCTGTACAGTTTTCATAAAAAGAGGTGGGGAATGAGGGGAGGAGAGGGGGATGGGGGGGAGGGTTGGACTGCGGAAAAAAGGATGTCTGGCTTCGCAGGCACACAGTGACCCATCTAACACGAGGGGGATTTCAGATCGGAACTAATCGCCCAATCAGCATATTTCTCTCTTTGACCTCTGACCCCATATTTCCTGTGTCAACCTGGCCAGAGTTTTATCTTTCCTGTTCTCGCCTCTTCCCAAAACATCTGGGCCGACTGCAACTCTGCTCCAGCTCTGGTGTGTGTGTGTGTGTGTGTGTGTGTGTGTGTGTGTGTGGGAGGTTGTGGGTTCATTGCAATCTAGCCTGGCTTGTTCCAATCTTAAGCAATCACAAATCAGGCCAAACACACCAGAAAGCAGCTGATTTGATGAAGCCATGACTGGGAAATGCAGTCGACGATCTTCAACTCAATCTTATACTTATGCTGCACAGTGACGGGGTCTAATGGCAGTTCAGGAATAGCATAAGCAATGTGGTAAAGGTCAGATATGACCCAATGAAAATATGCACTCATACAGAATTGTGCAGCAAACAACACACCCAAGATGTACTTTGGCCAATAAGAAATTATTTTATTTATTTAAAAGGTCCTGACATTATGAGGATGGTGCAAATCAGTCAGTGAATTGATTGTGTATCCTCAGTGACTACTAGCATAAGTAAGGCCGTCAGCTCTTGTCTGTAATAATGAGGTATGATATCAATATCAAAGATCAGTAAAGAAATATTCTTGAGTCATTTGAAACATTTTCACCAAAGCTGACAAAAATTGTTGCAGAGCCGGAGACATATGTGTGTGAGAAGTGATCCCCTTATCTCTGAATGAGATTCCTGAAGGCAAAGTAATGTATCACGCGTGTCTCCTCACGAGCGTCACGGCTCATGTCTGACAATGCCAGGCCTGTGCTGGATTTGCTTTGATCTGGGAGCGAGCAGAAAGGCGTGGGTGGGTGGGTGTCTCTGAGTGTGTCTGTGTGTGCGTGTGTGTGTGTGAGAGAGTGTGTGTAACCCAAAAAGCCACCCTGTCCACTAACCTTCACTAGCACTAATGTGACACCCTGGCCTTGCTCCAGATCAACCCCATCCAGCCATCATCACTTCATTATGATCTGACATTAGGAGCTGAAACCAATCTCTGCTGTGTAACACGATTGGGCCTGTACCATGAAGAGCCTCTTTATGTGCTTTCTGAACTGCAACTGGGTGAGCTTTTAACCATGAAGCATCTCGGGTCTCACAAAATGACTACAGGCGATGGTGTACAATTTGTTTCGTTATGCACCATTCCGCATCAAGTATCATAGATCAATAAACAATCATTATGTGAAGTATCAATACGCCATTCACACTGTAAGCTATCATAAACAATCCACACTGTGTGTGTGTGGTTATTGGAATCTGCAGTAGAGTCAACCCAAGCATTAAAAACAGCTGCACAGTGTGGCAGAGGAAAGCCAAACTGCGTAATACCTCCTCATCCATAAGGACTCCACACTCTCATACCACACCAATAAGCCCACATTGTTCTGAGTGCTTTTATCCAGTAGTCTCAGAGTAAAACACCCCTCTCTCTCTCTCTCTCTTAATTTTCTCTTTTCCTCCTTCTGCACTAAATCATTTATGCTGCCACCTCCTCCTTCCTCCTGGGCTTTGAAACTGAGGAGAGTTGAATAATCACTGCTGCAGAAACAATGGCTGATGTAGGCATGTATGTGTGTGTGTGTATGTGTGTGACCCTGCTCTACTGATTAGGAGTAGCTGATAGAGAACTCCCTTTCCCACACTGCTCCTGACCAACTGAGACATGAAATCCCTCCCCCACTACAGTTAACCTTGCCATGTCCAGGAGAATGATTAATACTGATTAATACTGAGGCAAATTACCTCCTTGTATTGGCAGTAAGTACATGTGGTAAGAAACTGCTTAACTGAACAGGTTTTGAAGCAGTAGATAGCAAGGAGTGTGTGTGTGGGTGTTGTGTGGGGTGCCCTTTCCAAATATTTCCTGCCGTTTGTGCCTCTGTAACATCATCCTGGCCCTGGCCAGCAACTGAGAGAAAGAGAAAAAGAGAGAGAGAGAGAGAGAGAGAGAGAGAAAGAAAGAGAGAGAGCAGTCCGAGGCATGACTTCAGCTTCTGGACGAACTCATGCCTTAGGAATTCATCCACACCTCCTTTCTTCTGTGCTCTCTCTTTCTCTCACTCACTCACTTGCTTGTTCGCTCACGCGCTTCATTAGTGGGAAAACAACAACATGGCCCTGTGCTCAACACCCTCCCTCAGAACAACATGGCTTTCACAAAACAGGCTGGCCTTTTACAAACACACCGGCAACACCAGACTTCTCCTTACAGACATTCTAGATGAAGATCTATTAAGCAGGGAATAACTAAGCTCACATCAAATCAATTATCATTTTGCAGCCACTCTTGTCCATAACCACTTACATTGAATTATTTGCAGTAGGACAGTCCCCCAGGTGCACTTCAGGGCTAAAGGGATATTCCAGAGTATTTCAATTCCTACTCCTGTTGTTAGACTACTAAACTCACAATCTTCTGGTGTTCATTTTGGTGTCACCAACCCATGACCTCTTGACGTCCACCACCACCTGATTTCAGAGCAGAGTAACAAGCAATAGTGGTTGTCTGACTGATTCCAAATGTCACTAATATACAAAATCCCTACACTTACAGAAGATATAGTCTATATATAGTCTGCTTGTCCATGCCACAATGACTGCAGAGTGCCTTGTGGTTTGGAGTCTTTGCTGGTGAAAAGTCCAGCAATCCAACTGCTTAGTGTCTGATGTGAGTCCCTCATTCAGAAGTCTCACGCAGCGACTGGGCTCTCGGCTCTGAGCTTTCCAGTGGGAATGATTTAGCTCTACAGGGTCAGCAAGGGTGGTCAGTTCACAGAGTCAACATTTCTAAATTACAGACTGGGTCTCATGAGGGTTGACCTCTACTGACTCGTCTAAGAGAGAGAAAGAGAGAGTGAGAAAGAGAGAGAGAGGGACGGAGGGAGAAAGGACAGAGAGGGAGAAAAAGAGGGAAAGAGGAAGAATACACAGTCACTGTGACTTCTTCATCCGACTGTCTGTTCTTCTGTCCAGACGCTCACTCAAAAATAACTCTACTACCTTGAACTGACCTCATTGGTTAGCCGCAGACATTGATCTCTGACCTTTCCTGTGATGTGAGAGTCAGGAAGTGGTCACGCACGCGGCCGCTATTGCCGCCACCACTGGGAGTGCCATCGATGAGGCGGCCAGTCGACTTTAACGACCCGGCTTTGTTTGTGTAAGCGGGGCGACCACATGTCCGCCCGTCTGTCGGTGAGTCAGCGGCCGAGACAAGCGACAGTAGGGGTCACTGGGAATCCTGCCAGCAAACACACACACACACACACACACATCCACCGCTTCTCAGCCCACAAACACAAACGGAACCCAGCCGAGATGCACAATAGTCATACTGTCTCAGCGTCACTGTTTGCATGCCATGGTAACCAGAAGTTTCCGGATGTCAATATTGCACACAGTGCAAAGCCTGCTGAGACTGCTGGGCTTAAAATGATTGATTTTCATGCAGTGGAGACATTAGTGGCTGTTAGTAACCTCATCAGTCAATGCAGAGGTGGTTTTAACTGTGGGCAACTCCGCAAGTCAGCAAGTTTAACTCTTCAAAAGGCCTGATAAGTGTTCTCTAAGGCAAAAGGCAAATTGAACACTTCAAAGAAGCCATGAAATTATGCAGTTTCATGGGATAGTTTCAAATCAAAATGCTTTAGGAGAGGCCCTATACAAGCACTCTGTGTGAGGACAAAGTGACATCAAACAGTAATTTGTGAAAGTACCTTAAAACCTGCATTTAGCCTCTCATTGTCCCAATACTTCTGATAGTTTCCTAGTCCAAAACAGCAAGTCTTCAAGGAGAAGCACTTATACACACAGACCTTAAATTAGACTGTGGTGTTTTATAGCAAACTCATCTGAAAGTGCTTTCATCAGTTCAACAATGCTCTCGGGGCATGAACAGGCTAAAGGGGAGCCATCAGACCGGCTGATTTCCCTTCAATTACCATTTCAGTTTACAGCTGGGATTGCCCATGCAAACTAACCATTGGTCGGGATTACAGCCTCTACCTGCCCTTGTAATTAAGAGCTGTCCACAGGGTAACATTGGTGAAAAAACACAGATAAATGTCAAGTGAATCACACAATCACTCCCTAGCAGGTGGTCAGTCTTTTAAAGACAGACATGGACTTTATTCTTGGGCTGATGTCATGGTGGGAAACCGAGCCAGTTCAAACTAAATAACATCAACATGTCTCTCACGCCTGTCAGTCAGATTCTGATGCTCTTGGCTCTTTCCAAAGACTCCTGAGTCTCACATCTCCATGGAGATAAGCCCAAAACTGATGTGATTGGCTCAGGGCCTGAACTGTTCATGTCCTGGAGTAAACTATTGCGCTGCTGTGCATTTTGATGTCATTGTCTATAGGCTACCTTTCTCAGGGTCTCTGATTGGCTAAAATAAGCAGAAAAGACACTTAAGACCGCACATCATCTGATAACATATGTAGCTCTGACAATGGAATCACAGAGGAACCAAACCATGAAAACACACACACACACACTCACACATAGAAAACAGAAAAATACCACCAACAGATGTCTGTTGATCTCTGTCTGTTGGTCTAGTCAAGACAATATTTGGATACGCCTGGTGTGTGTTTGTGTCTGTATGTGTGTGTCTCTCTGTGTGTGTCCAATTATATTTCACATGCTGATTTTCCCTGATAAGACCCAATGTTATTATTATCATCACTATCTATCGGTAATCCTGGAGCAGATGTCAGACAGCCCCGGGAGCGGTGTGATGTTTTGATGTGCTATGAAAGAGACAAATGCCTGGGAAAACCTCCACCACTTTCCAATCAGCCCCTGGGACTGACAGAACCCTGCTGCCATAAAAGGCAGAGTTGAGGACAAACAGATACCCTCACAAACACACTTACACACACACACACACACACACACACACACATTACAGACCATAAAATGTGAATCCCTTGTAGTATAGACAACAGATCTGAGCCCCATACAGGACAGAACTAGCCTGGCTAACCCCACTTGTTATTGCGGCTCATTTCCTTTTAGCTGACATATCAGTCTGGTTAGATCAATGCTGTCAAGCTTTCTCCAGCTACCAGGATAGGGCACAGATAGAGCTACAAGCTACAAGACAAGACACATGAGCAGCTGACCCTTCAAACAAAATCATGGCTTATGCACACACACACACATACACATACACACAATAAAATGTCTCTCGAGGCACCTTTCCAGAAAGAGACCCGGAGGGCAATATGGGTGTAAGGTGTTGGGTGGAGCAGGTGGGGTGAGTGGACCCAGGCAAAAGAAAGGAAGGGGATTGAAAGCTGACACTGCACTGGCACAACAATGACTTGCAAATTTGCCTCCAATTTGTCTCCAATTATGTGTAAATATTGACCAGAACAATCGATATAACAACATAACATTACAGAGCTAAAGTGACAGTAGCTATTCCAGGAAATGTCAATGAATTGCTGAAAGAACATGAAAAAGGAATATATGCATCAGAGGCCAATATCGCACCAGAGACTATACCGTTTCTGGATAGTTTTCAAAGGATAAGTGGACCTACCACACACACACACACACACACACACAAGAGCTACAAGCACCATACTAATAAAAGCATGAGAAATGATCAGAAACACCACTACCACAGGTCAAAGACGAGTGCATGGCAATACCATTCTTAATGTGCCGTTAATAATGTATTTATTACATGGTTATAGTGGTCCTATAACAGTGGATTCACCTGGGGCTGCAGCTAGAGCTCTTGTCTGTGTTATGCGCCTCATGTTGTGTTGACTAACACAGACACAAAAAGTGAGCTCTCTCTCACTCACACACACACACACTCACACTAACCTGTAGCTGTCTGGCTTAATAGTGTCTGCAGACCAACTCCTCTGTGTCAGTCCGTCTCTCTCTGTCTCTGGGACAGTACAGTAATGACTAAAACATAACAACCCAGACGCCTACAGTATGAGCAGAGACACACTCGTCTGCTCAAAAACACACTCGTCTGCTTACTTCTGCGGTTAGCTTTCACAGATGTGTGTGCTTTACATGCAAAGACACTGTGTGTGTGTGTATTTGATCATGAACACAGCTTCTAAGACTGGTGACACTCTGTTACAGTATCCAGATACCAGCATTCAAGTTACACATGCACACACACACGCACACGCATTCACACACAGAATGTCCAAAACACACAGAAGCTAGTCTCCAAACGTTAGCACAGGGATGTTCCAACAACACACACGCACAAACACACACACACACACACACACACACACACACACACACACACACACACACACAAAGATGCACACACATGCAAGGACATACCCACAAATCAGATTCAGGGTGCTCAAAACTCACCACAGGATGTCCTAAACACATGGACACGGCAAGGCAGTGGTCTCCAAATGCTAACATAGAAGGTCTCAACATACACACACACACAAAACACAGCTAAAAGTGTAGATGTCTCAGCACAGGAGTTCCCCAGGACACTCCCATGCACACATGTAAACACACACACACACGTGCACACACACAACACACACACACACATACCTTCACAAATACACTTGGAGCCTCACACACAGAAATCCAGATATGGGCCAACGGTGTCAAACTCTCAACACAGGAAGCCCCCAACAGCGCTAAGGGGCCACTATATAAGCCTGGGCTTCCTGTCTGAGTGTGTGTCTGTGTGTGCGTGTGTGTATGATAAGTGTTTATGAATCAGTGTGTGTGTGTGTGTGTGTGTGTGTGTGTGTGTCTGTGTGTGTGTGTATGATAAGTGTTTATGAATCAGTGTGTGTGTGTGTGTGTGTGTGTCTGTGTGT
>JAIFZK010000068.1:1972500-2020000 GCA_027481765.1 Tenualosa thibaudeaui
AGAGTGTAAGTGTGTTTGTATCAGAGACTGAGATAGATAGATAGATAGATAGATAGATAGATAGATAGATAGATAGTAGGCTATATACTATATACAACAAACATTTGGTATGTTATAGACCTTAGGTTGATTGGTTACACAGTAACTCACTGTAATCATACTCGTTGGGAGTTCGATAGGTAACATTTGTAAATCCAGTGAAACTTTCCTTACATTGTTTGACTTGTTAGACTGTATCAAAGTAATAATAACTATTTTGAAAGCTCATAAGGACAACCATGACAACTTAATGGTTCTCACTTCCATATTACAAACACATTAAAACACACACACACACTACATATGAATGAAAATATGTGATAAGTTTCCATGTGCACATCGGCCCGTGAGCATATCAAAGAAGGCGTGCTTACCTGTGTCTGCTGGCTGCTCGAGCCCCGTTCGGGGTCTGCGTCTGCGACTGGGAGTTCGCATAAAGATTGTAGCGTTGGGGATAAGATGCACTCCAAACATCTCCAAACAAAGTCAACACCAAGATCAGAGGAAGCTGCGCTGATCCGGCCATCCCTAACAGTGAGGCAGGGAAACTGATATAATAGTACTTGTAGGTAAGGTGTAGATTCCTTGGTGTCAGTGTACTTTTATTCCACAGAAATAGCGCCGAAACGAGGTCGGAGTGATAGACAGCGTCTCTCTTCCTGAGTCTATTGAGTTCATACTACCGATTCATGGTTTCTCCACGATCTTGGTTCTGACCATGAAACGCTGACTTTCGTTGCAGCTGTTTGTTTAACGCAGGAGTTTTCTTGATGAACTAAATATCCAATCCCTTTTGCTTGAATGTGGAGCACTGTGCTCCGATATACATCCAGACAACACGTTTAAACCTTTTGGTAGCTAATAGAAAATGAACGGCAGTGGTGCACCCAGTAAGAAGTTTAGGAGACGATGCATAGTCTTCTACGAGACCTCAACACTAGTTCGGGCGTCCCTCCTTCGCACAACCCCTTCAAACTCCCTCTCTCTCTCTCTCTCTCTCTCTCTCCTCGCCTCCCGCCTCCCTCTATACGCGCAGCCTCTGCCCCCTCCCTCCGGTACCCGAGCTGCAAAGTTTTAAAAACTGACCGGTCTTCCATCCACAGGCTTTCACTGCGCTTATCGGGCAGTTTTCCAAACCAAAATGAGTGAACAACACGAAGGACTTGTCCTATCTTTTAACGTGGTGGACACGGGCATGATAAACGCATCGTATCTGTTTTCTCTCTGCTTCGGTGCATTAGGGATTTCACAGCACTCTTTATCAGTGGGCTTTTTAAACAGCGGCACTATGTCAAATACCACCACCGAGCCCATTTAGATGAACTGATATGCCACGGCGAAGCAGTCAAAAAAGTTCTGCATATTTCATTTGGCTACTTTTAGACATCTCCCCATCTGCAGTAAACAACTGCATCATTTGCTGTCAAGGTACCTTTAGTGAGGATTCATACCTTGTCTCCCCCATTTGTCTCGCCTAAGGTAGCCTAAGTAATGTCTGGGGTTGTTTATCATCAAATTATGTTGCAATGTGTGATTTTGTTGATTCATTGACAAATATTGTGTAAGAGATACTGTTATGTTACTGCTATGTGTACTGTTATGTTTATCCGTTTAAACTGTTTAAACTTGATGATTTACTTGAGATGATTTCAAAACAAACGTTAACCAGTAACCCATTTTAATTTAAACAGGAATGCCCTGCACTTCTCAGAACTCAGGTGCCTTCAGGCAAATTGGCCAAAAACTCATAAACAACAGAATGTCAATCAAATCGCCATGTTTTTAAACCTAACAGAGATGAAATCTCAAATGGCTGAAACAATCATTCAAAGTCCATTATTATAGGCTACTTAGGGTAGTTACGCGTGCGCGCACACACACACACACACATTCTCTTCCTCTCACCTTCTCTGCCTCTTTCTTTCTCTTTCCACATGACACAGACATCCACACACACACACACACACACACACACACACACCTGCCTACAAACACAAAGCGAATAGAAAAATTGGGAAGAGTGGGTGTAATAAAACAGAAAATAGAGACTCCAGCAGGGGGTGTTGAAGCTTAACCCCCCACTCCTCCGCCCCAACACTCTCCCTCTCTCTCTCTCTCTCTCTCTCTCTCACACACACACGCACACACATACACACACACACACATACACACACACACACACACACACACAATCACAATCAGAATCCTTGACACATGTGTTGGAGTCCTGGGGTATTCCAACAATGTCTTGCTGCTCTGCTCTACTTCCCCCGATTCTGCCCTGGGGTGACCTGCGTCACTGGTAAGACCAGGACCTCTGGCACCCTCCCTGGCCTGGGCACTTGCCACTGCTGCACTGCCACCCACGACTGATCAGGTCAGGTCACAACCCTTGGCACGGAGGCCATACCATGGCGTAATCAGTGTGCCACAACTTCTAGAACCTACAGTGGGACCACTACTGTGCTGAGCAGGCTGAGTTTGAAATGTTTGGGAAAATATCCTGGGCTTTGTGTAAACACAAATGTTTCAAACAACCGACAGATTTAACCCTCAGTCAGCGCCTGTCAATCAGCTGTCTAAGTGTCCATACAGAGGCTATATGGAGCCCTTCTTCAGAACTGTGTTCATGTGCACTAAGCTCTGTCCAATATTAATTAAATAAAACTGAGTTAAAATGACCACTGGAAGTGAAGAATGAAAAAAAAAGTAGTTTTTCATCTTCCTGCATCTCCTCTTGTGGCCATACTTCTGTTTCAGCAAGAGGCCCTGACAGAGAAAAACAACGTTAAATGGAAGACGGAAAGCTGGCAGAGATTTCTTTTAATTCACCATATAAAAAGAGAAACACTGATGCTGAACGGGACCTCAGATGGGAACAGAGAACTTTATAGGACACACCATGTGTTCCAACGGAGCCTCTGAAGGTTTTTAAAGGCTCATATTCACTTGTTATAACATCTACAAATTACTTGTACTCTCAAAATGATACCCACAATCCATATAGAGAACATATACATATATACATTTAAGCATATATAGCACACACTTGGCATATGTGATACAGGAGAGGGTTAAGCTCACTCCAAGCCATTTAACATTTTTAATGACAGATATAAATGACTCAGGTTTTAAAGCAGTAATTGATGTGTGTGTGTGTGTGTGTGTGTGTGTGTGTGTGTCTGCGTCTGCCAGCTCCTTTTCTTTGCATGCGAGCAAGAATGAGGTGGAGACACCACATGGAGTGAAATCACTAGGCGTTTGTTGAACTGTTTCAACAAAAACATTTATTAGTGAAATTACCCACCATGTTGAACATCATGTTATAGAATACACATAAATCTATGTTTATAAAATGTTAGATATACATATTCTTATATTTAGAAAACGTGGACATAAAGTATTTGTATTTTGTGTCCTATTGTAGTATTCCTTCAGAGCCTATGTCACAATGCTTACATAGAATGTTATGGATACTTTAGCATTGATATTGTAATGTTTTATGTCTTCACTCTTCCATTGAAATAGTACCTCAGCGCTAAGCTGACCCATGTTGAAACACTCACCCTTAAGTATCGAGCTATCACCATCGCCCCCAAACAACCTAAAGTCCATGTATGCTGTAGTCCATGTGTATGCTAACACTATACACACACACACATACAGATGCACACACACACACATACACAGAGATACTCACACAGCAAACACACACACACACACACACACACACACACACACACATACAGTTCATACACCCCAAACGTGCACCAGCTGTGGAGCACAGTCAGGAACATGTGGGCCCAGGACACTGCCTCACTCTCTCCATCCAGAACAACAGCTGTGTTTACAGTATGATTATGGGGTCCCCCCCTGCACCCCCCACCCCACCGACTCACCAACCCACCAGCACCACTGCCAGCACCTCTGCCACCAACCCGTTTCCCTCTGGTTCCCCACTCCGAAACCGCCAGCTCTCCTTCTCCTTTCCCCCTGTGCTCTTATGGGTTTTTCTCTCTCCGCAGACATCCATCCAGCCCCACAGCCCTAGATGAGGGGTTGCACAGCAGGGGAAGCAAGTCAGGGTCGGTAAAGAGGGAGGAATTGGAGCCGTGCTGCAGCAACAAGCCAACGACTGCAGAACACATTGGTCAGCCATATTGGGCCAAGTATGAGTGGTGTAGGAGTCTGTGTGGTAAGTTATTATTTATAATAAAATATAAATATAAATATAATTATTTACATTGTTGTTACATTGTTTACATTATTTAATCATTTATATTATTATAATTATTTATATTATTTAAGTAACACCACACCACTACTGCCAATGTGAAGGTAAAAGGATGGTCTCAGTCAGACCATCATCAGTGCAAGGACATGTGCGATGAAAACAAAATGCTCAAGTCTACTCAGAACTGACTTTAGGCTTACTATACTTTGTCATTGAGAGTATGGTTTAGGCAAAATATAATTGACAGCACCTAGCAATAAAAAGTAGGACTCACACACTATAATGTCCAAGCTTTAGGACTTACATGTTATGATACTCTATCATACTCATGTCATATTACACTCACACGTTATAATGCTGAAGCATTACAGTTCACATGCTGTAACACTAGTGTTAAGTGTTAAGTGTTAAAACTCACACACTAGAACATTCAGACATTAAAACTCACACGTTACATCACTCACATGTTAAAAGTCACACACTAGAACACCCAGGCATTAGAACTCACAAACTAGAACACTCACACATTTTATCACTTAGATGTTAGAACTCAAAAACTAGAATATTCAGTCATTGGAATTCACAGCCTAGAATACTCAGGTACTACAAATCACATGTTACATCACTTAAACACACACAGGTCAATCCAGATTCTTCTCATCTATTGTTCCATGCTGGCTTGAATGTTTATCCTCTTTTTATAAGTCGCTTTGAATAAAAGCGTCTGCTAAATGCATGTAAACTTCAACTTAAACTAAAATGTCAGCTTTGTCTCTCTTAACCTTGAGCCCAAACAAACTGTCTCTCTCACAGCATCACATCTCCACATCTCCCCAATGTCTGTTGGTGTTGGCTGAGGGTGTGTGTGTGTGTGTGTGTGTAACTCAGGTTTGCCCAATACAAGTGAGTGATGGGCTTTCTGCTCTTAGTCATCCTGTGCGCAGCGCAGTGATGCACCGCCATGTAAACAGGAAAGGAGCTGTGCAGGATGTGATCTTGCGTAAATGTGAAAATGAGTGTGTGTGTGTGTGTGTGTGTGTGTGCCTGTGTGTGTGTGTGAGAGAGAGTCCCTGTTGGTGTGTGCTGCTATCTACTACTACAGAGCATGTTCTATCCTTCCATTACATGATCTACTGTAAATGAGAGGAAGGCAGCCAGAGAAGCCAGCTGTTTGGGATGTCTGAGGTCTGTTGACTGGATAGACGGTAGTTTCACATGCCTGTGTGTGTGTGTGTGTAGGCTGGGAAAGACAAGCAGGCTTTCTCCTGTTAGTCATCGGCTGTTTCTCTGGAAGTGATTCTGTGGTGTAAATGTAAAGAAAGAGTCACACACATCCTCATCTTCTCACCCACAAGATTTTGTCTGAACTTAATGTTGTGTGAACACTGAGCTCTTGAACCTAAGATACTGCAAACCAGGTTAGGATTTATTGATGTCCTTCAGATGTTGCCACCTTACTCTACCCCTACCCCTGCCACCCCCTCCTACACACACGCACACACACACACACACACACACACACACACACACACACACACACACCACCACCACCACCACCACTTCATTGTTGCAGTTAGACACAGAAATACATACACATAATAACTAAGTCAAACATTTCCTCCATTGTTTACTGAAATTCTGAAAGTTCTCTCATGACAGTAAAGTTGGGGGGAAGTCCCAGAGCCTTTGTTGCATCTATTTTTGTAATCACTGTCAGAATGCCAAGCTAACTAAAATATACTAAACCATATTTCTTGCAGCAGATTTAATGACCTGTCAGGGTGTGCTAATCTAATGCTTTCAGATTGTGTCAAACATGGAGGTATTGACACAGTGTGAGCATAGTTTATGTGCGTTGGCTCGCTGAGTCGAGTTCTCACACTCATTAAGAGTCTCAAGTCTCTGTAACAAATGAAGGGTTGCCATGGAAATTATCTCCACACTGATTTGTGTGCACTAAGTACAAAAACATCAGTGTTTAGATGCTGAGTTTATGCTCCTAAAACATTTAACAGAAAATGTGTTTCCTCTCTACCTCTTTCTCTTCCTCTTGTGAAATGAGCTTAGACAAGATGAACAGCAGACTGTTGAAGGGATGTTTTCTCAGTTGCCAAGCATCAAATGTGCTTACCTTATGTTTTCCCCAAAATACATCCACTGTACTGTTTCATCAGAATTCAAAGATAGCATTACTTTTGCTTAACACTGCACAAGTTTGCATTACATTACTCCTGGGAACCTGGAGCCATTCAAAAGCAAAGCAGCTGACTCACAGGTGTTTTGCATACAGGCACATGGCCAGGAACCCTAAGATAAGATCAAAAACACCATCCAAATCACACTGTAAACAGAACCAATAAACACACTATAAGCAGAATCAAAGTGTTGATAGATAGTTTTCACAGAGACACCACTGCATAGTTTCTGCACTGATCTCACTTTTTCAGTAATAACATGTCTTGTTTTGAATCGCACATAACTCAGGTTCAAGATCAAGTTGAGTATGTTTACATTCACATTCACTGATTTAACATAAGCTTTTATGCAAAGTGATTTACAGGTAATGTATGCATTTTATCAGTACATGTGGCCTATAGGAATGGACCCTGTGATCTTAGGGCAGATTGTTAATTTTTTCCCCTTGTATGTGATCTGAGTAAGACTGTTGTGTGATTAAACATAGAAGAAAATAGACACTTGTGTACTTTAACACCCATTCACGCTATCAGAGATTTTGAATGAGGGGTAAGGATGTAGATTGAGGGGTTGCAAGTCCTAACTACACCAGACAGACAAGCTCAAGACAAGTCTGCTCAATTTTCACAGCCCGGGGACAACGCTTACAAAAGCTTCTGAGTGTTTATTGATGATTTATTTGGTATTTGGCAAAGTTGACCTTTTGGCACCATTATGAATTTTCCCAGGCGTAGGGACCAAAAAACTGGCTGGTGAAGTTGGGCATTTATCCATCAGTCACTGATAGACGTAAGCCTTGTTCCCATGTCAAGGCACCTAAAAAAGTGGATTCATCCTTTTAGCCTAGAAAGGACGCATTCCCAGGTCTACAAGACCAAAAGAGTCTAGTGCTGTTATTGTTGATGATACACATCCCATTTCTAGGCTTGGGGACCAGAAAAACCTGGGACACACCGCATTCCAAGACCACGGGACAACAATGACCTTTCCATAGCAGCTGGACATTCCGACAGTCCCCAGCGCTTCTGTAACCTCGTAGTCTGCCACATTTTCTGAGAGCATTCTACTGTATCAGCTGAGAATGACCACCAGCTACTTCATTTCACATTCACACACACACACCGTCTGTCTCTCTCTCTCTCTCTCTCACACACACACACACACACACACACACTATCCTCACCTCCCCCACGCCATCCCCAGCAATCCATTCCTGGCTCAGAGTGTCAGAATGTATGGAGGCCCAGAGAGGGACCACCCACGAGTGGCAATTAAGAGTAACCATTGTTTTACAGGGCTCTAAATAACACAATAAAAGCACGTCGTCGACCGGCCACACCTTGCTCTGTGTGTATGTGTCTGTGTATGTGTGTGTGTGTGTGTGTGTGTGTGTCATTTCCATCCAATCCACCTACTATCCTACTCCCCAGCAATTAGATAGCGTCATAAATTCCCCAGTCATAAATGCAAAGGCAGGAAAACAGAGCTGCAGATTTATGTGTGGCAAATCCAACACACTACATCTCTACTGTAGATACTCCAAACCGAGGAATGTTGGCCTGCTTTTGCAAGTATTTGCACATAATTTGTGTAAGAGTTTTTTTTTTTTCTTAAAAAAAAATCATGCATGAGGATTTTCCTCTTCTTCTTTTTAGAGAAACTGATACTGGACACTATGTATGTATGTATGTATGTATGTATGTATGTATGCATGTATGCATGTATGCATGTACAGTATTAAAGTATGTATGTATGTATGTATGTATGTATGTATGTATGTATGTATGTATGTATGTATGTATGTACAGTATGTAAGTATGTATGTATGTATGTATATATGTATGTATGTATGTATGTATGTACAGTATGTAAGTATGTATGTATGTATATATGTATGTATGCATGTATGCATGTACAGTATATAAGTATGTATGTATGTATGTATGTATGTATGTATGTATGTATGTATGTATGTATGTATGTATGTGTTTATGTATGTAGGTACAATATGTATGTATGTATGTATGTATGCAGCCTAATATGTATGCAAGTATGCTTGAATGTATATATGCATGGATGTATACAGGTTTGGACATATATGTGTATGTATGTTTGTACTGTTTGTATGTATTTATGTACATAATTTATGTATGTATTTATTGTTGTATGCACTGTATGTGTTTGGGTTGAATGTATGTGTGCATGTGTACTATCATGACAAATAAGCTTAGTCTCTGTAGTTCTAGCTGAAGTGTTTACCTGTTACCAGTGAGATCTGTACTGTCAACACCTTTTATCTGAGGCAGTATGTGTTTGAACATTGAAACCCGACACACTGACGAGGACCCTAAATGTGACACCTCCTTACCTCCTCAAGTAAAGGCAGGCATCTTGCTCAGGGGGTGAGGTGATAACATCCCAGGGTGCACTTCACCTTCTGACCCCGCCTCTGGTCAGGGGTCACCAATCTCTGTGCCTGATCACGCAGAGCCGTTAAGCTTTTATGTGGCTCCTTAAAACAAGTTATGCAGTTTAACACAACAGCAATTTGTCAAAATGCCTTTCAGTGCCTTTGAGGTTATTTCTATTTTTTTTCTGTCTTGTCTGTGGTATGCTTCGCCAGGCCAAAAGCACTGCCTGGATGCCAAGTTACACAGAGGTATGCGGGCCAGTAACAGACGCAGAAAGCCACTATACAGAGCATGATATAGGCCATACAGTGTCAAAAGTGGTGAGTAATTATCTCATTTAATTTTAATAATAGCTGAGAGCTTTGTGATGTTTCAAACAAACCACTCCTGTGCAATTGTAGCTCTTTATCGTTGCAAATCCTTGACAAATTGCATTTCGCTCAAAGTGATTGGGAGGCGCGAGAGGAATGTGGAGGTTTCTTTGGTGGAGGTAATGGGAGAGCTCTTGATTGTTGGAAGATATGTGCTAGGTTTCCGTGGCTATGGGCCTCAACGGCCAACAGGGCCTTTTACTTCTCTCTGTGATGACTATTTCTCTAATTATCTTCGAGGTGTAAATATCAGGCCTCAAAAAGATGTTTAAAAAAGAAGAAAAGAAAAAAGAAGAAAGAAAAGAAAGGTAAAGAATGGCTTTTGCCTCTGATGACCCACAGATGGGGGAAATTATGAAGGAATCTTTTACTCCACAGCATGGAAAAATGGAAGGACTCAGTTTCGACAGCGCCTGTTTTTCTCCTCTCAGGCTCTCACTCACTCTTGAGCTGGTTGTGCGTGTGTGTTTGTGTGTGTGTGTGTGTGTGCTATGTGTATGTATGCTATGATGTGTGTGTGTGTGTTTGTATGTCATGGTTTGGTATGATGTAGGGTAGTGTGTGGTGTGTGTGTGCTTGGTGTGAGGTGGTGTGGTATGGAGTCTGAGGAGTGTGTGTTGTGTAGTGTGGTGTGGTGTGATGTGATGTGATGTGATGTAGCATGGTGTTGAATGGTGTGTGTGGTGTAACATGGTGCGTTGTGGTTAGTCTGTGCAATTTGCAGATGTCACTGCTAAGAGCTGTATTTAAAACACTGCTGTGCTCATTTATGGAGGTAAACAGCGTGATGTGGTTTCACAGAGGGTTCTGTACCCTCCTGTATCTGGCCACTGTAGACAGCTAATAGTTCTGATTATGGCCTGCAATTACCCAGCTCACAGCTATATTAAAAGCTTTTGGTTTTTTTTTCCATGCGGTTTCATTTCTAGTATGTTTAATCCCCCCCCCCCCAAAAAAAAAAAAAATCTAAAATTAACTCAAGACAAATGTGGTTTCTCTTTCAAAGTCAACACACTTAATCAAGACAAAGTGACAAGTCCACCTTGACGCAAAACATAACTGTCTAATAAATCACGATGGAACGTTATGGAACGTTTCGGTAATGCCTTGCGAGGCCTCCCTCGGTGTTTGTTCATGATTATACAGGACAGATCTTCGGCTTTACGTCTGCAGGAACACACCGACAGGCTACTCTCTCAGTGGGCACTTTGCTCATGTCAGTTCCACATTTATTTCTGAGAACGTCAAGAGCAATTAGTGTGTGGACATCTGAGCAGGCCAGACTGAATCATAATTTAAGATGACGTAACTCATTTCAATCGTTTTATTCCTGTTTCTGTCCCCAGGGGTTGTGTGGACCTGTACTTTAGGAAATTCCACATATTCCATTCCCAGTGGCACGGAGAGCAGGATTACCTACATGAAAATGTTATCAGAGATTATACAAATGATATATTTAGAGCTCTTTTCCAAAATGAGGTATCTCCATTTTCATAAATTATGTTTTTTAATTGACTTTTCCATATGTTATTAGGCAGGCTGTGGTTGTGTTGATAATTTTAAGTAAAAATAAAATCAGTCAAAACAACCCATATGCAGATTCATTAATATCATCTGGCATGTAAAACAATAATAATAAAAATAATGTATGAAAATTCATTACAATGGTGGATATCTCGTGTTGGAAAAGACTTGGTCCTTACCATATTCTATAGGGACAAATAAAAATCACACATGCATTCATCAGGACTTTTCCTTTTGGTTACTTACTTAGGGATATAACCAACATGAAAGCCTATTTCTTGGTCCTTATGGCCAGTGTGTTTAGTTAGCAAGCTAAATGCTGCCAGATTCATTGTTATTGCTCAATTCACTGAACTTTAATTTTCACAGAGTGCAAAATGGCGCAATAGTTGCAATCACTTAGGATAGCCATGTAGTCACAGGTCTGTTTCCACTTCCTAGACCTCTTCTGTTCTTCAGCTGAGTTTATTTTCTTGTCTCCAGGCAGACACACACACACACACACACACACACACACACACACACACACACACACACACACACACACACACAGACGGCTGGGGCTGCAAGCTCAGGATGAGATGGAAAGCAGGCCTGTTACAAAGCAGTTTACACAGGCAGTGTTAAGGTAAAGTCCCCTCTCTCTCTCCTGGCTGACCCACCAGTGATCTGAACCACACAGCCCATGGATGAATGGTGGCTCGCCAAAAATTAAAAGGCAAAAAAAAAAAAGAAATGAAAAGAAAAGACGCCAATCCCATGGTGTGAGTGGGCCCTTCCCTGAGAGGAAAAAAATAAGTGATGAGGTACTCATGGGAAATTTACTGTGTGGTAAAAAAACAGAATCCTGTTAGTTTTTAGTCTTGTCTGAATACAGATTTGGCTCATTCAGTGCGTTTGCATGGGCCAAGGACAAGGAGAGAGACAATGAGGAGATGGTACAGGGAGTCACATGTGCTATAGGGTAACTCTGGGTGCAGGGAGAGGTGACGAGCAGAGAGCAGACGAGGTGACCAGGTTCGATGGAAATAATGTGAAGAACTCAGTTGTATTTCCATTGAACTGGTCACCTCAAATAAAAAAAATTATCCTGCTTATGTCCCGTTTGTATTTAGGATATAATTTTATCTACAACTTTCTTTATATTTATGAATCATGTGCATGAACTACAGAAAATAACCTATTATAGCTACCGTTAAGGGGGAAAGTACAGTGTGAAATACTATACTACAGTTGTCATGGTATGGTATTGATATAGAACAGTGATTCAGATTTTTCTGATCTACTTCAAAGGTAGCCAGTTATACCAAGTTAATTCCCACATGATCAGCCAATCAGAAAAGAGAATTCCATTCTTAAGGGAGGGAAAAAAGAGATGTTGAAATGTGCTCTTTGGTGAGAGTGAGGCCAAAACACATTGGCTTAGCCCCTGTCAAGTGTCTAGTACTCAGATACTTCACAACACTGTTACAACACTCAACACAAATACAATGGACTCTCAAAACTGTAAATTTGCATGTGTCTGAGCTGTAAGTTGTATAGCATGACTAGGCTGGAAATACTTGAAATCTTCTATGTTATCGATATGATGGCTATTTTATTTGGCACAAGGTACACAAGATGGCAAAGCTCCTTCCATTTGATCCGCCCAGTTTCTCCTGCCAGACCTTACCAGTCCCCCAGCAGCTCCCTTCCTCTCTTTCCCATTATGGAAAAACAAAGATTTTCCACCCCCTTTCAGACCCCCCAACACACACACGCACACACACATACACACACACACACACACACACACACACATACACACACACACACACACACACACACACACACACACACACACACATAGTATACCCTCCTCTCTTTCAATGTAAACACTCAGTGTCAACCTTTCTCACTCCCTATCTCTTCTCTTTGTCTCTCTTCATAAGTTCAGCCTGAGATCTCCATGACGATGGTTGAAAGTCATAAACAGACGTATTGGCCGTCTCTGTTTGTTTAACCGCTGTCAGGCAGGGAGTCGTCATGACGCGTTTTGACCTTTTCCATCAGCTCAGACACACAGGGGTCAACGCCTCTGTCTCAGCCCGACAGACTCACTCACAGCTCTGAAGGAAAGGGAGGAAGAGAGAGAATAAAAGACAGAGAGAGAGAGTGAAAAAAGACAGAGAGAGTGAAAGAAAGAGAGAGACGGGGAGAGAGCTAGAGGAAGAGTAGGGAAGGCTTTTTCATAAACAATTGCTTTATGTGAAGGGTAGAGAGGAGCTCTGCACAAGCTCCTCACAGGCTCAAGTAAGGCGGGTCTATGGTTCTACGTTCTGATATTTCTTGATAATGGACTGTTGCTAGTAATGACCATCTCGCAGAATGTTATCCCTAACTTAATATGGTGTAGACCCTTCAAGGGTCTCTCCTTTCCTCTGAAACAAACCTACAGTATGCCTGATCTGCATTTGCATTTGCAAAACACTTTGATGTATTTTATGTCCTCTCTGAGCTACCGTACCGGCAGGTCTCCTGGTTTTACTGCATTCCTCTCCACATGGCAGGAGAGCCCTTGTGCCCCTCATACCACACCAGGTCTCCAGAGGCTCCGGGTCCTCTCATAGGGACACATCATCCATGTCTAACTAGTTCTATAAAATAAGTGTGTGTGTGTGTGTGTGTGTGTGTGCATATGCATATGCATATGTGTAAGGGTGTCGGTTTGCTCTGGGTCCTCTAAAAGGGAGACACCATCCAGGTCAAAATACCTCTATGAAATGCGTGTGTGTGTGTTTTCATATGTGTGAGTGTGTCGGTTTGCTCAGGGTCCTCTAAAAGGGAGACACCATCCATGTCTAACTATCTCTATGAAAATTAAATGAGTGTGTGTGTGTGTGTTTCATATATGTGAGTGTGTCAGCTTGCTTTGGGTCCTCTAAAAGGGAGACACCATCCATGTCTAAATACCTCTATGAAATGAGGTGTGTATGTGTGTGTGTGTCAGCTTACTCTGGGTCCTCTAAAAGGAAGACTCCATCCATGTCTGTCTCCATGAAGTGAGTGTGTGTGTGAGTGGACTTTGTGACAGAACTCTGTGTGTTATAGTCTGTATGGTGTTTTCTTTGTATGTATAGTCCATTATGCATCAATGGGTATAGATTGGTGTGTGTGTGTTTGCATATGTTTTGAGTATGTCAGTTTGTGAAAATTGTGTTTGTGCACATACCTGTGGATGTGGTATCATTTGTTTTTGTTTCCACTGTCTGTGCGTGTGTGGGTGCATGAGTGTGTGCATCTGTATGAGAAGATAAACAGGTGTGGTAGATGAGTGTGTGTGTGTGTGTGTGTGTTGTTTTTGTCTGTGAGTGACTGCCAACGTGTGTGTGCATGTGTGTGGCATATAAAGGTGTGTTTGTGTGTTGCCATGGATGCCTGACAGACTGTGTGTATGTGTGTATATGTGTGTGTGTGTGTGTGTATGTGTGTGTGTGTATGCTCGCGTGTGCTACGTCCGTATATCAGCAGCTCCGTCCCCCGTGGAGGATCCTGTTCCTGAGTGACTCTGTGATTAATTATAGGACCTATTTCCACGGTAATGCAGCTCCAGAACAAACAAGCAAGTGTGTGTGTGTGTGTGTGTGTGTGTGTTTGCTTGTTTGTGTGTGTGTGTTCCAGAAGAACCAAGCAAACATGACCATGCTGGCCACCTAGCAGCCCACACTGATTCCAGACCCATAAAGGGGTAGTGTGGTGTGTGTGTGTGTGTGTGTGTGTATGTATGTGTGTGTATGCATGTGTATTTGTTTGTGTGGTGGTGGTGTAGCAATGCTTAGTGCTGCGTAGCTTTTGCATGGACTCAGTATAAGAACATTACGACTTTTTAGTGTAAGCCATGGGGCACCCCCATGCACACACACACACACACACGCACACACACACATGCACGCACCCGTGCACATCTGAACCCAGTTACCGTAGGCAGCAAAACCCCCCCCCCCCCCCCCCCCCAGGGCCCCTCCACCTTACCGAAAAACAGCCGAGCTTGCTAGCACTGGGTTTCTCTGAGTAGTGTGCACTCGTGTGTGTGTGTGTGTGTGTGTGTGTGTGTGTGTGTTTGCATGTGACTGGGTTTCTCTAAGCACCCACAGATATGCTGTTCTCATTGGCCTCCATCTTCCTGCCTTTCTTTGGAAAGCTTGACAGAACCAACATCAATGTGTTAACACACACACACACACACACACACACACACACACATAACAAGAAGCAGATCCACTCTGTGTGTGTGTGTGTGTGTGTGTGTATGGTCTGCTTGTTTACCTGGCCTCACTTTGATTAGGGAGCCCAAGGCCCAAATAAACTGTGGCTTTCAGGAATTGAGATATATGTAGGCATGCAATGTATTTGAGAAAGATCAACAAAATGACTGAATCTGAATATCCACCCCAACGCTAAACCCTGAACCCTCATAGACCTAACTAGCATTTATCAGCCAATCATGAAGCCGTCGTATATAGTCATATGGTGTTATGGACAATAAAAATTGTCCGACTATTTGATGGAAACTGAAGTCTAACCCTTAAAACAAATTAAAACTACAGGGGCAGTGTTGAGGGGAAATGTCCTTTCAGTTGTTGAATCCCAAAGTGAAACTGAAAGTGAGTTTCTGTGCCCCATTCAGTTAATGTTAGCTGCTGGTTCGCTTTTCTTTAAAAAATTTCTCATTCTTTTTCCTACCCACAACATCCTGTCACCTGTGAACATCAAGGCTATGGATTGATTCACACCAGATTTCTCCTTTAACAGATAACAAATAAAATTCCTGCTACATAAAGTGATAGATCGGCATCATTTCTGTCATTGTCCTGTCGTACGAGCTTTCTGAGTGCCGTCAGTAGGAAGGAGAAGAAAAGAATTTGAACAACCCAAATAGCGAACTGGCTGCTAACGCTAACTCAAAGGCTCCATAAGCTTACTTTCGCTTCATTACGGTACCATTCAGTTAGCATTAGCTGGCCTACATTGTTCCAAATTCTTTCCTCCCCCCCCCTGTCAAGAGCACTCAGCAAGCTCATACAACATGGCTATGATTGGAATGACGCCAAACTATCACTGTAAGTCTCTGATGGCTCAACCTGACTGAAAAAAGTGACATGTCTGCTAGAGGTTGCCTATCCATCAGACTATCGTATTCTGTCTGTCACTGTTACTGTAACGTTAGCCTGAATGAATGTGTGGTTACGGATAGCTGGCCTTTTTCATATTATTGCCTCTTTAGCATAGCCATGAAGAACACCACATCATTGGGACAGTTTGACATATCTTATTTCCTTTGGATCCTCTGTGTTTGTGTGTGTGTGTGTGTGTGTGTGTGCGCGCGCTTTATGGCATAAAAGTGTGTTTATTTAGTTGTATGTGTGTGTGTGTGCATCTTGATATGTGAGTGTGTGTATGTGTGTGTGTGTGTGTAAATGTGTGTTTCTTTTAGTGTATGTGTTTATGTGTGTGTGTGTGTATGTGTGTGTGTGTTACACTGATTTTGAATGACTTATAAGTCCCCCGGGGGTCATAAACTCTCTACTGGAATTTCAGTGCAAAAGTGACTATCCCTCCCTTAAACAACATAGTTCACCAGGAAGCTTCACTTTATGACTATGATACTAGCAGCTGGATCATTGATGCCATTCATGTTTGGGTCATTTTGATACTTATTAGAGACTCTGCCAGTGTTCTCATTGCTTGCCTGACACTGAAAACATACTACAAGAATGTGCTTATGTTTAGTGCGTAGAACAGTGTGTGTTTGTGTGTGTGTGTGGTAGGGTATGTATGTGTGTGTTTGTATGTTTGTGTGTATGTGTCAGGGTGGGTGCAAGTGTGGATATGTGTGGATATGGCATTTGGTGTCTATGTGTGTGTTTGAGTATTGTACGTTTGTGCGTATGTGTCAGGGTGTGTGCAAGTATCTTTGTGTGAGTTTGACCTTCGGTGTCTGTGTGTGTGTGTGTGTGTGTGTGTGTCGGTGTGTGTGTGTATGGCATTTGGTGCCTGTGAGTGTGTGTTTGCCTAATGTCTCCCAGCTGTGTAGCGGTCAGCTTGCTCAGGATGAGTTGAGGGGGGCGGTGGTTGGCGTCTGGTGAATGCTGTGGTCACAAGGGAAATGCTATGAAGCCATCAAGCAAAATGTTTCCCGCTCTGAAACATGGAAGTGGAAAGAGTTGAGGTTTTTTAGTGTTTTTAACATTACTCTCTCTCTCTCTCTTTATCTCTCTCTCATGGCCTAGCATGGCATGGCATGACATTGCGTGGCATGACAAATGATGCATTTCACTGCCCTCATGAACGAAAACAGCTTTTTAGGTTTTGAACATCATGACTGTGCTTGTATTACTGTGCTGAGGTTTATTTATCTGCTTGTTCTCTGAGGTTGTCACGGGAGACCACATACACGCCATACTCTCTAATACCATAACTCAACGTCCCCCTCCCCACCCCACTTCCACTTGAGGCTGTGTAGGCAGCTGTTTGGCCATACAAATGAAGTGCATACACAGTGAAAAACAACATAAATCTGGGAATGTGTATCCATACTAAAACACACTAATTCAAAGTTTACCCACTCCACAGTGTTAAACCGCGTGGGGTTCACCAGGCGCTAGCCTTTAAGAGGTACTTTAACAACAGAAATTACCCGTGACTAAAGCGCCAACGGGCTTGACAGCAGGGTCAGGCGGTAACGGGGAGGACACAAGGCGTCTGTCAGAGGGCAGGAGCTGGCAAACAGGCTGCTTAGTGATGCAGGAATGTGACCTCACAATGCCTATCACTTCCACAATGACAACGACTTCCTGTCCCCACCACCTTCACCATTGTCCTGTAAGTCTATTATCAAAGCAGTGGGACTACAATGCCCATTTTTTTGACCTCTGAAATACCCTAACATCAGAGGAGTGCACAGTGAGAGAGTTAATGTGGGCTTTTGGGGATGAGGTTAATGTGCGTTTTGTGAGATTGACCTCTTTGGTTTATGGATGTGACACCCTGTGTTATTTGCACTGTCTTTTTGAGTCCTCACTGAGTCCACAAGGAGGAGGAGAAGGAGGAGGTGGTGGACGAGCGAGGAGGGTGAGAGTTTAATGGGTAAAGGAGTTAAGAAAGCATGGGGCCGGGAAGAAAGCTCTCCTTTGTGCAGGAGAAAATGCTTTGGCGTCCGCAATTCCCCCAACTCTCTGCCGGCCCCCACTTGCCTCTCAACATCTCCACTCCACACCACAAGGGTCCGCCGGGACACCAGCGCTGTAATTCCATACAAGCCAAACATGCAGCACTTCTGCTTCCATTTTGGGTTTAAGGTAGAGATAACCGCCCCCCTCCACCACCATCCCCACCACCCCTCAATCCCTATCCACACTATGAAAAACCTCTTTGTTTGACCAAAAAGTAAATAATAATAAATAAAAGATATAAAAATACAATTTTGAAACATTTGGGGAGGATTGGACTCTACCTGCTTAAACAAGCTCATATCTCTCCAACCCTCCCTGCTGTAATCAGTGTCTCCTGGGCCGCCCTGGCTCTACTGGCTTCCATCGAGACGCCTCAAAACACAACTGGAGGCGCTGGGCCCATATAATTTATCTCAGGAGCTGCCATGCTTCATCATGGCTGGCCCACGGAGCCAGGGAGAGAGACAGAGCGAGAGAGAGAGAGAGAGAGAGAGAGAGAAAGAGAGAGACAGAGAGCAAGAAAGAGAGAGACAGAGAAAGAGAGAGAGAGACAGAGAGCAAGGAAGAGAGAGAGAGAGAGAGAGAGACAAGCTCCAAGCTCCTGTGTTTTTATTGGTCTCTGTAACGGCTGCGGGTTTAGGTGAGGTTATGCCAACATCTGTAGAAATGTCAGTGGAAGAGTGGAAGGGGTTGGGGGGTGTATGGCATGGGGTAAGGTAAAGCAGTAGGGGAAGGGTGAGGAAGAAGGGGGTCTGTGTCAATCACAGTGAAACACTTTTGGGAGTCCACAGAAAATCAATCATCTGTAGCCACAACTGGGCTGATCAGCCAGCCGCATACCTACGGGCGGGGCTCTCTCACTCTGTTTGTGTGTGTGAAAGAGAGAGAGAGAGTGTGTGTGTGTGTGTGTGTGCAGAATCTGAAACTGAACACCAGCCTCATCATCTCCTTCAAACATACAGCGTCTTCCTGTTTTACCTACACTACCAACCTCCAGTCAGACGCACTAGTGTTTCATACACTTGGGAACACACTGCAGGAAGTTTCAGTTGCTATCATTGCAAGCAGTGTATTGACTAACTGCTGTTGTAAAGTTAGCTTGTGTCTATAGGGAAGCTTATTGTCAAGTTGCTAGTCTTGTTGGTTATTTTCCCTAACTTGAAAAAAGGAATGTGACATCTGGTGGAGGTTTAAGGTAACTGGGTTCCACTCAAAGATTTGACAAGACAACTTTGTTTCCTTTTTTTTTCTTTTTTTTTTTCTTTTATTAAAGTTCAGAGCACAGATCCATAAAAATGTCAATGATGGTCAGCAATAGGGAACTAAAGGTCTGTCAACTAAGCAGTAGCTGTCTTATTCTCAGTGGTAGCTTTAGTAGTTTTAACAGCACAACATAAGTAGTAGTTTTAATAGCACAACAGCAATTATAAATGTGCAATGCAGCTGTGCAAAAATACAATGCCATTGTGCAACTACGCATTTGCAAATATGTCTAGAATCATACATTATAAATATAAACTTTAAACCATTAAATTATGAGACATTATTTCACTACAAACCAAGTTAATGTCATAGTCAATGAAAATATAAATAAACTAACCCCATTAGCATGTGTGAGAGGCTACTGTTTTAAGTAAATGCTAGTTTGTGACACACCCACTTTACACCAATGTGTACCAATGTGTAAACACATGCTTAAAATGTTCTTATTATCTAAGTAAGCCAGGCATGGGTAGAATACGGGAACTACATTAGTCTATTAGAGTATAAGTCCCAGTATTGATTGTCAGATTGAAATTCCTGTAGCATGCAGTACGTATTTTGTCCTCACTATCTGTACGTGTGAAAATGCTGAGAACAGACACTAGTGAAGTTTTAGAATCGGATTGCATTTTGGTGGATTTAGACGTTAAATGTCTCTAAATGTCTAAATGTCTTTTTTTGCACTGCATGTGTCTCACATGCAAGTTAGTGCGTTTGGACATGCACCCATCTTCTCTTAAAATGTAACCATAAGTGGCTAATTTTCCATAATTATGCCTGGAATGGTGAACGGATCCATTGAAGTGCATATTTCCTGCTTTCTTTTCCTAAGATGAACAGGGAGCTGATGTGAGTATTCTGTTGTTTAGAAATGCAATGCACCATTAAGGATACAGTCCAGAGTTCAGGTGAAAGGTTGAAGTTATTACAGTTTAACAGTCAGACTAGATTGATAGATAGACAGGCAGACAGACAGACAGACAGATAGATAGATAGATAGATAGATAGATAGATAGATATCAAAGGGTTCAAATTTCCATTTTAAAGGAAAGAACTACCATACACCCTGATGATGCATTGTTCACTCTGAACAAACCAAAGTTAAGTCAATCAGTGTGCGGTAGACTCTTCCCTTGTAGATAGATAGATATCTTTTATTGTCAGATACATCTGAAATTTGTCTTGCATCTATTGCATGCATTACAGCTTCCTATAGCTCCAATCTGGAAACCATGATTGTTTTTAAGTTGACTTGTGTGTGATTCCTTTATCCGGTCTATGTAAATATGATTTGAATGCAATAAGTTGTGTTTTTAGATACAGACACACAGTATATAATGCAAATATGTGTTTATTACATGTGATAACAAATATCCATAAACAAAGGATATGGGTGATAGCATGGGAAGAGGTTTTCTTTACCATGCAGATTTTACATTTACATTTACATTTATGCATTTAGCAGACACTTTTATCCAAAGCGACATACAATAGAGTATAGCATTCAAGCTACAGCATAATGAAAAGCTAACAAAGAGTGCATATTGCTAATATGAAATTTGCAGTATTTCATGTTAAAGGTGCAATAGTGTAATAAATAGAGAGATTAAGAGTAAGAGATTAAGTGCATTCCTGGTATTCAGAAGCCACGCGATTTAGTTTATCCACTGACTAAATTATGTTCTGTAGTAACGCTGCAGAAGAGTCATCCTGATCTGAAAGAAACTGTACCAGCTGGTTACTACAGTGAGATTTCTTTGATTTAGCATTTTTCGTCAAAGCACATATCTGTCATTGGTGCCCCCCCCCCTCTACAATCTGTTCATGGATATCTGGAGCATACTGATGAAAACATATCTGAACACTGTCCATCATTCCAACTCAGCAGATCTGAGGCAAACAAACAAGAAAGTTTTGCTGATACGATTTAAAAAGCAATATTTAAAAAAAAATGTCCAGACTTGGACAAATTAGTCATGATATTCTGTATATGGACACTAACAAATTCACTGTATAAGGGATAATGTTTTGTATGTTAGCCAATTATTGACCCTTTTTCCACTCTCCCATTACGTAAACAAATCTATTCTACCTGGGGGGTATTCCAAGAAGTAGTATGTGATAGTATGTGATAAATCTGGCTTAATTAACCTAGAAAAGGTGGTAAATCTGCTTGTAGAGTGGCTTTGTTTAACAAGACAAGGAGGACTCCAGGCTCTCTCTATTATCAGATTTATCACTACCTCTAGCTTAATTTACCCAAGTTTGCCCCTTAACCACTTTCTTGGAATGCACCCCTCTGATGCATTTTGATAATTTTGATGACCCTCTGGACCCCCCAGGCTAGAGACTTTGCACTAACATGGCCCACAATATTGAGTGCTAAGGTTGCCTACCTTTAAAATTGATTACCAAGCAATGCTCACGTCGTGCATAATTATTAGGCTCCCCAGGATACCAATGAGTGAAATCAAACCTGGACCCATCACTCCAGAGCCACAGGCCCTCCTAATTGAAACAGACACCAAATTTACAATCATGATACATCACATAATTAATGTTTGGAAGGTTTGGAAGGTAATTAATTAATTAATGTTTGGAAGGTTTTGTGTGTGTTTTAGGTCACCAGCTCACTAGCTCTGCACCAAAAACTCCATAGTGTTGCTTTAACGCAAACAAACAAACAAAACAAAAGTACCTGAGTAGCATCGTGTCCTCCAATCCAGGTAATCCGAGTGTCACGAGTTTGTTGGCGGATTAGTTTCTTGATGAAAAAATACTCATCTTTGTTGTGCACCGAGGCCAGATTCCCTCCAATCATTACACAGTATTGCTACAAAGAATACATTTTGTTACAAGTGTTGTTGCCCACTGATTCACAGCAAATACGAGATATTGTTTTTCAAGAATCATACTACATCATAAGCTTGTTCCAGGTGATAAAGTAATTATTTACACTGTCAAAACTTCATTAGGCTGAATCATTTTGATTACCGTAATTTCCTGATTATAAACCGAGGTTAATACATTGATTTTGATCATTTTCCTCATCTATGAGGTTAATACATGAGTGAGGGCTATATACAGGATTGCATGTCTTTCCATCATTCTACGTGATCTAATCTGATTGCTGATTCAATAGGTAATGTTTAGTAAACTGAAGTTAATATATAATAACCATGGGTCAGGTTAATACATGGCTGAGGTCTATACATCTATACATATTTGTTTTTTAAGTTTGCCTAAAGCACTGACCTGAGGTTTATACATGGTGCGGCTTATATTCATGAAATTACTGTAATATAGTTAGTCATAATTTATCTTTATTGATATAGCTTATATCAATATGCTATTAATATAGCTTCCAGATATAGTAATCTCAGTTGTACAGTTATGGTGCTATTAATGAGGCTAATTTATGCTTCAAATCTAGCAAAGGTTTTGGTGAGGAAAATTTGACATAGTCATTGTCAATAATTACAAGGCATGGACATTTCTAAAACCTTTAAGGATGTGTTTGTAATGCTTTATGGATACAGGCTTTATATAAAGTTTTATCTTTTTAAAATTAAAACACACCTCAGATTCTGTCCAGGTTCTTGCTGTGGGGATGAATCTGAAACACCGGGTAGCATAAGGAGACCAGCCCCAAGGGCACATATATCTAATGCTAGTGACATCTCTTTCTGCTTTCTCTTCTATGAGGAAAAGAGGTTTGTGCAAAAAATGTGCTTTAATACCAAGTAATATGTTCACAATAATCGTAGCTTATCAACTTTAAAAGTTAAACATTTACTAAATTAAATCTAAACAATACTAAAAAGTGAAAACTAAACACTGAAAGACAATCCACCTCAGCAATGTGTTCTGAGGCCACATAGTGAAGAAATATCAAAAACCTGAGATCACCACCACCATCAGTCCACAGATCATGAGAGCAAATTTGGGTGTGCTGATCATAGTGCTGGCCTAAGGAAGAACCAAAGCAAGTTTATCATGCAACAGAATTCATGCACCTTACTTCAGATAACAATGCACAATATGCACAGTAAAAGCTCTAATTTGATAAGATAAAAATCATTTTGTACAACTAATTGTACTTGGAGAATGGCTGACAAAGGAGAACAACTTTTCAGGGACTGACTGGAAAATTTGGAAAATAGAAAATAGAGAAAGCAAGAAAGGGAGGAGCGAAGGCAAAGAGAAAGTGTGAAAAGAGAGAAAGCGTTCTGTTGTTCTGTGTCAAAAACTGCTGAGCCAGAAAAACAAACTTTTGATAAGGACTCTGATCAGGACAATGGACATGGAGATTGAGATGGAGAGAGAGCTAAAAACTTGAAGTTCATGGATTACAGCCAGAATGTCCCAGAGATTCAGTGGAAATGGGGGCTAAAGGTCAATTTAGAGTTCAGGAGTCAAAACCAAACTTTTTCAACCAATGACATGGAGCGACAGGTCCACAAATCCTGTGCCCAAGGGAAATTGTCATATAGAATGTCTTTGAGTTTATAACAAGTTAGATTGATGTTAGAACTCAAAATCCAGTATATTCCAGATATATTGTCAATAAGTTGTCTTATATATATATATATATATATATATATATATATATATATATATATATATATATATATATATATATATATATATAAATGGTAACACTGTCTATGAACCTAATACTCATAATAAAGCATTATAAACACATTCATAAATATATAATCATATATATATAAATGGTAACACTGTCTATGAACCTAATACTCATAATAAAGCATTATAAACACATTCATAAAAGATTATAATGCCTTCATAAAGCCTTATGACTTATGACATTAGTATTCATAACTGTTTATACATTTTCATGACTGTACTCATAAGACATTATAATGTTATCATATAAGCCTTGATGTGTCACAAAGCATAAAAAAAAAATATTTGTTTTGATTCTTGGGAAACATAACACTGTTCATCTCACTTTCCTTATAGTTAGAGTATGAACTGAGTGTTTGTTACTCTTCATTATTTGTCATCAGCAATTGGGCATATAAAAGGACAATAAACAAATGTAATCTTTATAATGCTTTGCGACACTTCAGGTTATAACATAATGCCTTATAAAGTGTTAAATGTTTACCAAAATGTCTCTTACGGGCGTGTCGTAAGACGGGCAGTATCACCAACAGAAAGACAATTAAAGACAATTAAAATGAAGCACAAAGCACATTAAAATAGTCCAACTCTCTTAAAAAAAAAAAAAAAAAAAAAAAAACAACAAAAATCCCTACACAACCAACCTGAAAATTTGATGTTGGTTGTATCTCCTTCAAAACTCTCTTTCTTGGTTTTCAGTATGTCCTTTGGTTAGTGACTTCACAGACAGCTAATGACTTACCTTAAGCAGATGAATGACCTGATTGCTGAGGCAGTCAATAAAATCAGGCACTATAAGCAGAACCTAAATTTGTATTTAATGTTTGTTCATGCCAACTGGCTCTGACAGATCTGAATCTCTTTCCCTGCTGAGTATCTGTTCTCAGCAAAGTTATGTGTAAACACAATAAAGTGAAAGTATGTCTATAGGTGACTCCCACAGACACAGTTTCCAAATCAACTGTTGTTACATTCAGCTCAATTATGTCTTTATCAGAAGTCAGAATTTAGGAAGATGCCTCATCCTTTCTTTTAACTCCTAAGATTGTCCAAGCCCAATGAAGTCCAATTTCAGTTAAATTTCAGCAAAATACATTTTTTGAGGTTTGAGGCTTTGTGAGAAGTAGATCAGACTTCTGTTTATTTATTCCTGCGAGAAAACAGCACTGCTTTAAATAGCATATTTTGTTATTTAGTTTCTTCATAACTTATGCATGTGAATGCAGAAAAAGGCCATGTTTGTACTACAGGTTAGTGGGAACCTCACCTATTCATCATTCTCTGGTTGAGCCTATATGAAAATAATCTTTTTAGAAAAGGAAATAATTTTGGTTGTAGGGATTTCACTATTCAGAGGAACAGGACTTCACACTTTTCAAACATATCGGGTATGGACAACAGGGCAATGCTGTGTTTGATACGTTGTGTTTGTCACATTTCAGCCAATTCATAAAACAAGAAGCTTTAAGTCAATCATTCAATGGGCTGTTTGTTACAGTAACATCTATGAAACGTTGTATGAAGAGTTGTTCTGACAAATGTCCTCTCTGCCTGGACTGTCACACAAATAAGCCAGATTTTGTACTTTTGAAACTGGTTGGAGCAGTTTAGGAGGGGGTCAAGGACGTTGAGTATGTTGCTGGGGCAGATTTGAATGATATATGAAAATACATTTTAGATCCTAATCATATGTGGCATGCAGGTATTTGAACTTGAACATAAACATGGAGACCATATTTATCGGTGATAAATATGGTGTTGTCACAACAGCCTTATAATGATAAACTAAAACACAGTTTGTTTATACTGAAGGCTGCCACCTGTCCAGTTTTCATCTTGTATGTCTGTGTGTTTGCTATTTTCTCTCAAACTGTAGGGGTAACCTACAATAGAGGACTGCATGTTTAAGATGACAGCGGTGAAGCCACGGAGGCACTGTCAGTATTTGATCGCTGTCATACCTCGGTGGGAAGCATGACTTACAGTACATGATATAAAATAGGTGGAGGGGTCGACTCGAAACACTGCAGTCCCTACAGCATTAAAGCAGATGGTCCCTAGGATCTGATGATCGGCGAAGAGAAGAGAGCTCTCCGCCGCTAACTGCCGTAATTGTGACAGATTACAAGACACTACTTCCTCCACTGGCACGACTTTCCCTTGGCACCCAGGACCAGCAATAATTTAAAAGGAAAACACTGCGACCGCCAAGACACACAGAGGGACGGGAAACGTGAAGCTGGTTTGCACGGTTGAATATTAATTAGGCCGAATCATAGCTTTAAATCACCACTGTTTATTTCAGTGGTCTTTGGGAGTTAATCAGTGGCAATTTGCGACATTACCATATTTCTAAACAATGGTGCACCTCTACAGGGCCTGAGAGAGTAAACTGTTTGGAGAGCATGTTACTACAGCATCCATGATGTCATTTTCCCTGAGTGTGTGTTCTCTTTCTCAGGAACTCAAGGTCATTGTTGTTTATGCTCTGCACTTTGGTGGAGTTACCCATGCCCTTGTGAGGGGGGGGGCTCTCAGTGGGGGGTGGTAGTCTGTGCTGGCTAAGAGAAGAACGAGCCTCAGACTTGGCTGGACTGCATGAACATAATGCTGAGCTAGACAGACAATAACTGGCTGACCCTCAGGAGGATCCCTATGTCTACCTCTGGACTTACTGTATGTGGACCTAGGGTGGACCAGGATCAAACCAAAAAACTATGAAGGGTGCATGTCAAAGCTCACTTCCTGGCAAACATCAGAGGAGGGTTATATTATTTACATTTATGCATTGAGCAGATGCTTTTATCCAAAGCAACTTACATTTTTTTGTCAACTATCAATTGTCCAGGGCCAGTCTCCCCTAGAGCAACTTTGGGTTAAGTGCCTTGCTCAGGGGCACAACGGTGGCAGCTGGGATATGAACCCACAACTTTTCAGGCTACTTGCACGCTAGGCAGGTTCCTTAACCACTATGCTACCACTGCCCACTATTTAAAACTATTTGAGGCTTTAAACTGTTAATTTTTATTGTTTATTTTTTTGATGTTGATGTTTTATTTTGAAAATCAATTATCCTTACCTCTGCATTCGCGTTGGGGTCCAGTTTGTCCTGTCTGGAAATATTTTCCTAGAAAGCAGACAATACATTATCCCCTACATACCTTGAAGTAATGTATCTTAATGTTGTGATATTTAAGAGTCAGCCAAAATATTTGTTTTTACAGTGTAAGCTAAATCAAGTCTCTGTACTAACTAGGATGTTTGTCAAAAGTCTATATTAATTGGATAGTGAATGGTATGTCTGTTTTACATGGAAATTGTGAATGGTATGTGTGTTGGAGCTTTTATCTATGCAGAGAAAGACAGGAGATAGACAGAAAACAGAAGAAGAATAACATTTCAACACTCAGTCCCTAAATAGAATAGTCATTAAGAGCTAACCTGTTCATTTTGGCAAAGGGATTGTTTTACAGTCAGTGTGTGTTGTACATCTGTAATTTTCTTCCAGTACTTAGTCTTTTTCAGTACTTCATAAACTCTGCTCAGGTTACATCTAAACAACTTGCCTGAGAGACTAATGCGAAGCCAATGTTAATGTGCACTTTAAATGCCAGAGTTATTTGGGATAGCAATCGGCTGGGCCATCCATCAGAGGGACGAAGGAAGGAGCCCATAGTCAGTCGCCCATGACATCACTTCCCTCAGTGGGAACGTCCGTCAGAGTGTTTGACACAACAGCTTAAGAACCAAAACAGAGCGTAAACCCAACCAGGGTGTGTAAACAGTCCCCTTCAGCATACCAAAGCTACATCTAGCCGTCGGCGTGCGTGAGCTGAGGGAAGAATTCACAGACGAGTGATCTTACCGTCAATGGTGGTAATGAGTGTAGTGTTACTGCAATTACCACAGCCTTTGAGGCCTTATGAGATTACATGTGCACTCCACCAACCGAAGTCATGCCACTCCAGTAAAGGCCATGCAGTTCATTCTGTACCCCTAATTATCTTGACACTAAAATAGACTTCGCCAACACAGAGATCTTGTGTTTATCAGTTCGAAAGATGGGATTATAATTAATTTGAACATGACGTTAACATGGCGACAACACCGCGACAACATGGCCATAGTAACGAGACAACATGGCCATAGTTTACAACAGAGAAAAGGGAGACCATCATTCTCAGTATGGAATAATCACCCGCATTACGACACCTAACACGTTTCTGATGTAATGTCTGATTTGAAAAGGAAATGGAATCAAGTGAAATAGCAAACAGCAATAAGGTGACTAAGTAGAGTTCTTTAAGACTCATATAAACTCTTCTCATTAGTGATTAGAGTCTGGGGCTGGATAACAACACCTTAGATGGTAAAATGTTGCTGTGTTATCATTTGCAACGTAATACAAGTGCTGTTAATGGAGAGATGTGCTGTTGGTTTGGATGTGTTAGTGTGCCTATGGGCAGAACAATCGTGGCCTTCTAAAGGTTGCCATTGCAAAACAGTCAGAATCATTTGCAGGTCATAAATGTCTAGACGGTGATGAACCTGCGTGATTTCCTTATTTTGTCTAAATGACCATGGCACGGAGACGTGAACACCCACTGATATCATTGGTAACCCAAGCCGGTCCTTTATGCGGACTCTCCATAGAGACGGAGAGGTCTTCCTGTGTTATAACATCGTAACTCTGAAGCTGGTCGACTGAAGGCAGACTCTTCCCACCAGACTCAACCACATGGAATAGTTGAGGCTGGTGGGTAAATATGGCTTTCACAGAGCCGACACCAAACATGGGTCTTTACTGGATCTTGGATCTGAGACCCCTCTAACACCAGAAGTAGGATTATCAGGTATCAACCAGCAAGACTGCATTTAGCAATTTCTTTAAACCCATATTTTGCATTTAATGTGCAAAGATGAAGAAAATGCTGTGATAAAATGTGAGAACTCTAACTAATATTGGGGTGCTTTCTCATTCCCTCGTCCAAGAGAGCACTTGCTGTTTGAAGACACAAGCAGGTCCTTGTGAATGAGCGTGTGGAGTGAGGTGGATCATCTGTTCCTATTTAAGAGTGGTTACCTTAAGACAGTGAAGAGATCTGGGAGGAGCTGAGGGGGGAGGAGGCTCAGAAGGTCGACACAAGACTAAACACGGAGGGAAAATATATACCCTCATCTCGAAGAGCCCGGCCTCGACCAGACTACAGAAACATCAGGATTACTTTTAGACATTTCAGAGCCCACAGAGTTCATGCAGTTCTCAGGGCTGACTAGAATCTGGGTCAGATCAGAAGGACTTTGGACTAAATCACACCTCTATAAGCAGATGTCTTTATCCGACTGTCAGCTGTGTGGTTGTAATGGACTGCTGCTTTTCCTGGAGAATCAACTGGCTTGAATCTCAAAAAAAGCTAAAAAAGTGGTTGGGGAACACATGTTAAAAGCATTCATAGTGAACAAAAACGTAGCTAATATCAACCATACACAGCATCCCGTGCATTTTCATTAAACCACCATCAAAGATACCTCAATTTACACATACTTTCTCATAACCATTATTTCTAGTACCTTCATTAACCTTGATGCTGTGAAGCAGATGCAAATCACCTGTAAACACAGTAGGTCTAGTGGCGCTCACGCCTGGCAATCAGACTCCAGCAGCTTCCGGGCCGCCACCCCCCCCCCCCCCTCAGAGTTTACAACCCAGCTGCTTGTTTGATCCAGGTACCGAAAGGTGAATTCATGCAGACAAAACACACCGTCAGCATGGGCAGGCACCTATGTGTGCTGTAATTAGCCACTGTGAGCCTGGAAAACAGCTGGAGCTGGAGCCCACCCCAGGTGATGGCTGACTGGCTCAGTGTTGGCTTTGATCTGGCTCCAGCTTGGCCCTGATCCGGCACAACTCTGGCCTTGAGCCACTTCACTGCTGTATTGGTTGCTACCTAGCCAGGCTAGCGCACCCTAGTGCTTCTTCTCAGTTTCTCATTTAGCTCCACCACCGTGTCAGGAATCTGTCTGTAGGTTTCCACTGGCTGAGTTATGTGGACCAATCAGGAAACAGAGGGAGGGCTGAAAGCAATGATGTTGAACTAAAGTTGTGCTTTTCAGCAGATAACATACATCACAACCAAGCAGTAGCGATTAGCTGAAGTAGAAAGTGTCTGCTCACCAGGACACAAATGTAAATGTATGCTAATAGATGGTTTCAGACGCTTTGCACATGTGAAATGATGATGATGAAAATTCTATAAAAATGATATCAAATCGTTTGATGCATCAGGCTAGTTGCTACCCAAAATCAAAAAGAATGTTGGAAAGCCATGTCACAAAATACAACTATAAATTTACATTTTCTCTTATGCAGCGTGTTTTATGCTTTTACTTAAAGTTGCTCAGAGACGTGCATATAATTATCAGCCAAATGTGCATTCCCTCACAGAGAACTTACACCATGATCTTGGTGTTTTTCTCACCTTGCTCTACCAGTTAGAGGCTGCTGTATCAGACTCTGCAACACATTCTCTCATCTCTCCCAACTCTGATCTGGCATGTATTGATTCCAGAGGTGGAAACTGTTGTGTGTAAAATCCTCCAGGAACCATGTTTAGGGGTTTAGTGCTGCACTTTAGATGTTGAATTAGACCCACGGGTAAGCAGCAGGGGCAGGACATCTTGTGTTGAACATCACACAGTAATTCGAGATACATTAGCGAGATACATGTTAGTCTCCATTTTTCTTTGATATGAAGCATGGTTGAAACTTGTGTACAAATGGACACAGAAGGAGCATGAGTGGGAGTAGGAGATGGAGACGGATTATTTGAATTGCTGCTGTATTGAATACTTGCACCAATCGTTTTTGGATCGAAACACTTAACACACACTGGCACCAGGTTGGCCTTCCTCAAGCAAAGGCCTGGAAAACAATCAACTAGCTGACCAACATTTGATTTATTTTGGTCATCATTTTAAGACACCACAACAAAGGAGAACATGGAGCCCTCTCTCTCTCTCCCCCTCTCTTCCTCTCTCTCTTCCTTTCTCTCTCTGGGACTGTTTTTCCTGCTCACACTAAAATAAGAGCAGGCCCTGTTCTTAATCTCAAACAAAAGCTTATCTGGTTTTATCAGCTAGTTTGGGCCGCCAGCCAGAACCCTGCGCACATCTACAGGGCCTGAGTCTTCAGGCACCTCTGGGTCCTGATGGGTTCCAGATGAGGCCCTCTAGCTTGTGAAAACAAGCTGTCTGTTATGGCCTTGATCTCCAGGCTCTACAACTGGTAGAAATGGGCAATGAGGTGTGTCACTGCGATACAGAGAAGGGAAGAACAACTTTTTTTCCCTAAAGGCAGTTTTTGCAGAGTGAAGAGGCAAGGTGAGATCAGTAGTGTGTGCTGAAATCAGGCATGAAATCCTCCACAGGATATAAGATTTAAGTAATGAGGATGCAGCAGGAGTTTATTCAGCATTTGGTGTCTTTCCTGCTTCAAGACCCATTTTGGAACTAAACAAATTCATGTGTCTCTGAACAGAACAACATATGAACCTAGGCAATGCTAGAATGTTGCCTGGCATTCGAATGAGCATGCTCCAATGCAGTAATAAAATGGACTCTGTCCAGAAATTGATCTCGAAAACAAAAATCCTTGCCAAAAGCAGGAAAGGTGTAGAGCCATTTCAAGATGTTTCCAAACTTTTCCAAGAGAAACTGGCAGCATGCTAGGTACAGTTTAAATCTATAATGTACAATAACTGTATTTTAAAATGATTTGAAAACATTACAGCACACCCAAAAAAGGAACTGTGGCAGTTGTAATAATGATTTATTACCTTACCTCAATTGACTTTCCATAATTATGACTCATTGCATTGTGAATAGGTGAAAATTTTGGGTGGTTGAGGTGTTTGAAAATATAGCATAGGAGGAAGTGTATTTTCATGGCACACAGAACATAAGAATAACTGTTATTGTCAGGAAGAAGAAATTGTGAGCTTGCTTTCTTTCAATTTGTGTGATAAATGGAAGCAATCATATGCGATTCTTGTCTCGAAATGCATTTGTGTGGTTATCATTCTTGAACATATTCAGTTCCAGCCCCTCCTTCACGGAGAGCCCACATATTTTTGTAAGACCTATTGTAAACTCGGGAGCAATCAGAGATACCGCGTTTTATTCTATCTGGCCGTCTCTCTGCTGTAACCGAATCCCTGCTCACCCGACAATTTAATACTTGGATGGAAATGTCAATAGAAAGGAATGGACAGACATTGAAATGAATGTTTCTGGATATCTGCATTCCTGAGTCTGTGTATCCTCGTCAGGACTTTGCTGGATAAATATGCAGCCTGCAGAACCAGAGTTGGGTTGCAGAGCCCTTAATGTGATCTCCTATTACTGCCTCTCACAACCAGTCTCAGGTAATTGGCTCAGTATGTCTGCTCGCCTGAGCCCTTCTTCCATGAACAGGCCTGGTAGCTGCCCCTTAGGAGACGACAATGACTTCTGTAGAGATGATGGGAGATGGAGATTGGGGAGCAGTAGAAATGTCCAGAGGCTATTTTCTCCCGCTATGGGCACACACACACATACACACACATGCTCTGTGTTGCTTATTTTCCCTAATATGATGAGGCTGGGAGGTGGGGTGAGGGGAGACATGGGACCTGTTTGGAGAGTTAAAGTAGGGGCAGGGGACACTGTGCCCTGAGGCAGGAACACTTTAACACATAAACAGCCTTCACGGAGGCCCCAGCACCATGCTGGTGGTTATTGTTACCTCCATCTCCCTGACTCTTCTCTCCTGCTCGGGTTGAAAGACGAATCAAAAGGGGCGTCATTAGCACAAGCATGACATGGTGTAGTATTACACAGTAATAGTAGCAGGCACAGTGTGGGAGAGGAGAGGAGAGGACAGGATAGGCATGACTGGATTTAAAGAGGGAAAACAAACAGCAAACATTCAATAAAGCAGACTAATGCAGATGAAGCAACACCATGACCGACAAAAGCATGACATCATCTGTTATCATTCACAAAAGAAGATTTGAAGTAAGCAGAAAATCATTGCCTCTCCTTGCTCTCTCTATCTCTCTCTCTCACATGCACTCTCTCTCTCTATCTCTCTCTCTTTCTGTCACCCCGTCTCTCTCCAGCTGTAAAGAAGGGGTCAGCTTGTAGCATCCTCCCCATCCCGCAGGGGAGTTTACTTAGCCCCCCACCCCGAACCCTAGCCCCCTCCTCTTCTGAGATGAGGGGGCACACCTGTGATGTTTTGACTTGGAGTTTTCTTGGAGTGACATATGTAAGTGTTTGAATGGAGTCATGAAGGGAGAGTCTAGTTTCTGTGGATGTAACTGTAGCCTGGTCCATTGTCAGATGTGTAACTAGTAGGTGTAACTAGCACACCCTTGATTTTAGCTCAATCGCTAGCACACTCAGCCTTCAGTCCATTGCTTTGCATTGGGGGTTCTGGGCTCAAGTGCAGGGCTAAGCCATGCCAGTCAGTGCACATTACAGACAGTCACACATCTATGGCGAATTTCCACTATGGGGTAAAACCTTGGTGTTTTGGGGGAGAGCCTTGGACTTTTCCTCTTTAGAGGATGATCAAGGTTCAGAACTACTTGGAAGTTTCTAGCTTTGTTAGCAAAATCCCCAGTGCTCCAGCTAATGGGGCAGTGGTAGCGTAGTGGTTGAGGAACCTGACTAGCATGCAAGTAGCCTGGAAAATTGTTGGTTTGAATCCTGGCTGCTACCGTTGTGCCCTTGAGCAAGGCACTGAACCCTAATTTGCTCTAGGGGAGACTGGCCCTGAACAATTGATAGTTGACAAAATGTAAGTCGCTTTGGATAAAAGCATCTGCTAAATACATAAATGTAAATGTAATGGAAAGAGAAGACTGGGACTAGGCACCAGTGTTTAGGACGGAGTTAAAGCCTGAGGCCGGCCCTGGTCTGTAATGGAAATGTGCCACAAGTTGTTTAGCTTTGAGACGTAGTCACTGAGTAACTGCACTGGGCTTTCCTGTGTGTCCCTGGCTGACGTCTTTGTAGGGTAGGAAGAAGGAAATATGTCCTTTTAAGATGACCTGTGGGTTGGTCATTTCATGTCATTGCGCCATTTAGACAGTGCAGCTTGAAGAAGGCTTTTCCAGAGAACCAACTCATCTTGACAGGAAAAGACAAAATGGGAAACAATGGATTGCAAAGATAGAACAATAGGAAACAGCTTTGGCACACACATTATGAAGTGGATATTTAAAAGGTCATTTTGAGTGTGTACGTACTGTAAGTCACCATGGGATACATAGAACATTGCAAAAATATTACTTGGCTAATGTCACATGCATACTGTGTCTGAACTTTAATTCAACAACTTTAAATTGGATCAATACCAGTTTCCTCAATTACTGTGCGATTACTTAACTGTTTAGTTCACCCAATTACTATGTAATTATAGCACGTTCCATTTGCAGTCGGAGCTTGGTTTCCAAGTAGTTGTCCGAGCTCAAAAGCAGGAAGTGATGCTATGTGCTCCCCCCAAGTTCCACCCCACAGGGGACCCCACAATTCCGTGTTTTAACCAAGCCGTCCCTAACCTGTGAAAAAATTTAGCTGTGTGATAGCTGTTAATGTAGCTAGTGTAATTTTCCCTTCATGACAGCAAACCAGCTACCAGACTTGATAACCATTATGATACACTGTGCACTTTGTAAAAGTGAGCACAGCTAATTTAAAACAAATACAAAGTAGGCCTATTTTACCTTTGTCATCCAATAAATCCATCAACACATTAAAATGACCTTCATTAAAATGACATTATTTGTGTCAGAAAGAGCTAGATCAACATGCTAGTTACAGTTTGTTAGATGTTGCTAGTCATCACATTACGTAAAAAATGCATTTCACTTTCCGTGGACTACCAGAAGTTGCGATGTAATGTATTGAGCTGTGTTGTACTTTAGGTTACCATTTCCAAAAGCTTCGTAGCCTAAAGTTAGCTATTATTGCTAAACATGTTGTTAGTGATAGCTAGCTTATCATACTAACAGTAAACACCAGCTAGGCTAGACCAGTTTTGAAATCTACCTGTCGTCCCTTCACTTCCGTTACGTTGCCAAGATTATGTCCATTGAGTGCGAGAACTGTCTATCATGCCACATTTCACATTTTGACCATTAGGAGTGCACCGTCTGAGTACTTGCAACGCACTGCAATTTGCTACTGTTGCTTGTGTGAATGCACCACACCCTCAAACAAAGCATTTGAAGTGCTGAAGTGTGCAAATTGGAACACGCGTTAATAGAGAATGTAACCACATGGTCAAGATTAAATTTTGATTAATGACTTAATGTGCTCACTTATGAACAATCAATTGTTAGTCTAAAGTAAGTTATTAATGTATTTGACAGTTTAGTTATACCTGGGTACATGTCAGAGGTACAGCCACTGATGCTTTCATTGCTCAGAGCTTTTTTCCTTTCATTTTTTTTTCTCTGGGAAGGATATTATGACCACTGAAAAAAAGTCCCCTCAAAAATGGGCCAAAAATAATGAAAAACAGTCGAGTTCATCTTGTTTTACTTCCTGTCAAAATAAATACACATGAAAAATCCCCCTGTATACAATGTGAGAGCACACTCTCTTTTGCTGCCTTTACTCTGTTCTCTCTATTACACACACACACACACACACACACATACACTTTTTGGCAAGTCCCTTTTCCATTGTAATGATGCAATTATTTCACAGTATTGCCATACCTCTGAGCTCTGCTTCAGAGCAAAACGGCAACACAGACCCATCAGAAAGAGACAAACACACTTTGATTTCGCTTAACTGTCCTCCCCACATAAACATGCCGAGGTCAAACACAGCTCTCTGGGAAATCATCAGTCATTTAAATACTCTATGAGCAAATATGAGCAGGGTTCCCACTGGCCATGGGGTTTCTGGAAAGTCAAGGAATTTCCAGTCATGGAAATTCAGGGAATTTTATATTTTTGTGGATAGTCAGGGAATGTTGGGTCTTTGTTGGGTATTAACTTCTCTCATGTCTTTCTTCAGTTGTTGTGTCGACTCCTAATCCAGGTGGTATGTTGTTGATTAATTATAGAGAAGGTCATGGAAAGTCTGCTTTTCAGTCAGGGAAAGTCATGGAAATGTCAGGGAATTTTAGGTTTGACTTACAGTGGAAACCCTGTATGAGTCACTGTCCTTTCAGACCAGGCCTGTGTTTTTCTGGTTATGAGCACGGTCCTCTATCCTGATTGGTCATTTGGTAAGTGGCTGTATCCCAAGACTCGAGTAGTTGTGGCAGGTACTTTGTCTCATGTGCAAATGGATTAAGCATGTGTCTTGGAGCAGACTACTGAGTAGTCTGATACCTTGATGTGTCCAACCAAAAAGAAGAAATCAAAGGTGTACGCACTCTCTCTTCGTGACCCTGGATAACCCCTGCTGCTCAGCTGCTAGTTCTCTAGTATCTCTCCTTGAGCTTACGGAGCGAGTGGAGGCTGACTCAGGGCCAAATCTGGGCCAGACTCCCAGCTGCTCTGTGTGGGGTGAAATATTCCAGTCCTCATGCAGTCCTCCTCTTGCTGGAGGCCAGCCGGCCGGGCCTGTTCCAGCGGACTGGCTGTTGCTCAGTGGAATGGCGCCAGGGCCAAAGAATTTGCTTACCCTGGAGGAGCTGCCTGCTGCCTCTGCCGGCGCCTCTGGTTCTCCTGGAGGCCTGCAGATGCCTAAACCACTTCAAATGTTTGGCACCCCCTTACAAGGACACCAGCCTAGGTCAGGTGAAACACAGTGAGAGCTATTGCTGTACTCCTACACTATGGTGCTGATATGTGTCTATGAGTGTTTGTGTGTGTGTATGTGTTTGTCACCAGCCATCAGAGTTACTGCAGCGCTTCTGCACTGTGTTGTTGGTGTGTGCTTGTGTGTGGGCATGTGTGTGGGGTGTTTAGGGTGGCTATGAAAGACTGAAGTAAGGGAAAGAGAGAGAAAAAGAATGAGGAGAGACAGGAGAGATGGAGAAAGAGAAGCCAACAAAGAAAAGGCGAGAAGAAAAAAAGAGAGAGAGTCATGTGAAGGTCAGCTTGTGGTGTGAAGGTGTTTTAATGGATAACACACCTGCAGGGGCTGACTGGGGTGATGAAGGGATACACACACTCTCAGACACACACGCACACTTTCACACACAATCTCATACACACACACACACACACACATATAAACACACACACACTCTTTCTCACACACACACACATAAACACACTCACAATCTCTTGCACACATACACACTCACACACACACACACTCGCACACATACACACACGCAGACATGGTAGAGGAATGGATTTACAGGCTGGAAGATGTTCAAGCCCATTGATAAAGGAGTCTTTGTGCACAGTTTGATAATACCATAACTACCACAAAGCCGTATGTTTTACCCATTAACCTGTTTCACAACATCCAACCATAAATAATGTAATTTAAAGATGGAAAAGCCATGAAGCAGCAAGTGCTGATCAGTAATAACTGAATATTACTTACATGGAATGAATTACTGCTTAGATAGAAAAAACAGATCCCATCATCAAAGGTCAATTGAACACGTCTGAGAGGGTTTTCATGGAGAATACTGTCCAGATGGCTAACATCTCCCCCATAAGACTCCTTGGAGAAATTGCTTCATTGAAGCACCTTGGCAAAAGTGAGAATATACATCTCAAGACTCCTCCATAGCAAATAACATCTTTTACTCAGGACAGAGACAGACAGCCTGACTCGGGAGTGACAGCTCTGATTTGTGTGTCTTCGGCCATGGAGATCTCGGGCGGTATAACCCTTCGCAACTGAGCGTTAGTTTGTGGTCTTTGCACTTAGAGGATTTGAGGACCCCCAACTGCTCGTAAGCTCTGGCCGTGCCAGAGGAGGTGTCTTTGTGGTTGCTGCATATGAATGCAGAGCTTAGAGGAATAGGGCTCGGTGTGATGACATCATCCGAGCTGAGAACACCATGTTAATAGAGAGAGAGAGAGAAAATGACAAAGATTGAAAGAGAGACAGAAATGAAGTGGGAGTGTGTGTAAGAAGCATAGAGAGAGAGAGAGAAAGAGGGAGTGTGTGAAGGTGAGGACAATAGATGGAGAGAAAGAAGGAGTGGATGAGAGTGAAGGAGAGAGATAGAAAGAAAGAAAGAAAGAAAGAAAGAAAGAAAGAAAGAAAGAAAGGGAGAAAGAAAGTGAGGAATAGAGAACTGGAGTGTCTGTGATCTTTGAGCCATAAACTGTATGTGTGTTTGTGTTTGTGTGTGTGTGTGTGTGTGTGTGTGTGAAAGAGAGAGAGAGAGAGATGGAGCATTTGTGATCTTTGAACCATATACTGTATGTTTTGTGTTTGTGTGTGTGTGTGTGTGTGAGAGAGAGAGAGAGAGAGAGAGAGAGAGAGAGCTGGAGCATTTGTGATCTTTGAACCATATACTGTATGTTTTGTATGTGTGTATGAGAGAGAGAGCGCGTTTGTGATCTTTGAACCATATACTGTATGTTTTGTGTGTGTGTGTGTGTAAGAGAGAGAGAGAGCGTGTTTGTGATCTTTGAACCATATACTGTATGTTTCTCTTAGACCAAGAGGCTTGTGTTCCTTATTCCTCCTGTGCCAGTAGTGTGAGTTGATGAGGGTTTCTCCTGTAGATAACAGGCCTGGGCAGCACAGCTCCTCATCCTGGACTGACAGTCTGTCATTAGGGCTTCAGAGAGGAGCAGAGAGGCCTGAGAACCAGTGGACACACACACATACACTCACACAGGGCATCACTCATGATGAACCCAGGAGCAGAAGTCTGGCCAAAGGGGCCTGGAACACACACACACACAGACACACACACACACACACACACACACACACACACACACACACAAAGGGCATCAATCAGGAACCAAGGAGCAGGAGTCTGGCCATGGGAGCCTGGAACACACACACACACACACACACACACACACACACAAAGGGCATCACTCATGAACCAAGGAGCAGGAGTCTGGCCAAAGGAGGCCTAGAAGGAGAAGTGAGCAAAGAGAGGAGATGACAGAGGAATGCCAAACCTGTCTGCTAACGGCTGTGTTTTACACACACACACACACACACACACACACACACACACACAGATACCCAGACCCACACACTTCCATCTCCACAACACAACACGTTGTGACGTGCTGACAGAGACGGTGTGTGTTAGCGGGCACAGCATTCACCTGACATGCATTCCCCATTGTCAGCATGTTCCACCCCTCCTCCATTTTCATCCCTCTCTTCCATCTCTTTTCAGTTTCTCTTCACTTCTCTGTTTATCCTCCTATTTCACTCTCCATGCAACTCTTTCTCCACACTCCACACTCTCCCTCTCTCTCAGTCTATCAAACACACAAACACAAGCACGCACACACACACAAATACACACAAACATAAACACACACACACTCTTTCACTCTTTTAGTTCTCTCTGTCTTTTTCCCTTCTTCTAATGGTGGTGGCCTTTTCTCTGAATCTTCTTCCGTGTCCTCTTTCTCTCCTGACTTCTCTTTTTATCGTCCCATTTCATGCTTGCTCTTTCTCAGACACACACACACTCACTCTCTCTCTCTCTCTCTCTTTGTACTCTCTCTCTCTCTCTCTTTGTACTCTCTCTCTCTCTCTCTTTGTACTCTCTCTCTCCTCCCTGTAACAGTGGTGGCCTAAACCCCCCACACAAAGTCGGGCGTATTTACGAGTGCTTTCTCTGGCCACAGCCCAGACTGATGACTAACGGCTGAGTCGAGTTGTGCAGCCCTCTGGAACACAGACATCCAGCCACTGCCTCCTCCAGCTGACATGAGAAGAGAGAGAAGATGAGATGAGCTTAGGCTTTAGGGATAGATGGCAGATCCTACACCACCACCAGCATCACCACACACTAACGCACACACACAAAGGACAGACATACACACACGCAGAGAGATACATGCCTTCACAAATACACACACACACACACACACACATACACCGCCAGTACATTGCCAGGAAGTGTCGAAGAAGGCATTCCAGAATGATCCGTGTGGTTTTCCTTATGGATAAATGGCTGGGTTGGGTCCTGTTGTGGTTGATGTCCTGTAATCTCTAAGCAGTGTGTGGTCATGTGGTAGCGAGATCAAAAAAAAGGCAGAGAGCACTCCGTTTCTTTTGGCACGCTCCTGTAAGGGCATCTTAAGATTAATCACAAAGACAAAAGGCCTTCTGGGGAACTTCTGTGTCTTTCGGCAAATTCCTTTGTTAGAGCACTTGTGGTGAATGCATTGTGTATATGTTTTGTCAAGTTCACATCTGTAGATGTCAGTATGTAGCAACCTTATTAGTCTAGGGCAGCTGGTGAGCTGCCAACCTCATCTCATCTCTCTCTGCAATTCATGCGATGCTAAGCCTATAATCACTATGTACAATGGTGAATACCTTGTACGAAATGGCTGGAAAAAGCATCGTTGACAGACAACGCAGGAAGAACAGAGAGAAGTGTAGGATGGTGTTCATCTCGTCCAAGCAAATCTTACATCAAGCCAAATTATCCTCTTCCTACCTTGTCTCTCTGTCTGTCTGCTGGCTGAGCCTCTGGCTCCGAGACCTGCTAGATGCGTCGGATCAGACCAGAAATAGCTCAGAACGTTCAGTTGTTTTCTTCAGTAAGCGTTATGAAACATCAGATTCCATCTATTGTTAGTATAAAGCAGTGAAATATGTTCATTTTTTATTGTTAGAAGCTCTCACCTCTGGCGACGGTTTTATTTTCTGGAGTGAGAGAGATGAGAGCATGCGAAACCACATTGATGGAATAACTGACAAACGTGGCTCCGCAGCCAAATGTAAATGCCAAAAGAGGAAAAGACAGAAAAAATTCCTCTGTCGTTTTCATACAGCTCCGGGCCTAGTGGCTGAGAGGTCAATGTTTTCCTCAAACAGACCTCCAAAACAACGTGTTTCTTCCTGACGCCATACAAGGCAACGCTACCATATCAGAGATCAAAGGTCCAGTACTAGCAGGCAGAGCCTCATTGGGTTCAGCGGAAATGGGCGTAACGCCAATTGTCCTCCACAGTCAAGAGTGCTGTTTGAACACATAATGTATTTGATCAAGGCTCTGTTATTAAAACAACACAGTAACTTCGAGTGTTTGATATCTTAGCAATGACAAAAACAACACTAGAGAGGGATGCTTGTGCAACATCTCTTTTCCTCTCTTGTTTTTCTCTTTCTATCTGTGACAGTTCCAACTCATGAGACCACATGCAGAGGAGGGTCTGGACTGCATGGGCTTGTATCTCAATGTTACTGTCTACCTGGCACAGGTTACTCTCAGACCTCTCTCAGGTTATGATCTACACTATGTCACCTGATCTGAACTGAATGTTCCTCACTGGCATTCATGTTCATTTCTAGACCATTTTAAATCTAGATCTTATTCAAATCTAAAGTGCTTGGTCTAAAGCTGGACAACAGCGTTTGTGCCCTGTGTACCACCACCATCAAAGTTTCATGTCAGATAAATCCTGACTGGTTTCAGCATTTTGTTATCGTATGGTACAGTAGCTAGGTGGTCAATAGCTAAGCAGTAAGTACATTCAACTCCCAGTCTGTGGTGCTGCTAGTCGCAGGTTCGAGTCTGGCCGTGTGCAGAGCTATACCATGCAGGATGGCACACAAACAGACTGCCCACTTTGTGCGTTCTTTTAGGTTTAGCAATCTACACATCAGCTCATCAACTTTTACCTTCAAAAAAAAGCAGGCCCATGCCACCATGACAATCAATGTGAGTGTATGTGTGCGTGCATGTGTGTGTGTCTGTGTGTTTGTGTGTGTGTGTGTGTGTGTGTGTGTGTGTGTGTGTGCATTGGGGGGGAGATAAGCAGGAGAATTGTGCTGGCCTTGCTCTCGAGTTCAGCAGTTGGTTAATTAGCTGACACTGGCCAATTGTCTTACACAACTGATGGTTTCTGCTTTGGATTATGGCCTTGTTGATGTTTTGGACCTGTCTTCCAACATCATATCCACTCACATCTGGAGGATCTATCTTCCTAACAGTGTTAGGATTATGGTACCACAACACAACCAAACAATGTGAACAAATCTGCTCTGTCATACATTACCATACAGATTGCACCTAATTTTAGGGAGGTCCAACACTGGCACCCTATCAGGAAGCTCTCATAGCTGGACAGGCAAGATAACTGGCCAAAATAGGGACATCATATCACTGCAGCTTGGCACTGACTACACCCACATTTAGAAAAGCTCTTGGGACAAAATGATTGCAGGGGAGTTACAAAAAAATTAAATGTACTGTAATTTCTGGCTGCCATCAAAGCTGTGTGCCTCAAGCACCATGGGAATTTGGGTGATTAGGAAGCTTGCTCTATGGCCTAGTCTTGAAATGATGACCTCATCGTGAGTCACTCTGCCATTGCCCAAAAAACTGATTCACTGTAATGAAGTGATCTGTGGTTCGTGTGTGTGCGTGTGTGTGGTGTGTGGGATGTGGGGGGCAGAGCTCTGAAAACCGTCGACCTCGTCGTCATAGAGACAGACCCCTTTATAAGCATGGTGATTCCAAACTCTAGATTGCCTAATGCAAAAGTACCATCCATCATATGCGAATCTTTAAACCTATTGTCTATGCGGAGCTGAGAGGAGAAGAGGATTGAATGGGGTGTTCTGTTAGCGATGAGATATGTCATTAAGGGCTCTCATAGTGAGGCTCCGTGAGGCGCCAAGATACTGGACTCTCTCAGATCCTAGTCAGAGGATATGAGTGTGCACAGCTTCATGAAAAACAGATAAGGGCTGCCAAGAGGGGAAAATAATAATATTAAAAAAACACATCCATCTTTTCTTCAGATTGGGTCTGAAATGTGTTGTCGATCGTGACTCCTTCAAACGGTAGACACATCCAGGGGAAAAAGGAAATGATGTCATGGATTCGACAGCTTGTTAAACCCACGGAGGAGGACGGCAAGCCCCTTGTCCGGGGAGTGTGAAGGCAGTGTAATTAGTCTAACAGGGCCTTCCTCTGACAGCTATCTGTTACATGGGGAAAGAATAACTGATGGGTAACACAGACACAGTGTGTGTATGTGTGTGTGTGTGTGTGTGTGTGTGTGTGTGTGTGTGTGTGTGTGTGTGAGAGAGAGACTGTGCTGGGGGGGAGTGTGTGGGGTGTTACAGTAAGGAGTGAGGGCTAAGGAATATTCCTCTACATATTCCCCAGCTACACACACAGTAAAGTTTAACCACATGGAGGTCATTATGGACTAGAGGCCAATTCTCCATGGTCCCTCTACACGCACACTTGTAAACCCACACAAACACACACACACACACACACACACACCTCACTCCACCCTCTGAAAGCTGGTTCCTCTTACACAGAGCAGAGGGAGGATGGAGAAATTAAATTAAAGTCAAATGCACTGTAGCCTTACTGACGACGCTGTGTGCCAAGGGCTCGCTTGAGGAGACAAATGGGGGAATTGTGTGTGTGTGTGTGTGTGTGTACTGAATGTGTGTATTTGTGTGTGTGTTTTTTTATGTATTCATTGCAGGATGAGAATGTGCATGCTATTGAGGCTGCTATTAATGGATATTAGGGGGAGAAAAATATTAGTTTCTGCATTAAGGTAAGCTGGTAATACACACACACACAGAAACAGAAGAACAAACACACACACACACACAGAAACAAAAGAACAAACACACACACACACACACACAGAAACAGAAGAACAAACATACACACACACACATACACAAAATATGCTGGCACACAAACACATATAGTGTATACATACACAACATGCTGATCAAACTGATCAAAACACAAACTGGTGGATTATACTATTATACTATTTTTGTTATTTTTGTTCAAATTATTTTTATGTCCTTATTTGAAGTTTGGAGCACATAATCTCAACATTAATTTCCCCAAACTCCACATTACTCTGCCATCTGTGGAAATACGCAAAATTTGCTCAATGCCTGAATTGATATATTTCTTTTGCCATGCTGTGCTTATTGCCGGTTGTTTATCGTGAGGCATTACAATCCGGTGTTTTTGTGACTTGACCAAGCAGTGCAGTTGACGCATAGCTTTGATGTTTTCATGAGTAAAGAGGTACACACAACGACGCAAGTCTCTGTGGTTTTCAAAGAGTATTTGTGTGTGTGTGTTTGAGTGTCTGTGTTCAGTGTGTGTGTGTGTTCAGTGTCTGTGTGTTTGTGTGTGTGTGAAACCAACTCTCTTCCTCTGCACTCACTTCCAGGAAACACTCCACTCCATCTGCCAACATTTCACACTCACACTCACACTCACACACATACACATACACACACACACACACACACACACACACACACACACACACACACACACATACACACACAGTTTGAACACAGACACTCACACACACTCTCTCCCTCTCTCTCTCACACACACACACATACTAAAAAGCCAGATGTTAATGGACCAGATGGCATTTGGGTCATGATGACCTGGTGTTTGTTTTCAAATATGCAGGGCACAAAATTATGATAAAATGATTAAAGTAAATTCTGTTCAGCATCTAAACTGAATATAAGACTAACCATACTGTCCTTGAGTTTTGTGTCATGCAATAAAAGGATAACTTTTTTCATTGCATGCTGAACCTCTGATTGATCCAACCATGTGAACAAATTGCTTTGTAGTGCACTTTTATGAGTGCCATAACAATCCACACAATAACCTCACCACAAGCCAGAGCCAGAGTCAAAGTTACCTCAAAGAGAGCGCACACAGTTTTGGTTTACCATCAAAGCCATTACTGCCCCACACTGTGGGAAGGCCGGGATATCCCTAATCAACCCTTTAAGTGTGTGTGCACAACCCCCCAGCACTGATTTACAGCGGACAGAGCCACCCGCAAGGGCAGCCATGACGTTTCTATACAATATGGGCCTTTGGGAAACATAGGAAGACATATTGTACACCCTTGCTTCCAGAACTATTACAAAAAAAAAGACTTCAGCGTCTGCCTGTCGCAGGAAGAAAAACAAGATCAATTAAGATAAATGTAATGCAGAGAGCGAGAGACAGAGAGAGAGAGATGGGATAGAGTGTAGGAAATGTGGGAAGAGAGAAAGAGAGAGAGAGTAGGAAAAGAGAGAGATTAAAAGAGATTTCATGATAAGGTTTGTCTTGTCACTGTGTGCGTGAGTCTTACCTTGGAGGACCATGGAGAGAACTCAAGACATTATTTTACAACTCTGTTTGCTCTGGGGTATGGGGGGTGTAATACAATGGGGCCTTTCTCACAGTTCTCATAAAATTCATAGTTGTGAGCTACAGAGTCCAGAGGCAAAAACGACACCATTAATCTCTTGGGATTAAGTAGGCAGATTATCAGTGGTGCTGTGTTAGCAGAGGGGAACTCAAGCCAGATTACATACCGACACTGCTGTTCCTGTCACAGCTGTACGGGTGGCCCACACAACTCATACTTAGACGGACTGCGGCCCACACACACACACACACATACATACATACACTTACACACAAACACACACACACACACACACAAGCTAAAGTAAACACAGTCTATTCTAAGCTTCACCTCAGTGCGCCCTTCAGTCACACTGCTGCTGCCTCGTCACACTCCTCCCTGCCTCTACACACTCCTCCCTGCCCCTACACACTCCTCTCTGCCTCTACACACTCCTCTCTGCCTCTACACACTGCTGCTGCCTCTTCACTCTCCTCCCTGCCTCTACACACTCCTCTCTGCCTCTACACACTCCTCTCTGCCTCTACACACTGCTGCTGCCTCTACACACTCCTCTCTGCCTCTACACACTCCTCTCTGCCTCTACACACTGCTGCTGCCTCTTCACTCTCCTCCCTGCCTCTACACACTCCTCTCTGCCTCTACACACTCCTCCCTGCCTCTACACACTGATGCTGCCTCTTCACTCTCCTCTCTGCCTCTTCACACTCCTTCCTGCCTCTAGACACTCCTCCCTGCCTCTACACACTTCTCCCTTTGTCTCTACACACTGCTGCTGCCTCTACACACTGCTGCTGCCTCTACACACTCCTCCCTGCCTCTACACACTCCTCTCTGCCTCTACACACTGCTGCTGCCTCTACACACTGCTGCTGCCTCTACACACTCCTCTCTGCCTCTACACACTGCTGCTGCCTCTACACACTCCTCCCTGCCTCTACACACTCCTCTCTGCCTCTACACACTCCTCTCTGCCTCTACACACTGCTGCTGCCTCTACACACTGCTGCTGCCTCTACACACTCCTCTCTGCCTCTACACACTGCTGCTGCCTCTACACACTCCTCTCTGCCTCTACACACTCCTCTCTGCCTCTACACACTGCTGCTGCCTCTACACACTCCTCTCTGCCTCTACACACTCCTCTCTGCCTCTACACACTGCTGCTGCCTCTACACACTGCTGCTGCCTCTACACACTCCTCCCTGCCTCTACACACTGCTGCTGCCTCTACACACTCCTCTCTGCCTCTACACACTCCTCTCTGCCTCTACACACTGCTGCTGCCTCTACACACTCCTCTCTGCCTCTACACACTCCTCTCTGCCTCTACACACTGCTGCTGCCTCTACACACTCCTCTCTGCCTCTACACACTCCTCTCTGCCTCTACACACTGCTGCTGCCTCTACACACTCCTCTCTGCCTCTACACACTCCTCTCTGCCTCTACACACTCATCCCTGCCTCTACACACTCATCCCTTTGTCTACACACTCCTCTCTGCCTCTACACACTCCTCTCTGCCTCTACACACTCCTCTCTGCCTCTTCACACTCCTCCCTGCCTCTACACACTCCTCCCTGCCTCTACACACTGATGCTGCCTCTACACACTCCTCCCTGCCTCTACACACTCATCCCTTTGTCTACACACTCCTCTCTGCCTCTACACACTCCTCTCTGCCTCTACACTCTCCTCTCTGCCTCTACACACTCCTCCCTGCCTCTACACACTCATCCCTGTGTCTACACACTCCTCCTTGCCTCTACACACTCCACTCTGACCCCACACACTCCTCTCTGCCTCTACACACTCCTCCCTGCCTCTACACACTCCTCTCTGCCTCTACACACTCCTCCCTGCCTCTACACACTCCACTCTGACCCCACACACTCCTCTCTGCCTCTACACACTCCTCCCTGCCTCTACACACTCCTCTCTGCCTCTACAGACTCCTCCCTGCCTCTACACACTGCTGCTGCCTCTATACACTCCACTCTGACCCTACACACTACTACATACAACTGCTGCCTCCCCTTCATTCATCTGGTCTGCCTCTCTCTTCCTCTCATCTCTCTCTCTCTTATCCCTTTCTCTTTATCTCTTGCCCTCTGTCTCCACCTCCCTGTGTGCTTTTTAACTCTTCCATCTCTGTCTCCCATCTCTCCATCTACTGTCTCTCATCCTCCTTCCCTTCTCTTTTATACAGTAATTTTTTCCAACTCTCCATTTTTCTTTCTCCTA
>JAIFZK010000068.1:2025000-2157500 GCA_027481765.1 Tenualosa thibaudeaui
TACCTCTCTTTCCTGTTCACCATAACACCACAGTTACTTCATAGAAGGAAAATCTAGGAACAGTGTTTCGCTTCTTTGGAGTCATGCTATTGAGTACATGAAAAACACTGGGCCTAACTATCACCATCACCAATCTCCTGAATTCTAACCAATACATGTGGATTTCTTTTCAAAACAAAGAATAGGAACCAGCAATGATCGTTTCTGAAAAGTTATGTTTACCAACAGTAATATTTTTTTTTTTTACTTGGGTCGCCGTTGTCATCTTGCAAGTGCTGTAAATACGTGAGGAGGAGGTAGGGGAAGCTGAAAGAGCCTTTATTCACCTCATAATGAGCTATTTTACGTAACCATCGAAAGGACTGCAAAGCTGGTAAATGAACCTAACAACAGTACAAAATGTTGCCTGGTATGCCTTTAAACCTAACAACAGTATACAATGTTGCCTGGTAAGCCTTTAAACTCTGTAGCTTCCTCATGGGGTACCTCATACAAACTTAGTCACACACATTACGAGGCTCAGGACAGCCAAACTTGCGCTTTCCTAGTGCTTCTCTAGCTGTACAGCTCTGGTAAATAAGCATCAGAAAACTCATGCATTTCTTTATACACTGTACCAAAATATATTTAGTAGAGTGATCATAATGCCAGAATTACAACATAATGGACACTTGGTACATCTGCGCAAGCAGTAGTGATCAGAGCATGCTGGGTATTTTGGCTAGTAGATGTGTGAGGTAGTAGCAAACTCAATGCCTCTGAAGTACTCACATTTTCTCAGAGCCTGCAGCTGGAGAACATTGAAGCTTAGGCTCTGAGTTCCCATCCCCCTTTCTGATGATTGAGAGAGAGGGACAATATGTATGTGTTGGTGTGCGTGTGTGTGTGTGTGCGTGTGTGTGTGTGTGTGTCTCTCACAAAAGTGTGAGAGATTGGGTTACTTTGGAGAGAGAGAGAGAGTATTCCACATGGTTATATGCTTGTGAGTGATTCCCTGGGGACATAAAGGAAGGGATCTTCTGCTGTAGAGTCCAGACATGTGGAGGCATATGGGCCTCATATGGTGGAGGGTCAGCACCATACTCACTGGAATGTGCAGTAGCCACACTACACAGTCTCCCAGACACACGCACACACACACACACACACACACACATGCACGCAAGCATGCACGCACACACACACATACACTCTCTCTCCCTCTCTCTTTTTCTCTCTCTCTCACACACACACACACACACACACGCACGCAAGCACACACGCACACACACACATACACTCTCTCTCTCTCTCTTGCTCTCTCTCTCTCTCTCACACACACACACACACACACACACATACACACACAAACACACACAGACACTCTAGACTCTGTGGTCTTTTTCCCATATGTGCAGAGGTGTCTCTCACTGAAGGAAGCGATTATTCAGGGGCTCTAATAGCCAGAGGAGCATGTCTGGTGCTAGTGTGCATATTTAGGACTTTGACACTCAGTGCTTTGGACGGCTGTCCAATGAGCTTCTGCTTTTGTTTTTGTGTACCATGTGATAGGACTGTAAGAGGCCATTAATATATTCTCATGTGATAGGACTATAAGAGACCATTAATATATTCTCATGTGATAGGACTAGAAAACATTGTTTTCAATATGTCTTATTCTGATGCAATCGGTTATAAGGTGAGTAATTTAGTGTCCTTTTACCATTGCATGTCAGATCATTGCAAACAGAAAGAATTACACAGGTCTCTACCATATGCCTATACCTGTGTATTATGAGGGGTGGACAGGCACTAGTATGAAATAAAGAATAGAATAGAAATCTTTATTGTCATAGCACAGGAATGAAGTTTCTTTGCAATCATCAAATAAATAAATAAAGGATATAAAATTATGTAAAAATCTAAATCTGAAAGTCATTCAGACATATTCTCTGAACCACCAACCCCCACCACCTCTTTTCTCATTGGCCAGAAGTGACACATCCAATCATATAATTCATATAAGTCATCTGCACTCTTGTCCTGCTGAGTTTCATGACTGCTACTGTATGAGGTCACTCTGACCTCTGTGGGACACTCAGCTCTGGCCCAAAGCTGGCCCGGATGAGGTGCTGAGATCCAGCTGCTATCTTGGTTAGTTCAAAGCCTATAATTTGTGTTTAGTTTGTGGTGGAGAGTTTTCTTTTTGCCAGATGCCTGGTAAGCAAAAAGCCAAGACACTGTATGCAGAACACCACAAAGACATCTAAAAAGTAATTTGAGTGGGGCAGTAGTGTTATAGTTCATTTTTATTTGCGCTTGACTTGAGACAAAGTGCATTTCTGAAAGAAGTTATGCACAGTTGGCTCCGCCATGACAGAAAATGAAAAGAAAGATTCCAATATAATCTCATTCATTCAGTTTGCATCAGATAGACACTGTTCCTCTCTCTAGTAGAGGCGCATGTTTTGTAGATGGCAGATGTCTCTCAGATGTTAATTACATTTTATTCAGATGACACCAAATCTGTGCGAGATTAGAGAATATTTGGACTAAATTGTGACTGACTCGTGTCAAGTCACAATTTAGGATCAGTTCTGGTGTTAGACCTACTGTCACTGACTCAGACTCTGCATTTAGAATTCTTGATTCCACAAGTCAGGTTTTAATGAGGGTGTATATATTTATGTATATACATAAAACCAGACAACATAATAAACAACTTAAAGAGAGACAAGGCAAAGGAGTCCTTGAATACACAGGAGAATAATAGAGAAAGCACAGAAGATCCACAGAAAAAACAGACAAACAAACCGCTAGGCAGCACTAGAAGAGGTTTCACAGTCCAAACACCTAGTCCCCACAATCGACGAGGCCAGACACAGACTGGCAAGTGGAGGAGACCTTTCTAGGAGGGTTGATTGGTTTAATTGAGTGGTTTCAGGTGAGTGGAGTTAATAGGCCATGTGATTGGGGAATGAGAGGGCGTGGCCGAGCCCAGTGCCAGTGTGACACCTACAGTCTCCTGTCTGCTCTGCCTGACACAGTTAATGGGCAGACATAGCAAATAGCAAAAAGTATTGAAGCTTTAGGCAAAAGTGTAATTTTATTATTTGTATTCATTTACAAAAAAATGCTACACAACAATCCATATTTTTATTGAAATCTTGTATTACTCAAAGCTTGCTGAACATTAAGAGTCAAAAAAGACATTGATGGGATAGATTGTCTTAATAGTCTCGTCTATCACTGTATGCGGTGGGGGTCACAAAGTTCAAGGAAACCCAGCTGTTCCTAGAAATGCTGAAATATATAAATAAGATGCCTTGTGGGAAGCTGATTCTCTGCCTTTGGCCGTCTCTCTCTCTCCCTGAGCTTTTGCTGATTGTGTGTTGGCCATTCTTGTTATTTTCTGGCCAGTTTTCCTCGGATGACCATGGAGTTTTGCCTCTCTATAAATCACACCCCCAAGAAATCCCCCAACTTACACACACACACACACACACACACACACACAACGGATGGCTCTGGAAGGAAGCTGGCACTTGGCCAACTCCTAGCCAAATCTGGACCATAGCTTGCTGGGCAGCCGGTCGAGTGAGGACACAGGAATGTCATCCTTGCTCTGCGGTCAAGCAGAATGGAGTCAGTCAACCACGCTGTTGTTGAACCGAGGCGAGTGGAGCAGAACTGGGGGTTAGTTGGGGCTGGGCTGGGGCAGGTTGGGCGGAGTTAGCTGGAGCTGGGTTGGGTCAGGTTGGGTCATTGGGTCGCCATAACTCATCTTTTTGTAATTTTCACCTCTTTGTCTTCCTGCAGCACCCTGCCCAGGAAGAAGGAGCCCAGCCTTTATGTGGTTGTCAAATCAGTGCCTCTTATCAGCTCTGTTGCCACACACACACACACACACACACACACACACACACACACACACACACACACACACACACACACAGGCACAGGCACACACACAATCACACTATTAGGACATTTTCCACAGCTATGACTGACATTAGACAACCAACTCTTCATGTTTTTTTTTCATTCATTCTTCAGTGTGGCCTCTTCTTAGTATTTTGAAACATTGGATTGCTCACCCAATTATGGGGTGTCTGGAGGGAGGCTGTTTTTTTTTCTTCTCTTTTATATGACCTAAATAAATGCTTGAATGAACAAAAATGAATGGATGTGGATTGAATCGAAATGCAAAAAAGAGAACTTGCATTTCGAAGGAACTTTATCAAAGCATCAAAAGCATTTTACAGTGAAGAGTGAACCTCTCAAACCACCACTAATATGTAATGAATTGGAAGATATTATTTCAAAAGCAACCTGTAAAAAGAGTATGCAACCTGTTATGTAGCAAAATGTAAAATACTTTTAAATGCCTAGGCATTTCAGTAAAATATAGTGACCACCAATGATTGTGAGTTGTTGTACAATAATGATTTATGTCTGTGTGCCACTGCAAAACACTCAAATATGCCTATGTGAATTACTGTAAAACACTCTACTAGTCTACTGTAGAGCAGGTCTGGCTGCTCAGGCCCTGTGCTCATTTCCAGACTTTTCCGGGCAGATCAGGAACAGCTCCATCTCCGAGTCAGACTGGGGCTGTGTTCTGGGAAGGGACACAGACAGAAACAGCCTTATCAGGACTGGTGGTCTTAACTTGTGTCGATAGGGCATGGTTCCATGTGCCTCTTTGTCTTTATTTCAAAACAGCGTCTGTACCAGGTCTATAAGTGAGAAAGGAACCATGTCTGGGAACGCACTGGGCTGGACTAATGGAATCTAATGACATAAAATCACTGCAGTCCAAAGGAAGTCTATTTCACTTGGCTGATACTTCATTATGTGTTGTTCCAGATATGTACTTCTGAATGGCTACCCCGGCAAAGCCCCTTCGGTTAAATCCTTGTTAAAATCAGAATATTGAAGCCAAAAGCACTTGAAAGGGTAATGTGATATAAGCTCAAGAGATCTTTCCACAGGTCCTTTCCCAAACCTTTTGTTTAAATGAGACGTGGCGTTTGTGTCTTTTTTGTGTCTTTCTTAATGGACTGGGTCAGCTTTTGTTAGAGACCCAATAAAACAGTTTTTGTTTTTTTTTTGTTTTTTATGGAGGTAGTTTTTTGTTTCTTTTTAGTGTATTTATTAGTGTGCTGGAGGATGTCCCACAAAAGTGAGACAGCACTTAAAGACCCGGTTAAAGACAAACCTAAAGGACATAGAGGGTTTTACAGAGCAATAGAAAGAGTTTTTTACCTGAACCACTCTGTCTCTGCATTGCAGAATCCAGACTTATTGGGCTGTGTTTGTAGTTGTGTCTGAAAAGGCCTTCAATTTGTGCATTCTTAACACTGGACTCAGGTTTAGTCTTCAGGTCTTCAGGTTTAGCCTGCAATCAGACTACTCACTGTTCCAACATTGTTATGCATGGTATAGTAATCAATAAGATTTTGTAAGTATCTTGGTGTTAACTGTAAACAGTAATCTTCTGTCACAGTAAACTAAGACAGCAAGTCCAGCAGTCCCAGAGATAGAAGTTGCTCCCTTCATGCCGATGCAACATGAAAGAAAATGTCTCATTATCCGGGCAAAGCCCCAACCAGATGTTCTCTTCAGCAGCCTCTCGTGATGCAGAGGGGAAACCATGACTTTAATAAATGCTTTGTTGCCCTTTTATTTTCATTTATTTATTTATTTGTTTTAGATTGGAGGATGAGTTCTGACAGGAAGGCTGTTATAACAAACAAAAATGTGCTGTGAGAGAATCACTTACAGCCATGGAGCATGATGTCATTTCAAAGACACTGTGCCAAAAAACTGCTTCTCCGTCATCTTTAATAAGTCAAAAATAAACATGTCTCTACTTATCAGAAGAAATTCAATTATTGCTCACAATGACATATTGCTCATAATGACATACGTTTTTCAGTGACAACCTTCTAGAACATTCTCTTTTAAAGATGAAGCTGACTGATATTTTGCAGATGCTTCTGTCCATAGGAAAATGAATTCACAACAGTGGGTTTGGAAATTTAACCCAGGTTGCCCATTTCTCAGTCGCTGAGAATACTGGCCCCTACATTACAAGTTGGTCATCCAGTTTAGTCTTTAAGGCTGAACAGAGGTAATGTTCAATGCCAGTCCTGAGAGAATACATCACTATTTATACACCGTTATGTATAGGTTCTGCTTTGACATGGAAATCAGCACAAGAGACTTTCACAAGTGACTGTCGCCCCTCAGGCCCATGGGAGTGTGTTAGTGGGAAAAGATATGAGGGAAGAGATATGAGTTATCTCGGTCACCTTAGGTCACGCAGGCTCACCTGTGCACACCTGAGACAATAGCATGGCCCTGCCTTCTTCCGCTCCCAGCCGAAGGAGCACCCTGCGGAGACAGGAGGAGGTGTCAACATGCCCAATAGCTACACATTCCTGCACTTAATGCTAGTGGCACCTCTCCCATCATAAATCTGAGGCGATGGCGAGAATGTGTGCTCAGAGGTGATGGAAGAGTTGTGTGTGTGTGTGCATGTGCGTGAGGGAGAGGTGTGCCTGCATGCATGTTTGTGTGTGTGTGTGTGTGTGTATGTGGGTATGCAGGAAAAGCATGTGCATGAAAGAGAGAGAGAGAGAGAGCAACAGACTGAGTTGTAAGAAGTTCAAGAGGGTTTGAGCTGCAATTTGAACTACACAAACACTAACACTGCCATCTAAACCGTGCTTGTTCATTGTATATTACCATCCTTTCCCACATAGCCTTCTGTATTCTTGTGTGTGACACAGGCATGATCTGTAGCTATTGCCATCTCACACCAGCATGTGGCTATATAGGACTTTTATTTTGTTTTATTCTCCTTTTTCACTTAGCTTGACATCTCCCTGATAGAGCGATAGCCATACTGTGGAGACGTGATCCTACATTCGGTCACGTTGCTGCAATTATAACAAAAGGAAACTATGTCCAATTTAAAATGTAATATCTTGTGAAGTTTACGGTTAGAGAGAAGGCAGGAAATGAATTATTTTGAATGGAGAGAAGAAAAGAAATATTTTTAAACAATCTGGGGGTCGATAAGAGTCACAATGCCTTCTTTGTTCCCTCCTCTTCCCTTCAACGAAAGGAAACTGTATTCTTAAAAGCTTCCCCTGGGAACGGTAGTGGTTTTGTGTTCATTGCTGTTCAGTTCGGCTGCACTTCAAGTTATGCCATTAAATGACAAAGCCATGTTACACTCAATAGCAGTGTTTCATTTCCTTTATGTTTGCATTGTAATGAGTGATTGTTGTCATTTTCATGATGTATGTGAGATGTTAAAATGCTGAGGGGTTGAATTGTTTTAGTCTGTAAAGTCTGTAATGTCTTAGAGGTTTTAAGATTGTGCCTTTATTGTGTGTTGGTTGTGTGATATTGCTTGATGTTTTGTGTATTCATAGTATCACAATGCCTTGTGTTTGCATTTTGTGTGTGTGTTCTGGTATGTGTGTGAGTGTGTGTGTGTGTCTGTGCATGTGTTGCAATGCCTAATGTGTTCAGTGTCAGTATCTTTGTGGTGATTTTTGCAATCTTGTAGCCGAGCTGATTACGCCTTCCTTTAAAGACTGCAGGAAAAGCATGTCATACGTCTGGTCCCAAATAGGTAGAAAAGGCAATTCTACCTGATAAAAACACTGGATGTTAAAAAGTACTGTTTTTTTTTTTTTTTTTTTCAAAATACAAATTTTGCCTGAGGAATTTGTGTCCACTGACCTGAAAGTTTAACTTTGCAATTTTCCAAAATTTTACAGTATTTGTTGGGGGGCATGTCCTTCAGGAGCTCAGGAAGGAATGTGTTGGATGGCAAACAGCAAACCACAGGAGCGAACATCAGTGAAGGAATGATTCATTGATTGATAAATGGATATATGACCCCCACTGACAATACACATGCACACCCTTCTTGTACACACACACACACACACACACACACACACACACACACAGACACACACTCATACAAAAAAACTCACACTGTTGATCTTTGGCAACATTCAACATTATTTTCCAAAGGGGCCAATCAGCTATTACAATTACAGGCCAAAACTAACAGCTTGGATTTCACAAGGGGATAACCAAACTGAGTCAAATATATAATTTAAAGAGTAATACAAACATAAATACAAGAAGACAAATAAGCCCCATGTGTGTGAAATCTTGTTAATCTTCTTCTCATGATGCTTAATGTTTGCTGTGTCAGATTGATTGTATTGTAACTTGATTTAGTTGATTTTGTGTCTTTTGTTGTATCTCAGTTTGGTTTTGTGTGTGTATATATACATATCTTTGTTCTTTCTTGACATAAATGTCAGCTGTTGTGTGTTTTGCCTCATTTTTTGTTGTATTGTGTGCACTTTTATAGTGTTGTGAGTGACTGTGGGTTTATGGTGCTTATGGTGTTGCTCTCCCACACACAAACCCACACGCACACACACACACACACACACACTAGACCAGACCCAGACTTCTGCTGACCATTCTCTGACTTTTATGTTCTGTTTTACAATGGTGGCATCCGTGGGAGAAGCAGGCTGAATTAAAGGGGACCCTGAATGTGCCTTTTACCAATACCAACCCAATCAATCACCCTTGCTCACTACCCGAGGGGGGGCAATAAACCTGGGAAAATGAGCTGGGGTCACGACCATGAAACTTCTCACCCATATTTTTAACATGTTTGTTTAAGTTGCCCATCTTTATGTCAGAGTCCAGCATGAGAAAGATTTAGTGTCGGACCAACCTGAAAACTCAGTCTTCATGAGGGAGCAATGCTTGAGTCGCATGAGGATAGAGAGAGAGAGGGAAAAGTGTTTTTTCTTACTCAAAAGTTGAGTCAGCATAATGCTAAAAGTTCAGAATGATTTCTTTGGAATGGGCAATAGTGCTAAGCGAGTCTCCTCAGCATAACACACAGTCAGCACTTTGAATCATGAAGCAAATATATTTCACTGACACATTGCTCAATTCAGCACATCGATACAGTAGAGTAAAACTCTCTCGGTCATATCTCAAATCTTGGCTTTTAGACAGACGAAAGCCCCAAGCAGGGGAAAGTGTTATTAGCATTAGCTTGGATTAGCTGAGAGTGTTCAGGCCTAAGGGATAAGGGATGTTGGCTTATGCGCTAGCTTCCATTAAATATCTCTGTTCAGATGTCAGGAAGGATCTTGCAAAACATCATGGTAGTTTTTTTTTCTCCCTCCTGGTTTTCATCAGACATTGAGCTTAATCATTAATTTGGTCAGTGACATGCCATGGCTCACTGATTGAAAGATCAGTCTCAGCACCTTTGATCTTGTATCTCCACATTTAATTAATTTAACAGACTCCAGTCTCTTTGTAGAGTATGCCCCTCCCCAACAAAAAAGTGAGTATCCTTATTAGAATCAAACCACAGTTTCTATAGCTACCACCAAACACTGAAATCATCAAGGCTTCTTCAATCTCATGAAACCAATTTTCGAAGATTCCAGAAGGAATAAACACAACCAGTGGACATCATCATGAAGGGTTCTAATAAGGATTAATGTGGGACCAGTGGATCTTAGTTACACAGTGAATCAGAATGCAGGACCTGAAATACCCAGAATCAAGCTAAAGATAATGGAGGACTCTTTTGGGAAACAACAAATTTGTCAAATGTCAAAAATGCCCTTATATCCACTGGAGCGTAGGAGCTGTACCATGTGTTCATGGCAGTTTAAAGGAACACACCACTTTTGGGGGAAATATACTCATTTTCTACCTCCCCTTGAGTTAAACAATTGAGTTTCACCTTTCTCCAGTTCATCCAGCCTGGATCTCAATCTGACATAAGCGCTTTTAGCTCCATCTTAGCATAGACTATTGAATCAGATTAGACCTTTAGCGTCTCACCCGCTAGCATCTTGCTCAAAAGTGACTGAGAATCCCTTTATTTTTCACATTTAAAACTTGCCTTCTGTGATTGTGTACTAATGGATATGAAAATGAATAGTGGTGATTTCCTAGGACGCAATGACTTTGAACTCTCCTCTGATTCTGGCGTAATAATCAAGGAACTTTGCTACTGTACCATGAGATCAGTGGCTTGCACTGCTTGGCTTGGAGACATGGAGGGACCAGTTTTAGATATGGTAGCAGACTTCCATAATTATGGCTGTCTTACATTTACATTTACATTCATGCATTTAGCAGATGATTTTATCCAAAGTGACTTACAAAAGAGGATAAACATTCAAGCTACTGCACAATTAAAGACATGAAATTGGTAATGAAAGTGTGATAAAATTGCAGTAGAGAGACAGTGGGGGGTGCACTGTAAGAGCATTCCAAGTAGTCAGAAGTTGTAGGCCAGGAGATATTCTTGAAAGAGCTGGGTATTCAAGAATTTCTTGAAGGTGGAGAAGGTATCTGTTGCTCTGGTAGCACTTGGAAGGTCATTCTACCAGTGTGGAACAACAGACGAGAATAGTCTGGATTCTTGCAATGCCACATCATACCACATGTGGCCGCTGAACTGCAAATTAATGGAAAGCTGCCATGTGGCTATGTTCAAAATAAGTTGTAGCCTACAGAAATTCCTTGAAGTATAGTCTGAGAAACTGATTGGTGAAAGTGTATGGAGTCTGCTACATGTTGCTAGAGTATCCAGCTGGTAACCATTGTAGCCGAGCTGATTACGCCTTCCTTTAAAGACTGCAGGAAAAGCATGTCATACGTCTGGTCCCAAATAGGTAGAAAAGGCAATTCTACCTGATAAAAACACTGGATGTTAAAAAGTACTGTTTTTTTTTTTTTTTTTTTCAAAATACAAATTTTGCCTGAGGAATTTGTGTCCACTGACCTGAAAGTTTAACTTTGCAATTTTCCAAAATTTTACAGTATTTGTTGGGGGGCATGTCCTTCAGGAGCTCAGGAAGGAATGTGTTGGATGGCAAACAGCAAACCACAGGAGCGAACATCAGTGAAGGAATGATTCATTGATTGATAAATGGATATATGACCCCCACTGACAATACACATGCACACCCTTCTTGTACACACACACACACACACACACACACACACACACACAGACACACACTCATACAAAAAAACTCACACTGTTGATCTTTGGCAACATTCAACATTATTTTCCAAAGGGGCCAATCAGCTATTACAATTACAGGCCAAAACTAACAGCTTGGATTTCACAAGGGGATAACCAAACTGAGTCAAATATATAATTTAAAGAGTAATACAAACATAAATACAAGAAGACAAATAAGCCCCATGTGTGTGAAATACTAACATAAAAAAGAGATAATGGAAATTGTGCCAAAATATGTGATTTGTCGTAACTCATTTTGAGAGTAACAGGCATGATTAGTTATTATTGATTCGCAAGTTGTGTCACTTTCTCAAGGACCTCTCCAAGACCCTGTGTGTGTGCATGTGTGTGTGTGTATGTGTATATTTTTGCAAGTGTGTGTGTATGTGTGGGTGAGTGTGTGTGCCTGCATGTGTGTATTTGTGTGTGTATGTGTGTGTCTGTGCGAGAGTGAGAGTGAGAGTGAGAGCACGTACACTACAGCATTACCCCACTCTGCGTCCTATACTTTATCTAATCCTTGTCTGACAAAGTGCCATTCATTGAGTCCAAACAGGAACAAACTGCGGCTGAACCGTATCTCCATCTTAGATCCTCACATTGTGCCCGAGGTTTCTCTTTCTCTCTCTGCAATTCCCTTTCTTTCTGGGTTGTACAGCTCTCTGTGGCGGAGTGACGCTTTGGGGGTTGCGATAGGATCTGACACACAATGGCATGGGTTCAGCCAGAAGTGCAGAAATGAAGTGAAAGCCACTCTCTCTCTCTCTCTCTCTCTCTCTCTCCTTCCCCACCTCTCTCTTTCTTTCTCTCTCTCTCTTTCTCTGCCTCTCTCTAGCCTGCGTAACTCCACTGTTCTGCCGTGCTGTGTGTGAGATGGTGTTGTGTGTGTGTGTGTGTGTGTGGGAGAGAGAGTGAATGTGTGTGTTTGTGACTGTGTTGTGTTTGAATGTCTCTGTAAGTGTGTGCAGAAGAGAGAGAGAGAGAGTGAAGCGAGAAGTGTGTGTGTGTATATTTGTGGTGTGTGTGAGATCGTGTGCATTTGTGCTATGTGTGTATGAGTGTGTGTGCAAGGGAGAGTGTGTGTGTGTGTGCCTGTATTTCTGCTGTGAGTATGTATGAACATGCGTGCAAAATAGGGAGACAAAGAGAGATAGAGAGAGAGTGCATGCGTGTGTGTGTGTGTATGTGCGCGCGTGTGTGTGTGTGTGAGAGGGAGAGTGTATGAGAAGGGGAAAAAGACTCTGCAAGTGTTTAAATCCTTTTCTGGTGATGAAATGTGATACCCCACCACCCTACTTCCATGTACCCCCCCACACACTTCCTCCAACATCCCCTACACACACGCACGCACGCACACACGCACGCACGCACATTCAAACTCACCTTCTCCTCCAAGTCTCTGTATGAGCTCAGACTTTTTGGACAGGAGCCTGTTTTTACAGCATGAACCCCCTCAACCCCCCCCCCTCCACCCCCCACCCCCCACGGCTGCCCCTTCCCCCCCAATGTCTCCTATGAGACTCCTCCAGCCCCCACCCCCACTACCATCACCACTACCTCTCCTGCCCTGGTTAAGTAGACCGGGCTCGCAGGGGGGCTGTGTGAATGATAGGTCCAGCTCCCACTCTGACCCCCCCTCCACACACACACACACACACACACACACACACACACACAATCACTCATCCTTCGCCCCTGCGGACTCTAAGTACAGGTAAAGCCTCAGTTTTTACACCTCTCCTGGGCTAATAACTACAGCCGTGACCCGCACAGCACAGCACAGCACAGCACAGCACAGCATAGCACATCACATCGCTTTGTGCCAGACAGCTCCCGATTTGTCCTTCATCTTGTCTTCATGGCTGCCAAACGCGCCATTGGAGGAGGAGGAGAGCTGATATTAAAGAAATTTCTCAGCTTTAACGAGGAAACCCTTCCTTGAGGTGCCTCCACACTTCCAGGCGAGACAAAGAAGGAATTTCTTTTTTTTTTCTCATTTCATGCGATGGGTTTTCAAACTGTGTGAGACAGAGGTGGCCAGTAAAACTGAATTCTATATGTCAGACTGGGCCTGCAAACCCAGATCAAGACTCAGTTGCTGTCTACTGAATCTTGTCAAATGGGCCTCCCTTAAAGCCCTTTCTCCTCCCCAATTCACACACTCATATAGACACACACACACACATATACACACACACGCACATACACAGACACACACACACCTACACATGCACATGACACACACACACATATAGACACACAATTCCCAACCCACACACTCACACGCACATACACTTCACACACACACGCACATACACAGACACACACACAACACACACATTTCTACATACGCACATGACACACACACATATAGGCACACAACCCACACACTCACATACAGACACACACACACAACACACACACACACATCCTTTCTCCTGTATCCAGAGGCAAGAGGAGCCAGAACCACAGACACTTCACTCACCATGGGCTGAGTGGAAAGCCAGTCCAGCACAGTGCAAAGCACTTGTCCAGATGTGCCTGGGCTCTATGAAAAGCCTTGAGGGTCTCTCTGCACATCAGGATCGGCTGCAAGGGCACTGCTGCATCATGGGAAATAAAGCCAAGTCCAGCACGGGTACAGTAATGGGTACATAGATGCTATGCTTCTGCTTCAGTTGCATCCTTACCTTTTACCATCAAACTGCCAGACTGGAGACGAGGAAGCTTGAATAGCTGAATCTGGTATATATCTGCATGAATTGAACATTTTAATTAACCATTTTAATTTTAAGTCAGTGGTTATTTTATTAGACAATTTTTGTGATCAAACCACAAAACATCAAACTGGTCATGGAAGTTAACAGGTTTTAGGGGAGGAATATATAGAAGAGAAAAAAAACTTGTTTGTTGTTGTTATTTTTTCTCTGACACATAAAGTGACTGACATCCCTCCTCAGGGGCTTCATGGAAAATATGAGAGAAGTGAAGGAGCACTGAGTTCATTGTTATGGACAGATTTGCATGGTCATTCAGTTTGTGATCTGAACTGGAATAAAGTGCACAATCATAAAAGCCTCCAGGTCCCGGGTGAACGGGTGGATTTCCTGCAAAGAAGAAGGAGTAGAAAGAAGAAAACCACAACAGCGTTTTGAAGTGGAACAAAGAGAAATAGTGCGCCTCTCTCGTCTTTAAATTCAGCCTCTTGGCGTCAGCCAAAGCCATGTGAGGGGTACGAGTTCTCTGCTGTTTGGTCAGATCGGAGGCAGCGCCACTGGGCATTGTGTTACCGGGGAAACAGAGAGAGCTGTGTGGAGGTAGAGAGATCCAAGGGAAAGCATAGAAAAAGAAAAAAAGAAAGAAAGGGAAGAGAGATAGAGAGGGAGGAAAAAAGAAGGGGAGGAACAGTGAGTGAGGAGGCAGAACTGGTGTCAGTGAATGCAAAAAATAATGAATGATATGTGTGTATGGGGAAGAGATTCAGACAGATGGATGGAGGGAAAAAGTGATGAATAATGAAAGAGTGAGAAGGTGGGAATGAAAGAGAAAGAGAGGGAGTGAGAGGTGAGTAGTCACCAAGTAGTCACAATCAGTACCAAGCACTGAGCACTAAACAATGAACAATGAGTCTAGATCACCCCTCATCTCGTCTTGACTCATTTCAACACTTAATCACATGGGCCAGTTTCATCAGCCTTGCTTGCTTCCCATTAGAGACCGCTCTGGAGGATGTCTCACCACACATACACACACACACACGCACACAAACACACAAACACACACAGCTGTCACACACACACTCTGCACCATGCTCCACTGACCATGACACATAACCACACACATGCCGTACCACCCCTTGCTGACCATTACACACAACCACACACACTTTGCTCTGTAGCTGAAAAGACACATCTGGACATGTGCAACTGAACCAGGGGGTCAGAGGAAAGCCACGAGAACTCACCACACTGCCACTGCAGAACATCTGTAAATGGAGAAAACATTGGTGCGTATTCACATTGAAAGAAATTGCAGGCACTGCAGAAAAGCACAGGGCACAGGCACTACTGATGCATGCATTTTGTTTGATAGGTAACTTCAGAATTAGAAACAAGTGTTATGTCAAAACAGGGCTGTATGTTGTCCAGATCCATGAAAAGGCCAAGTAAGGGTTTGTTCCTCTCCTAATACCCACATTGGACCTCATTTAGTGCTGTGCCAAATACAATGCAAGAAGGCCACTGAGAACTGAATGCACATTCACAATATCAGAGCCTTCAAGAATCCTTCAGAATCCTACACATAGCCCACATAAATGAATTACTGACATTAGATACATTTGTGTGCATCAGAGGACAATGAAACACGAAACACGAAAGAATGCAGCCAGTTTCCTTGCTACTCTGTGATACTCTTTCTTTGCACAGTACAGCGCAGTCCAGTCCAGATCTGATGAGCCTCTTCATCCAAAGAGCACAGACCAGACCAGACTGGGTCGTCTCTCATCCACAGAGCTCCTGTGACCTCCATTGGCCTCTACAGGCTGTCTTTCCAAAGCACGCCTCCGCTCTCGGCTATTGTTTTGAGCTGTGCTAGATATCCTGACATGCACTCCCTGCTCGTCACAGCCCTGACGGCTCCACTCGGCACTCCTTGTTTCCACCCTTTCTGTGTTTCCACAGGCAACGTATGGAGAGAGAGAGGGAGAGAGAGAGGTGGAGAATGGGATAAATGAGGAAAGAGAGATGGGGGTACAGGCAGATGGAGAGAAAAACAGAGAGAGTTACAAACAGAGGAAGAGAGGGATGAGGACAGAGAGAGGTGGAGGGATAGAGTGACAAACAGAAGAAAAGAAAAAGAGCGAGAGATGGAGCGACAGAGAGAGAGAAAGATAGAGCGACAGTGAGAGAGAGAGAGAGAGAGGTGTAGACATGAGGAATGGAGTGTGAGTGTGTCCTTATTGTGACCCCAAACTGCAGTGTGTTTAGGGAGTGCCTTCCACCACCCATAAACAATGGCGAAACCAGGGAGGTCTGCTGACATCACATCTATGAAAAACGCAAACAAGAAACACAGCAGGAGGAAAGATCTGCCACTGTACTGCATGACACCAGGCTTGTAAGGGGAAGCAATACAGGTCGATTCCTGTGTGGAGTGTTGGGACTTGTGTGTGGCTGCCTGGGTCTGAGGCCGTGCTGTTATGTGGGGTTTACCCATACAGCTCTGGGCCTGTCTGCTGTGGTGCAGCATGAGGAAATGGCATTAACCTTGATGTTCCTACGGGTGCAGACCTGGGCTCCCTCCAGAGCTGCGCTCCCTCCAAACGCTGGCAGGACCACTTGCTGACAAAGGATGCACGTGTTTATAAGCGCATAATCTAAAACTCAGACAAAATAAAAATAGACTTGAAAGGAAGATTTAAAAACATTTACGTGTATGAGAAGTACAGTTAAAGCATTGATTTACAGAGGGAAATGTCTAAAGGACCCCAGCAGAATAAACTGGCTCAGAAAAAAGAATGGAAACTTACAAACCTAGAAAATCTAATTCATTTATGAAGATCTCTGGGCAGTGGGAGGCTATTCAGTTACTTATAGATTCATTACAGATTACATTCACACATTATACAGATTCAACTACTGTGAGGCCTGGTAAGAAGTGATGAACACCCTTTTGTGAATCAGAGGAAACTAAAGCACTCTACTTCCTTTAAGGTGGTGGTGAGGGTTAGTTCATTTGGCCAGCAGTGCTGCACTGTGAGGCTGTTTCACTGTAGATCTCAGCACTCGGGGCACAGGGGAGGCCTCCAGGATCTCTCATTGTTGAGAGGGCATCCTGTGACGTCTCCTTACCACTTGACTCACCGGATGGGCCTGTGAACTCAAGGACACCTTGACTTGGCCTGAGGTGTCAAGAGGTTGACATGAACAGCTGTTCCCATGCACACACATACAAACACTTAACTATACACACACACACACATACACAAACACTGTATATACACGCTCTATATACACATGATCTCTCTCTCTCTCTCTCTCTGACACACACACACACACAAATATTGTGCATACACACTCATACACACAATCACTCTCTCTTTCACCCTCCCCCCACACACACACACAAACACATACACACACACATAATGTGCATGCACACACATCCTTACAGGAAGACAGGAGAAAGGAGGTTATACATTTCAGCAGATATTGTTTTCATGACTTCTGCATGTCAGGTTACTCACCTTCCACTCAACACACATACACACACACACACACACACACACTCCTCCGTCACATCATCATCCATCAGCTGAGTCAGGAGACCACACAACAGAAATCCTTCCTTTCTCAGCAGGCTGTGCTGCCCTATATTTTACTGTAATCGGCACCATTTATGTCTGATAACAGGAAGAATCTGGTGTTCAAATTCGTATTAATATGCATCAGGCAAAACATATCTTACATTTCTGTTGTATCGTATAAAATCTATCCAGCAGTGTAAGGCAGCTTAGGACCATAAAGCAGTGTGTGTGTGTGTGTGTGTGTGTTGAGTGTTTGCGTTTTGTTATGACTGTTATTATTGTGAAAATGCAGGGCAGACTGACCTGGCACAGCTGTGTGGAAATTCCCTGGTGTTTCACACGGAGGTCTCGGCGTTTGATGTCCGCATAGTGAGTCCACATCGCTCTGGGTTTATCTGTTCAGAGAGCACAAAATGCTTCCTGCTTCAGACAGTGCCAAGTTGGGGGGGGGGGGGGGGGGTGTTGTGGGTGTGGGGTGTGTGGGGGGGAGATGTAAAGGAAGGATATGTTTGTAAAAATGGAAAGGAAGGAATCACTGCCAGACTGCCTGAATCTCCACTTTGCCATCCTCAGCCAACAGGTGAAGACTCTTAAATCATACCAGTCATTTTCAGGTCAGTTTTTCTAAGGAACTATTACAAGTACAATTGTCACTGTGTGTGTGTGTGTGTGTGTGTGTGTGTGTGTGTGCATGTGTGTGTTTTTATGTGTGCATGTACATGTGCATATGCATGTGTGTGTATGTGTGTGTGTGTGCATTTTAAGTGTTCCATAAGTGCTCCATAAAAACAATCTCAAAGCCTCTCATACCTCTCACACATACAAATGCTGCTTTGGTCTAGAAGGCTGATAAAAACAGGTTTGCTATCCTTAGAGAAAACAGCAGCGCCCACTTAATTGCATGCAATCTCGGTTTGCCACCAAAGAGGAGTATTCAATAGGTAATAATGGCTCTTCCCTCTCAGCCCCTTCCAAGCAGAGATGAACCAGATGTCGGAGTCCGCGGGGACGCAACACTGAATATCAAAACGAAGCGAAGCGGATATTTCTGCAGCGAGCAAGCGTGATATCAACAGCACCATAGCGGGGAAAGGAACACTGTAAATATTCATTAAATGACATCACGTAACCACAAATATTCCTTACACAAAGTGTGTTCATCACTGGAGCCTGGCCATCCCCTACAAACCAAGCAGAGTGATGACACGTAAAGAAATACATTCATTTAATCTGCGGGGAATGCCAAAATTTAAGGAAACAATTAGGCCTCGTCTGCACGGTGGAACCAGGGTCAAACAAACCCCTCCTTGAATGAGGGTCACCCCAAACAATGTGATACTTTCTCTCTAAATGCAAAAGTTTATTGCAATTGGACTTGAAATGCTTCCAGGGGATGACTCATGCTTTCCTCTGCTGGGGTACGTGTGTGTGTCCGTGTGTTTGTGTGTGTGTTCTTCTTCCTCCTCTTCCTCTTTTTCTTTTTTTCTTCCCTGCTCTCCAAAGCCTGAGGTAGGCACCTGACAGGGTGAATTTTTTCAAGTGACATTCTTCATTCTCTCTCGGCCAACACACACACAGACACACACACACACACACATATGGATGCACACATATACAGTAAGTGCTGTACAATCATCCCCCATGGATGCACGACCCCACCAAACACCCCCTCATACACACACACACACACACACACACCACACCTGGTCCCCAAAGAGGGTGCTTTCACAGGCGCCATGCTTTACCAGAGGATTATGGGATTACGTGAGCGTGTCTCTCATTGCTCCTTTCCCCTGCAATCACGCCGCGCCTGCACGTCACTCAGACCGTTCAGACCGAGCATATTTCTGGAATACACCAGTAATAAAGTGGAAGTGTGTGTGATGTTTATGTGTGTATGTGTGTGTGTGTGTGTGTGTGTGTGTGCGGCCAGTCTTACGACATGAGTGCCTATTATTTACGCCTGATGCCAATAATAGCTCGTGGAGAGTGTGAGTCAGAATTCACAATCAATTAAGATCATTTAATAATTATGTGATGATTGATGGCATGTGTTGACTGACATGATGAGACCTCAACCAGCAGGGGAAAAGTAAAATCAGCCATGTCTGACATCTGGGTTCTATCTGAAGAGCTGCATGGAGAGGCAATGTACTTTGAGGCCAATCTCAGTGTCAGTTTTTACCTCGATAAACATTTTAAAGTTTTTAAAGCAGTCATCTGTGTGTCAGATGAGCTCTGCTTTTAGGCCTCTATCACACACTGCTAACTCAGGTAACGTACAGTAGACACACACACACCTACTCCATTGCTATTCCCATTTACAGTTCAGATTCAGTTATTCATTTAGAGAGAATAGACTAGACTGAATCTGTGACTTTTTCTAGATATCTTACACAACACACACACACACACATGCGTGTATTTCCAGGAATGTTCAAGGAAAGTTACTCAGCGCCCTTAGTCTCCTTAGCCTCCTTATAAGGTGTCACGGAGATGAAGATTTAATTTTAGCGGCATTTCTGTAACCTTCACGCAGAAGTATGTTTGCTTCTCCAGCTGCCAGTCTGATTGCAGTGACCTGACCTTTAACCTTTGGCCTCACAGTCTATCAACTCAGGTGACGTGACAGAAATGGAGCCTGGAGGGTCATCCCAGCTGCAGAATTCACTTACTAAAGAATCTAAAACATTTTCCTCTTCATTTTGTGGATTTAAGCTATGTAGAAGAGGAAGAAAAAAGTTGAACATTTCTGCAAACCGCAGCTGTGAACTTGAAACCATGTAAAAACAGTTCTGAATGAAATAAGGCACCTACTAAATTTTCATGTTACAAAAAATGAAAGACTCAGGCAACCAAGCTTAGATCTGAATCCAGTCTCATAATGGCTTTGTCAAATAATTATGATAAAACATAAATATATTCTAAAGAAAGTACTTCTTTGTGTGTGTGTGTGCGTGTGTGTGTGCGTGTGTGTGTGCGTGTGTGTGAGGGGGGCACCATGCTATTCCAGACATATGTTCTAAATGATAATGCCTGAAATATGTTGGTTATGCAGATGTTAGCACACATACTAAGATCACTGATTAACTGAACTTGTGTTAACTTATATCTAAATGTAGGTCTACTAGATGTAATGGAGATATCTTACCACCTTTAACTCATTACTTGCAAAGCCCTGTCCATTGACTTTCATGATGCAACACAGATCGAATAACAAACCAATAACATAGCAAAATGAAACAGACAGTAAGTTACTGTGCCATGCACTTAGTGTTAGTTGCCGGTTCACTATTCGGTCTATGTTGTATCGAATTTTCTTGTTCTTTTTCCTACCAAGAGCACTCTGAGACCTTGAACAACAGGGCTATGAATTGATTCACAACTGATTCCTCCTTTAAGGATGACTTTGAAATTCATTTAATATATTTATGAGAATGACGTGGTTTTGTTCTAAAGGGGTCTGATTTGACAGGCATTATAAAGTGGCATGTGCAAGTCTGATGGCCCTGTGAGAAAATAGTTTATTTCTCTTGTTAAAGGGCTATTTGGAAGGCAGTGTGACCGGCCTGGCATAAGAAATGCCAGAGTGATTTTGTGCTGTTCACCAAGTGTGTCTAAGTGTCCTAATCCATGGCTTATAATGGGATTTCCTGCCCAGTTAAACCGTGTAAACTGTGCCACTTCCTACAATTGACCAAGCATATCGCTGCCTTGCCGACAGTGGCAGCAGTTGCCCTAGTCAGGGGAATGATGACATCATCTGTCCATCTGTCCAGTGTTGAACACATCATACATCCAGGTACAGGACAAAATTGCAATGATCAAAATATCATTTTGTGCCAAAGAAAAAAAAACATTCCTTACTGGACTTACAATGTTCAGTGTTCTGTGCAGTTCAAAAGCTCAGTAGCAATAGTAGTGGCACTGGCAAGGTCCTCCACAGTATATTCCCAGAGTAAAGTCTTTTACCCTAGATACACAAGTGCATGCAAGATAAATGTGTGGAAATGATATCTAATCAAAACATAACTGTTAGCTGTAAGACTTTACGTATGTGGGATTCACATATTCACATTTAGCTCATCTTAATTCTTCCAGAGAGAATTTTGAGGTATGCATGCATATATGATCCAGCTTAGTATATAACAATATTATTTCTACAACTATAAGGAATCTATGCAACCCACTCTTGCACTCTAGTTCCCTACGCAGCATACTTTCAGATGCAGTACATATGATCATTTATCAAAGGCTGCTGAGAAAGTAGTGAAAGATTCTGGGATGTTTTGGTGCTTGTTCGCTTTTAGTTGTAACAGACACTTAGTTGTGACAGATCGTTCACTCTTAGTTACAACAGACCATTAGACAAGCTCTAATATGGAGTTACATTGCAGCGTCCATTTAGACTCAGTAGACTGCAGTCAGTCACTTTATGCCATGTTTCAGCTCATGGCAACAACAGAAGTTCACATACAAACCATATATTACACACTGAGTGATTAAAGGGATATTCCTGGGTAAATCAACTCATAGCCCCATTGCTCACCGGCTGCTGTCAGTAAGGTAAAGAACAGGAAAATTTGGTACAACCAACAGCTAGCACTAAATCACTAAAATGTTTCTATTCCTTTACTGGTTAGCATTAGCTACCATTTTGTTATACCAAATTCTCTCATTCTTTTTCCTACCGACAACACTCGTGACCCTGAAATACCAACTATGGGATTATTTGTGGTGAGATATCCCTTTAAACACCCTCTCTCGCAGGTCTCATCACAAAAGCCCAAGTCAAGTATTCGTCTCGGGTCACTTGAGTAATTTCTCCCCTTGAGCTGACGATGAATGTTGAGCTTTGCTCTGTTGAAATCTACACTACATGCACAGTTCCAGTGTGACAGGGCTCTTGGCCAGTGATTAATGGGACTTTGAACCAATGGGGAGATCAAGGGATGAGAGGGGGCCATCCATTCCTGTCAGTCTTGGCGGTTACTGTGGCAACAAGGTTGGGAAGTAAAACAGCTTGGCCTACATCAAGAACATCTAATAATTTAAAGACAGTGTCTGCTTTCTGATAATTGTTTTTATAAAAGAAAAAACAGCTGTGCTCGTATGCATGCTAGTGTGTGTGTGTGTGTGTGTGTGTGTGTGTGTGCGCGCGCGTGTGTGTGTAAGAAGGTAAACACACTTCCATGAAATGTTAGGTATTGATTTGACACAGATGCGTGTGAATAGCTGTCCTTTGTGTGAAGGTGCTCTGCAGTGTGTGATGATGTGAATGTGTGAGTGCTGTATAGCTTGCACTGTAGCAAGCAGAGCAGATGTCAGCAAAGCCATGACTTTCACACATCCATACAGCTGACCACACAACACCTGGGAGAGTTTGTGAATGAAGAGGGGCAGACAGCGCCGGGCTTAATACACGTGATGTGTGGAAGAGTCCGGAAGACCAAGTTCCTTTGGGCCGGTGAGAGCAGCGAGCAACGGCGGCCGGGCCGCCTGGCGAGGAAAGGAAGCTGGCACCGAGGAAAGGTGTGGCTCAGTAAACATTCATATATCTGTCAGCAGGACTTAGGGCAGACTTGTAATCAGGGAAGCAGCTGGAGAGCACAGAGGAAAGTTCATCACTCACTGACTGCAATCGTCTCAACAAAAAGAAATACTCATAAAAAATGTCTGCAATGTTAGAGCGTCAGAGGCTCCCTCTCTCTCTCTCTCTGCCCCTCTCCACAGATTTATGTATTTTGGTTTTATTGATTAATGGCTTTAATTAATTTTTTTGCCTGATAAATGCACCATATAAATATACTCTTACACTTACAGTATATAACTTAGTACTTACTAACTAAACCGCTCAAAAGTTTCTGCACAGATGGTCTGTCTCCAGACAAGTGTTACTCTCATAGTGCTTGCACAGTGCAGCTAGCCTGTTGGACTTGGACATCTGTCTGGTATCCTATCGGTGAATTTGTCTGTGGAGGAATTACATTATGATTTATTTACATTAAGGTTCTGGCATGTTTTGATAGATAATCTGGAAGTGATGTAAACAGCTTATAGAGAGACACAGTCACTGTATTCAGACTCTAAATTTGCTCACTGTTTATTCTGTCAGCCAAGAGATACCATATATCACTTCCTGAACTGGATGTTATTATTTTCTTAGCAGTGAATTAACCTTAATTGGCAGGTCTATGGCTGTGCCTGCTCTATCCATCACTACTGTGATGGAGAAATGAGAGGGGAGCCTGTGCATAGTCAAAGGAAAGTGTTATGGTGTTAAGCCCCTGTGCCAAATCGATAACTGACTTTTCATAAAAGTGTGTGTTTTCTGAGACAGACAATCTCTCTCACACACACACACACACACACAAACACTCGCAAACACACATGAACACACACACACACATATACGCATGCACACATACACACACACACATACACACACACACACACACACACACATACCAAAAGAGAAGCAAACCCATTAAACTACACACAGAGCACCATACATTGACCCGACCCAATCCATGGTGCTAGATGAAGCATACCATTACGGAATGTCCAATGTAAACCACCTCAAGGTCCTCTGCTTGCTGCACTGGAGGAGTTGATGTGGGGACTGGGGGAAGGAGGGGGAAGTTTTTGGCAGCTTCCACATGTGCAGACCTACAGACTGTAACCTATTAACAAGGGCTGATAAGAAACAGAACATGAGCTTCAGTGAGCTGAGGAGAGGGGAAGAAAACAGTTTGGGGGTCTCTCTCGTTGTCTCTTTATCTTTCTCTATCCCACATATGTTCAAACACTCAAATTCACACAGACATACACACACACACCTATTCCAGTCATAAATGAGTTTCTGCTTTTTTGAGCATTTAAAGACCAGGAAAAGTAAGCTACTGCAAAGCCTATATGCCCAAATTCATTCAATGGCACAATACATTTTACACTACTACCATCTAGTGGTGTACGTTAGTATTGCGTTTACGTTAAACATTTTGCAGCTGTTTGCGACATTTTCCTACTCTGTACAGCTATCGCCGGACTATCTCAAAACAAGCATGGCGACGGCCGCGGGTGGTTCGAGTGGCGATGTCTTGGAGGGAACTAGTCAAAGTGGGGGTGCCGCAGGCGCCAGTGCTGCTTCCGAAGGGAATACCAGCTCGGGGGGTGATGGGAGCCAGAGACCTGTGTGTCTGATAGTCCTCGGCATGGCAGGCTCCGGGAAAACAACTTTTGTCCAGGTGGCTAGCAACCAATGCCATAAGCATGTATACAAAGTGGTTAGCTAGTTGGTGTCTAGTGATCCAGTATCAGTTACTGAGCTGTTTCACATTTACGTTTTATTCAATGTTTATTGACGGGTAATATTGCAGAATTAGTAAGCAGTTGTAATGTACATGTTTTGAGTACATGTTGAGTTTTAAAATAAAATTTCAATTAGCTAACGTGTTGATCATGGTTAGCATCAGTCATCAAAGAATTGATGACACACAGTTGGGCGACTCAACAGATTAAATGCTTTTGTATTGTAGCGTGTGACAGCCTACCTCCATGCCAGGCAGTGTCCACCTTATGTCATCAACCTTGACCCAGCCGTTCACGAAGTCCCGTTTCCCGCTAACATAGGTGAGTCAAGGCATCAACTAGCTGCATGAGCTTAGCCCAATAACTTACTGTGATACGTCATGATGCTGATGCAGACTGTCATGCTACACGTTGATGTTTTTTTCTTGTTGTTATAGCACTCTGATATATTTCTAATCATATCCCTGTGATGCACTCAAACAGACATACGGGACACGGTGAACTACAAAGAAGTCATGAAACAGTATCCTTTTGTGAAAACTAATTGAGTTTGAGTGTGCATCTGTTGCTATGAAGTGCAGATCTGTGTATTGCACATCAGTGTTACTATCATTTTTACCTTTAGCTAAATATTTAAAATGACACAATTTTAATTTAATCGATTAGAATGTATAGGAACTTAAGATGCCTTTGGAGCCATATCAGCTAGTAATTTCTTTAACACTTGGAACAGATATGGTTTAGGTCCCAATGGAGGAATAGTCACTTCTTTGAATTTGTTTGCAACCAGATTTGACCAGGTGAGCCCTGTCACAACACAGTAAGAGAGTAACCATAATGAACATTTCTATCTAACCCCCCCCCCCCCCCCCACACACACACACACATCTCCAATCTCTTTGCTATTTCTCTCCATCCTCTACATACTTTGTGTATGTATTGCAACCTACCACTAGGTGTCAGCATTGTCACTAACTACACTCTGTTCCCTCAAACAGGTTATGAAATTCATTGAGAAAAAACAGGGTAATCACCAGTAAGTGATGACCAGGCTTGTCCTCCACAGATATTCTCTCATGGCTTTTCTTTTCCTGACTGAGCAATTGTCTTACCTGTTGTGTGATTTTTCAGGTATGTTTTGATTGACACACCTGGACAAATAGAGGTGTTCACCTGGTCAGCCTCTGGCACCATCATCACTGAAGCTCTGGTATGGAAATATGCACCTGTGATAGCACCTGTTAGGAGATTTACTGTTTGCTTTTAAAAGATCTGTAAGGCAGGCAATAATGGACCATGTTGTTTGTGTTTGTTTATTGTGTTTTCATATTTTTTATAAGTGAGAGTATGGTAAAGCATTGATGTCAAATGAATAAATCTGTTTGTGATTTTAGAAGGCATGATGCATCATAATTTTTTCTTTCTTACACTGGTTTGAAAGAAACTAAGCAATATCTGTTCCTCCCAGGCCTCCAGCTTCCCCTGTGTGGTCGTGTACGTGATGGACACGTCACGGAGTGTGAATCCTGTCACCTTTATGTCCAACATGCTCTATGCCTGCAGGTGTGCTTCCCAACTCTGACAACTTTGTTCTGGGTTCAATGTGACATAGAGATCCATAACACATCAAACTTTTTATTTGTTGTTTTAAGGAAAATGTCATACACATAACCTGCCCTTAAAATTTGCCCCTTTTCACCTTTCTTAAATAACCTAATAACCTTTCTCTCTGCTCTCTCCAGCATTCTCTACAAGACAAAGCTGCCATTCATCGTTGTGATGAATAAGGTAACTTTACACACCACTCCCACTGCTCACTGACTCCATGGCAACAGTGGTTGTCAAGGCAACACGTAGCATCTTAAGAGCTACCATACACATACTTGTCGTAGCTTTGGGATTCAGGAATGGCAATTAGTTAAACATCCTAAGTGTCTTGTTATGAAGCAGGTGTCCCATGTCCTTGTAGGTGTGTTGTTGGCCATGCTCCTTGATAGAGGCCTATAGCAGTGAGAGTGGCTCAGTAAGCCATTTGTCATGATCTAAGTGGTTTGGTAGTGTACAGGGCCTGAAGTTCTCAGGCACTGTGCTGGAATTCAGGCATGGTCTCTGTTTGTGATTTAAAAATACACAGTTACATAAAACAGCTTTGCAACTTTCATATCAGGAATATTCACTCTCTAACTCTGGAGTATAAGTTGATGTTGGTGAGGATTTGGATGTGATGGAACAATGGTAGTGTTGTCACCTATCAAATAGTCAACTGAGGGTTTTAATCCTGAGCTCACTGTCGCCATTCTCTGTCACCCACAACAAAAGCATGTCTTAAATACCTATTGCTTTACATTACATAACTTTACCTGGTGTGGCTGACCAAACTTTCAGACCGACATCATAGCCCACACCTTTGCGGTGGAGTGGATGCAGGACTTTGAGTCATTCCAGGAGGCACTGAACCAAGAGACATCCTACGTCAGCAACCTGACCCGCTCCATGAGCCTGGTTCTGGACGAATTCTACACCAACCTGCGGGTGAGTGCCCTCCAGCTGGCGTTCAGAGTGTGCCTGCAGCATGACTTGTTTAATAAGAATTTACCAAACTAGTTGCATGAATACTTCACATGGCCTGCCAAGTGTGCTGTGGTTGAGGTCTCAAGCGCTGTGTCACACTTCCTGATAAATGAAACTATTTGATGCTATTTGATACCATCCTGCTTGGGTGTGTCTACCACCTACACAAAGCTTGAAAAATATGACAACCAGAATGAGAGCATGGATTCTCCAGATAGCATTCCATGTATATTGTGATTAGGGTTCAGTCTGTGTGTCTATCTTTTTGATTGTCACTGTTATATGACACGGTTATTTTTTTGTGTTGTAGATGGCATGTACCATAGCAGTCTTCCTCAAAGAGCTCTGGTTATCTCTCTGTCCCCCTGCAGGTTGTTGGGGTATCTGCAGTCATGGGTACTGGACTTGATGAACTTTTTGAGCAGGTAGCTGAGGCAGCTAAAGAATATGAGACGTAAGTTCAGTTCAGATAACTTCTAGTTACAATTTCATAATATTTAAAAAAAATCTATATGCCTATTTAGGAAGACCCCAGGCATAAACTCAGGGGCTCATGTTCCCACACACCTCACAGCAGCTTGAGCTTCTCTGTAGCATAGTTTGCAAAATGTAACAATTCAATGCAAAGTGCAACATTACCTTTTCCACTAACAGTGGCAATGTCAGCCAAAAATGATGAGATGAGTCTGAGGGTATGCACTCACCAATTCTAAAGGAGGTTTAGGTGTTAATTGTAGTCACAAGAGTGGTAAATACAACATAAAGGTTAAAATACTTCTTTTCATAATCATGAATGACACAAAACACAGGAACTGAAGCTAACTGATGGGGGATTATTCTTTGAATGATTTATAATGGCAGGCATGATTTATAAATCAGCTGCATTGTGTGTGCTGAAAGCAGTGATTAGGTTTTGACTGACTCTGAGTCAACAGTGAATGGAATGGTGTGTGTGTGTGTTTTTCAGTGACTACCGGCCAGAGTATGAAAGACTGCATCAAGAGCTGGTGAGTAAGTGTGTGTGTGTGTGTGTGTGTGTGTGTGTGTGTGTGTGTGTGAGAGAGAGAGAGATGCTCTGGGTGCACTGCAAACAGTCGGCCTTTGAAGCAACTCTGCAGGATTCCATGTTAATGAGTCTTGGCTGGAAATCAGAATGAAAGTTGTTTCAGAAGCACGGTAGATCTTCCTTTTTATAACAAGCATGGGTTTAGTGCTGTGTTCATATTCATAGGGGCAGAAAATATGAAAACTTCTTGACATTTGTCTTTGCCATCATCATTAAGCATCAGTATTATTCACTATCATTGTTGTTATTCAGTATGGATTTAGTATTGTCTACAGAATTATCATTTGCAGCAACAACAACTTGAGAAAAGTTGATTGTATTGAAGAAAAGTTTTGCATGTTTAGCACCGTCTTAGATATGTCAAAGTCTTTTTTTTGCAGAAAGGCATTAAGACACCACTCCAGTCTCTCCTTCTTCTTCTCTTATCTTCCTCAATACAACATGATGTTTTTGGCAGTGTCTCCTTGTGTCCCCTCTTTTCAGTGTCCTCATGTTCTCCTCGATGTCTCCTAATGTCCTTTTCAGCGTCTCCTTGTCCTCCTCAGTGCACCCTAGTGTCCTCCTCAGTGTCTCCTGACATCCTTCTACTGTGTGTGTCCCCCAGGCTGCCGCTCAGAATAAGAAACAGCAGGAGCAGATGGAGCGGCTGCGTAAAGACATGGGCACGGTGCCCCTGGACAAGCCTGCTGCTGCCGCCGCAGGTAGAGGACCATTATTATTTGTAATAGAAACATTGGTTTGTGAATTTTTTGACCATTAATATACATTAATATATAGACATTGTGTGGCACGTGGGAGGATTGACCCATTTAATAAATGTTTGTGGGCCTTGCAGAATTAAAAATCTCTTTCCAATGGAGACCAGGCCAGAGAAATGTCTATGAGGGGAGCTGTTTTGCCAGGGGAAGCACATGGTGTGCTGAAACATGTACACCCAGAACAGGATGCTAGACTAGACTGTTTTCTGATTTTTATACGAGTAGACATGCATGAATCAACTTCATTGCGGTATATCTGCCATGTAATTCACATAAGTAAAAGCTTCTAGGAATGAATGTCAAACATTTGTTTAGAGAATAATATTTATTTTACCTACTATATATACTGGCAGTTGGAATTAAATACACATCAAAGTGGATTTGTCCATTTTGTCTTTTGCAGCCATTTTTATGACATTCGCTAATTACTTTTGGGTATTGATAGTGATGTGTTTAGGTTGTATTTTATTAATTTTGATGAGTGCTGTTTGTGGTTATTTGTCCTTTAGGAGACCCAGAGGTCAGCAGTCCGTGTGATCTCATATTCACACGAGGAAACCCAGACGAGGAAGAGGATGACGTGGACAGCGACACAGATGACATTGACCATAATGGTAAGTTATGGCTCTGGCTTCCTTTCTCTCACCCTGCCTTCTCTGCGTGAAAGTGATGTTGTCGGCTGGGCTAGCAAGGTGCATCCACTGGTGTAGAAAGTCTATGAATGTATAGAATTACAAAATGCTTTTTTCAAAAACAAATATTGTTGAGATACTGTATGGCACAAAGTATTTAAGAGTCTAATTCATTGTGAAAAGTCTTCAAAAACAACTCTGTAGCATCCCAAAAAGCTGGCAAGCATTCTCACAAGGGTTGCCTCTCCTCCTGGGTTCTCCTCTCATCTCATCTCTCTGTTACAAACTCTCCATCCCCTCCCTTCCATCCATCCCTCCATCTCTCCATCCCTCCATCTCTCCATCCCTACATCTCTCCATCCCTCCATCTCTCCATCCATCCATCCATCTCTCTCTTTCAGTGACGGAGGAGAGCAAGGAAACTCCAGCCTTCAAGAACTTCCTGAAGGAACGGAAAGAGGTGGTCCATGCCCGGAACCAAAAAAAGCAGTGAGACCCCCTCCTCATCCAACCACTCCACTCGCCTTACAGTGGACTTTATATGGGCAAAGCATCTCCAGAGAGTTGACGCTTTAGTGTCAGGACTATGACACAGATCATTTATCAGCTTATTGGGAGACTTCCCGCTGGAACATCAAGAAGTGTGGAAAAGACAGGAAGCCTCTCTTAGATTTGCCTGACAGCAGAATAGAGAGCAGATGTCTGCGGATGTGACCAGAGATTCACAAACAGTGTGCAGGTTGGCATGTTGTGCACAGTCAAAGCCATCATCAAACTATAGGCCTCACTCAACAGGTTAAACCATTGATCATGATGACATGAAGGAAAAGAAAGTCAAGTCCATAGTACCTGAAAATTCACACTTGACAGTTTGGCTCAACATCTGGGGTGTGTTTCTCAAAATCACAGTTGTTAACTAAGTTACTTGTTAACTAAGTTAGTTGCTAACTAAGGTAGCAACTGACTTTGCAACTTTGTTGGTTGCAATGTAAATGCCTATTGCCAATCTCCGAACTGGTTAGCAACTATGACTTTTGGAAACGTGTCCCTGTATCCCAATGTGTACCCTGTGTCCTACGTGCTGTACCTTTGACGTCATGATTGGCTAATTCATGGCAGTTAAGTGTGAGAGTTTTAGGGTTACAGAGGACATTGAGATTCGGTTAACAACTGAAATAGTTTTGTGATGCTCATTTTGTGTTGTCTGTTATTTATCATTTACAAAGCAAACCATTCAACTGCTTGTAGATGCCTCTTTGGGCAGTGAAGTGTGTGGTATCAACTATTGTGTATTTTTGTATAGAAGTGTGATTATGGAAGACATTTATCATTTACATTATTTTTTTTAACAACTCTTTCTTCCCATTCTCAAAGAAAAGAAATAAAATAATTATGAATGTCAGAGATTTCTACCACACTCATTTCTGCTTCTGTGTGTGTGTGTGTGGTTCTGGCATATGGGAGAGAGAGGGAGGGAACAAGCAAGCAAAATACAGAGGAGTAGCATGAACAGTCTGGGCGTTAAAGAGATTCAACGCCTTCAGACCTTCTGTCAGCTAAACTGCCAGTGCCTTCTTCACATTCACAAAGGCTGCCTGCAGTATTCTTGCTCTCAGTAACACTGCTGTGTGCTACATAGTAAAGATGGGAGACACTGAATGAGAAGAGCATTCTTGCCTGGCCTTCCCACCCTTGCTTTCCTACATTATATAGCTCAGACTATAGATCTCCCATCTCTAGAACTCTCTGATCTTTTGGATCTCATGTTGTCACAGCAGAATGTCTTCCAAAGAAGTTTGACTTGTCTGTTCTGGAAAGATGCATGAAATGTTTCTAATCAGCTGTTTGTTTTCCAGCAAGAATGTTCTTTTCAGCGTGGTCAGAATGACTAGAATTACTGTATTACCTTGGGAAAACACATCCTGATCTGACCACTCTGCAGCTAAGTATGGCCACCAGGCCTATTTTACACTCTTTGCCAGTCTTACCCCTGACATGATGGAGGCTGGCTTAACACCCAAAAATGAAATCAAGACACAGAGGCATCAATCTCTGATTGAGATAATTACTCATGAAAGCCAGGCTAGTGCTGTATATTTGCAGCAAAAAGGTTTTATTGTACACCTGCATTCTAAAGACTAACTTGCACAATTTGCATTGAGCAGGAAAAGGATTTCTATTCATATAAGTCGGAAGATCTTCTATTCACTTAATAAAAAAGAGGAAGTCCAGCATCTCCTCTCAGGCAGTAAAGAAAACTCTCCTACAGGGCGACCTTGTGAGCAAAAGTTCTTTCACAGCATTTGAAAGATTCTAGGACAACTTTCCCACCTACAGGACGAGAGCATAGAAGAGAAGAAAGGAAGAAAAAGCCTTTGAGAAAGCACTGGAGTTCATCACGAGGCGTGCGCGGGGTCGTGCGCCAGGCAAGGCGAACACGACGGCAGATGCCAGTGGATGTGCCGAGCGAGCGAGGAGAGTATGTGAGTCATCATGTGGTGGCATTTATCTCGCACCCTCTCCCATCATTTTTCCCCGCCTCACACACACACACACACACCCCTCCCTTTGGTGGGCTCTCCGCTCAGCCAGCAGACACACTTGCTTTACACAGACACACAAAGAGCCAGGATCTGGCACGGGAACCAGATCAAGGCAGGAAATGTCACGACGCCTACTATAATTACTCATCTGGGCGCTTAAGAACAAGTGCCTGATAAAAAATAAGAAACTTGAACAAAAATTTTAAAAAGAACCAAACGAATCCAGTTCTGCAGATGATTAAGGCTGTCTCAAGAAAAATAATAAAGAAAAAACTATCAAGAGTATGCAGACTATGCAGTTGTCAGTTCTCTAACTCTTAAATCCTATCCTGAAATTATTTTGTGGGCTAAAAAAGATGTTTGCACAGTAAGCATTGTTTTTTTTTTGTAAACCTTATGATCTTAACCTGTCTATCAGATGTGTGTGATTTTAGATGCCTGAGAGGGCCTTTATCTTAACTATGACCTATTTGTACTCTCTGTAGCCCGGCTTAAGGGAGTTACATCAGCTTAAGTCATGCATGGGTTGTTTCTGTCTGGAGTGAGTTCTAAGGTAAAGTCAGGGAACATATTATTTATGCAGGTGTTCCCCTGGGGTGACTATGAGCCTCTGTCTGCATACTGTTACCAAATGGAAACAGTGGCAAGAAGGTTTACCATGTCCCAGCCTAACTTGTTTCCGACATGACAAAATGAACAATAATGAAATGTGTTGTTCTCCCACTTTAGTATGAGGTGCTGTTCAAGCCATTATTCATTCTGCCACCCTCTCGTATACATGCATTCTCCTTTCACATACATACAGTACATTCTCCTCTGCCTCTGCGTCGTATAGTGTGTATTCTAAGTACTTGTAGTCTGCTGTGACGTGCTGAGAGTGTTGAGGGGATGAGTGGTGAAAAAGCCTGTCCTATGTCTGCATCCACAGCTGAGGTGCAGCAATGGCTGCCACCCAGCGCCTCAGGTGTTTGTATGAGATGTGCACACTACTCACTCTGCGTTCACTGCTGCTGGTGTGTGTGTGTGCGTGTGTGTGTGTGTGTGTGTGTGTGCGTGTGTGTGCGTGTGCATGTGTTCACTAATGGGTCAACTGCAGAGGAAGAATATTCTTTGGGATGAATATCTGTCTATATCCCTGTCTCTCTGCTGTTCAGCTTTGTCCTGTATTATTTGTGGAGGCAGATGTGACATGATCTTATTCTGTAAATCTCTCACCGGTTTCTAACTCTAATCAGTTGAACATGATCTGTTTTATAACTTCAAGACACACACACACTCACACAAAATGTTCTCCCTGCCATCTGCACAGGCAATCACATCTGCACTCATCTGAGAGTGAGAGAGAGGACAGCGAGTTGAGAGAGTTTCATCTGTGTGTATGCCATATATTGAAGCACGGCAACAAATTTGTGTGTGTATTGAGGAAAAATTGCATTTACTATTTTTGTTTTCTGTGCTACATGTTGCAAACTGCTCAAAACCTGAGGTCAAAGGTTACCGTGTATCGCGTATCTCTGAACATCATTACATGCCATTTCATTGCACTACCTGCACATTATTGATGAACAAATTTCCCACAATTTCCCACATATCACTCATTTTCTTTTTGTAATATGTCAGAGACATAAATCTTCCAACTCAGAGTTTCAAATGGATTTTTTTTGTGAAGCTATCTGCTAATTGTTTACTGTCAAGACAGCTGATAACTGATTAATAACAACAACAAAAAAATAGTCTGTGCTTAAATAAATAGTCGGTACTTAAATGATGTTTCTGTCATTTTCCCTCCGTTCCTGGGACTCCTTGAAGATCTTCTTCCAGGATCTGAGATCACAGCTTTTGCAGATGAAAGAAAACCGTGTATAGAGCTACTGTTTTCTGTGAAGCACTGGACCAAGTTGCTGTTGCTTCCAAGGATGTGTCGAGTTAATGTCTTATTTATTTATTTATTTTTGATGGGCCATTGCCATTCATAAGTGGAATAATTAACTTGACAGTAAACGATTAACAGACATTTTTACAAAAATAACAAAAAGAAAAAAATATTACAAACTTTACTAAGTTAGTAAAATTCTGTCTCTGACACTTTGCACAAAGAAAATGTGTGATTTGTTTAATGGGGCGCAGGCTTCAGAGGTGCCGTAATCCACTCCAGGAGGAGATATGAGTCATGAAGCCATTACAGAGCTAGGTCCATTAGGGTGGCGTCACCATCTGATTTAGAAGACCATCCAGTATCCTGTTATCATTTCAACTCACGCCCATTGTTACCACGACTGCTACTACAGATACAGCAGTAACCACAGTAGGCCCATCTCAACATAGACTGGAAATAAGGGTTTTCTTTGCAATACAAAAATATCATTTTTATAAAATGATATAATGTACAGTATGCATATATATATTATGTCAGCATGAGAGAGAGAGAGAGAGAGAGAGAGAGAGAGAGAGAGAGAGAGTTAAAAAACTACTACACCTAGATGGGCATAAGTACAGCAGTGAGGTTTTGAGTACAGGAGCTTAAGTACAGCAGTGATGTTTTGAGTACAGGAGTGTGAGTACAGCAGTGATGTTTTGAGTACAGGAGCTTAAGTATAGCAGTGAGGTTTTGAGTACAGGAGTGTAATTATAGCAGTGATGTTTTGAGTACAGGAGCTTAAGTATAGCAGTGAGGTTTTGAGTACAGGAGCTTAAGTACAGCAGTGATGTTTTGAGTACAGGAGTGTGAGTACAGCAGTGATGTTTTGAGTACAGGAGCTTAAGTATAGCAGTGAAGTTCTAAATCTCAGAGTTTAGGGAGCACAATTACCTCTCGCTCTATCTTGGTCGTTGCTCGTACATGTTCACTTCAAGCAGCATGCTTGGGTGAGGTGACAGAAACACCTCCAGCCTGACGCTGGAGTAAGCACCGTGAATTATGTGCCGTGAGACGCTGTGGCACACAACGTCATGGGCACACACCGTGCCACGGCTCACATGAGGAGTGAGGTCACTGAATTGTTCCCTCTTCTTCAAAGACTTCCTCTTTATATCTCTCTTTCTCTACTTCTATTCTCTCTTTCTCTCTCTCCATCTCTGTCTTCTGTTATGTTCTCTCTTTCTCTACTTCTTTGTCTTCTGTTATATTCTCTCTGTCTCTTTCCTTCTCTGTCTTCTGTAATATCCTTTCTCTCTCTGTCTGTCTTCTATTCTCTCACTCTCTCTCTCTCTCTCTTCTAATATTCTCTCTCACTCCTTCTCTCTCTCTCTCTCTCATAGACAAAAGACGCCCCACCCCTCTGATATACACATGACCGTACAGGCTCCCTATGGCCTATTGATCCCTAAAAATGCAAAGTAGATTCAGTTATTTATTAAGTATAGATTTTTTAATCCATGGTCTTATTGCCATAATGACATCATTAGAATCCTGATGTGGGTCATCTGGAAGGGGTGGGCGGGGGGGTTGGGGCTGTAACCGACCCGCAAAATAAGATTTTCATTAAGGTCACACGGATCAATTTGTTTTGCATGAGAATGGCATGATAGATCTCTGGCTATGAGCTTTTCAGGGTGATGTCAGCTTCGCATTGATTGACTGCATCATTCGAGAGTGAGAGAGAGAGGACAGCGAGCAGCGAGTTGAGAGAGGCTCACCGGATTGGCTGGAAATTACATCATTGGAGTTTCTTTGCAGTGGTGATGAGGCTTTCCTAGCAGGCACATTGTTTCCCTTATCGACCCCTCCTCCCTCCCCTTCCCTCTCTCTCCTCTCCCCTCCACCTCCACCAGGCGCTTAGGTCATTGCAGGCTTTCTGTTGTGCTAATGCAGAGGTGGAAGACATCTGGAACTCTGCAGGTTCACAAACAAGAGACAGTAAACAACAATAGCAGCAACAGCAACAGCAGCCATATGACATCTCCTGCAACAGCAGACGGTGTGTTAGCCTTCTCTCCGATGCTAAGAGCCTTGCTAGGCGCTTACTACGCATCTGTCTCAATGCGTCAGTGTGGGAGGCCCTCCCATACCTGCACACACACACACACACACACACACACACACACAGTTCAGTGCTGCAGACAGCTGGATGACATCATCTAGGTTGCCTGTGCAGAATAGAAGATGAAGACTGCACGAGTCAGTTGGGGGGCAGGGTGTGTGTGTGTGTATGTGCGTGTGGGAGGGGTAGGGGGTGTGAGACTGTTCTCCCTTAGCCCTTCACCAATGAGGACATTTAGTGCTGTAGCTCTTAAAGAGACCTTCCACCTCTGCTTCCTGCTTAAGATCAATGCTAAAGCTACAGCTAGCATCTGCACTCTCTCTTTCTGAAATAAGTTCAAAGGAACCTCGCTATTGTTCTACAGTGAATTTGCTAATTCTAAAAAATAAACGTTTTTATTTAAAAGCTGAAGGTAGTCCTATTGAATATCGTAGATAATAAACTTGGATATGGATATTGCACCTGGGTTTATCGATTATCAGTTACCTACAGTAACAGACTGTTTACAGTCTACAGATTAACCATCATCAGTTTCTGAGAATGATCTGGAGTTAAACTCAGCCCCTTACTTTATGCTAGAGGGAGCTGTTTGTATGATTGTTCTTCTGCTTCATGTGTCAGTCACACATGTTGCTTGAACACACTGTCTGGTGGTATACAGCCTGCGCCTTCACACTGCATCTGGTGAGAGGGTGTGTGTGTGTGCTGTAGCCTACTGGAGGTGGGCCTCTGGTCGAGGCTTGCCAGATAACAGACCCACGGATTACTCATTCCCTCCAGCAGCAGTACCATCAGCCCTCTTCTCTCTGTGTGTCCTCCTCACACTTCTCATGCGGGTTCTAGAAGATGAAGTAACATTCCAGAAGCAGTGTGGAGTTCCAAGGAAAGCAGGCACTCAGGAGTTCCTCAACAGAGACTGTCCCTGACCACAGAGACACTGAGGCTTGTTATTGGTCTGCTTTCCTCACTGATGGGAAATATGGTCCTCATCCAGTCACTTGCTTTTTCTTTCTCATTCCTAGACATGTTCTTGATTCATATCTTTATAAAATGCAAATGATGTAATTATTTGCAGTTCAGTTCAAATCTAAGTGAATTTTGCTTTTACGAGATGCTAGTAACATTCAACAGCGATCATGCCATCAAAATCTTTCCTTCCTTTGCAGATTACAGTCACATTTACATGGCAATAAGTGTGTCCAATATTTAGGGTAGTTTCTAAATGAATATTGGTTTTGGCCTTATCAGGCTCATATTTATAGCCTGTGCTCAGACAACGTGCCCTCTAAGGGTGTACTTTTGGTGAGGGATCTGCACACCTGGCGAGAGACCAGCGCAACAGATGGTCTCCTCTGAAGGGCCCCAGACAGACTGTTCAAAGAGTGAGTCGACTGGCAAAGAGTCCCACTCCCCCAGCTGGCCCAACAGGAGAGGGAGGGAGGTAGAGGGAGAGAGAGAGAGAGAGAGAGAGGGAGAGGGAGAGGGAGAGAGAGAGGTAGGGGGAGAGAGAGGGAGAGAGAGAGAGAGAGGGAGAGAGAGAGGGAGAGCACGCTCAACAGATGAGACACAGATCCATCTTCGCTGACTGATTTAGATTTGACATTTCGGAGCTCAGTCTCCTCAGGCACAAACCAGTCTCATCCTGTTCCCGCCACCAGAAATATTAGCAAGGATTAAATAAATATATAAACAGATTAAAGTGTTTCACATATTTTGGATCTCATGCTCATGAATGAGCAGGGCTATCTGTTACATGCCACAAATGACTGCAAGAAAAAGTCATCAATTCAGATGAAGTTCTTAACTCTGCATTCTGAAGACACTGTGCTTCTTTATTGTTTTTTTACAGAGTGTCATAATACATGTCACGTGTCATAATGTGTTCTGTGAGTGTAGCATGATGTCACTATTTATCACATTATACTCACACACACACTAGTGCACACCTGACCTTTGCCACTCTCTAAACCAATAGAGAACTCTGAGTGCAGGTTGAAGGTGTGCATTTGTGTTTTGTGAGTGTGTGTGTGTGAGAGGAGTGTGTGTGTGGTGAGATGCTCACAAATGCCAAAACAAAATCTGATTTTTCCTCTGTGCTCTTAGTGTATTGTGGGAAGGTGAGCCTTAAACGGGGTCAACTACACAACAGTGAACCTCAGTCTCCAACTGGAAAACAAGAGACAGCAGAGACGAGACAATGTCTTTGCTTTATCTTTGCAATATCTTTCTGCTCTTTGTAGTTTATGTTTTGCTGCAGCAGAATCAAAGCAATACATTATAGCAGAGTAATGACTGGTTTAAAATATAAAATAAATGAAGAAGGGAAGGTAAATAAAGAACAAACAAACAAATAATATTATAAAGAGGTGAACATAAATAGGAATTAAATTGTCCACTGGATTTCTTCCAATGAATGTCTTCAAACCAAAAGAGTCTCTTGTAATCCTGCTAATCCTCTACTGTCTGCACAGTTGCTATGGCGTTCCCCGCTTTGGTTGTTCTTTTTTCCCTCTACAAGATTCCCCACAGGGTGGCAGAGAAAGGGTTAACCGCCACCGCCAACCCCTCCCCCGCCCAAACATCACCCCCCTCCTCCTCCCCCCATCTGCACTCTCAAGGCTACTAGCCCATCAGGAGCCTGCATCCCTATCAGCCAATGGGAGAGCTGGAAGGTGATGTCATGCAGCATGAGGCAGAGGAGCTGGTGCTGATGCTGGGAGACTCAGGGGTTCAGACAGCAGCAGGCAGGCGCCGAGCAACACGCAGCTTCCTTATCTCTCATCACCCCAATACTGCTCTCTGCTCTCAGCTCTCAGTGTGTCTCTTTCCTGTCAAAGGTAAGGCAACACTCAACAACACTCTGTACTCTTTGCTAACACTTTGGTTTATTGGTTTATGCTAACACTTTGGTTAATACTTGGTTTATTCTGATTCACTTTTTCTGCAAAGGGTTTTGCAAGCTTGCATGTTGAGGGGAAACACAGTCGTGCTGTTTCTCACTGTTTGCATATATGGAAGAGATCAAACAATTCAAAAATGAAGCCTTTGATCTGAGAATGGCAGCTGTCTTTTACATGCTAATGTGGCACTTTTGAAGTGTTTGTGGTTGTATCTGGAGATGATGACTAGTGATCTGGGTTCAGCCTCAGTGATAACGTAATGCTCTGGAGAGAGAAGCGTGGCACAGGAGCACAACACCTCATCATTACATAGTGTTCCAGAGATGGCCCGCACTGGGGTTTCAGTGCGCAGTGCATCTGTTAGGCTTTCCTGGAGTTGTAAAGTGAAATCATAGTGCATCGCATGGTGTTTAGCAGAACAACAATGGTGTAATTCTCTCTCACCTGAACTGATGTGAGGATTGCACTGGAAGGCACTTTATGCATTTTTAATGCAAAGAAAACCCCTTTTGTGCAAGGGGAGAATTAGTGAGAATGCTTGATGGTGGTTTATGCATTCAGTCATTTACTTAGAGAAAAAGGGGTAATGAAATCGCTGGCCTTATGGGATGGAGGTATTGATCAGTGACAGGAGCAGGAGATCAAGGCAGGAGCAGGGGACCTGGGCGGGTCGGGGGGGGGGGGGCTCCGGGCCACGTCTGGACCAGAAGTGAGCCAGAGGTGAGCCAAAACTGTGCCAGTTTCTGCTGCCATGCAGATGCTGTCTTTGGTGCGTTGCTGTGGTGCATTGGGTGAGAGTATTAAGAGCTCCTGCTCACATGACTTTGACTTCATGTCTTTGGTTGTGCTGATCTGTGTGGTCTTCTGCAGATGCGTGAGAGAGACTGTAGTGTCTTTAATACACTAGCGTCTCAGTGCTGTGTTGTAGCTGCAGGTTAGTTAAGTGTAGCAGGCCCTATAATGTTTTCAGAGATCAAGTCTCTAAATGGAACACTCTAGCGTTTTAGTCACCAAATGTACAGTATATCTCTCTATATAATATAGCTTATATGTAGAATGTATGCATACTGCAGGTTACAACTGCAGGCAAGTGCAAGAAGTGTACCTAAACTGAGATATAAGCTCTGAAGAGACAGCTACTTGTGTGCACCTTCTTTTCATTTGTGCAGAGGAAGGGCTTTGCAACTAGTTTGCCCTGAGATTAAAAAAGAAAAAAAAACAGTTAAACAGATAGAATCAGAGTGTTTCATAGTAGTTTTCACAGATAGAATCAGAGTGTTTCATTGTAGCTTTAGCAGAAAGAATTAAAGTATGTTTCAATGTAGCTTTCACAGGTAGAATCAAAGTGTGTTCCATTGTAGCTTCCCCAACTCTAGCGGTGGCGGCACACAGCATGCAGAGTGTGAATGGGCCTACACACACAACAGGCACGGGAGGAGGGAGTGAGGCGTGGGCTGCAACAGCACAGCACTCTGGGAGAATATGAACGAACCGAACCTGTGTGCATGTGTGTGCTTGTGTGTGGGTGGAGAACAGGCCGTGGGAGCAGTTGGAGTGTGTAGGCAGACACAGAGAGGAGAGTGAATGAGAGAGAGCGAGAGAAAGAAAAGAGGTGGACAGACATACAAGCTCAGAGAATTAGAGAGAAAAGACCAGGGAGAGAGAAAGAGAGAGAGAGAGATCGTGTACAGTGGGTGGATGAAAGTGGCTGGCTTATGAAACAGTGTTTTAGTAATTAGCTGTTTGCTCCTGCTAAATGCGCCCCTTGTGCTGCTGAGGACTCTGCTCTGCTGTGATGTGCTGTGCGTGACCTCCTCTCTACTTGCCCTGATTGTCTCTGCTTTTGAATGAGGAGTGTTTGAAGGGCTGTCAGCTACAGAAATAGATCTGCAATTATCCCAGTGCACGCATAGGTATGAATGATCCTCACTCAGGCAGCACTGGAGTGGCATTTATGCTGAATATGTTAGTCATCTGGAGACTAATGCCATGGATTTCTCATTTACATTTTGTTTTTTGTGTAACAGCTGCAGAGTGTGAATAACAGCAGCATCATGCCCTGTGTGCGTGTGTGTGTGTCTCTGTGTGTGTGCGTGTGTGTGTGTGTGTGTGTGTGTGTGTGTGTTTATTTGTCCTCTAGATTCACGCCAGTGAGACACGTCAGAAGATTTTCTGAAGAGTGTGAGATTAAACTGAAGAAAAATGACACTAGCAGGTACGTTATGTTCCAAGGTTTATGTGCATATGTGTACCAACAAGTAAAGTATCTAATGGGAAATACATTGTTGAATATGTAATATATTCATGTGTGAGGTAAACATTGGTAGAAAGAAAGATTGAGTGCATAAGGGATGGAGCACTAGAGAGAGAGGAGATGAGAGGAGAGCAGAGGAGAGAAAGTGCAAGCCAGGAGTGAGCACATGGTGCTGAGCATTTCTTTTGTGTTCCTCTGTCACAGCCTACAAAGAGAAGATGAGAGAGCTCCCCCTAGTGTCTCTCTTCTGTTCCTGCATTTTGCCACAACCGCAGGAAAAGATCACCAAGACAAAAGAAGGTAATTAACAAATCAATCAAATGCAGTTAAATCATTTGTGATGCATATTGTAGCTGATGCATGCTCTGATGCATTCAGAAAAGAGCTGTAGATTCATGTTTAAAATGTCTGTCTCCTGGAGGGAAAGAAGGCTTGCAAACATGTTTTAAAGACTTAGACTGAATCATGCAGAACTTTTAAAGATTAAAGGTTAAAGATTAAAGATTTTCTGTCCCCCTTTAACCATCCTACCAGGTGTGGTGGACCTCAACCTGTGTATTATTAAAGACATGGAGGTGATCGAGCTCAACAAGCGCGCCTCAGGCCAGGCCTTTGAGGTTATCCTGAGGCCGCCATCCTTCGAGGGGAACCACGACTTCCAGCCCACCATCCCCCCGCGAAGGGACCCCTCCCTGGAGGAGATTCAGAAGAAGCTGGAGGCGGCAGAGGGGAGGAGGAAGGTAGGAGGACGGAGCAGTCCACAGCACAGCAGCACCCTAAAGTCATTAGCTCATGTGAAGATATACTAAGTGTATAATCCTTGTTTCTGAACTGCACCAAAAATATACAGTTTTCATAGCCGCATGGTACTGTACATAGTAAACAAATGCAATCTACAGCAGTTTGAAGAATACTTCAGACACCAGTGGTTCAGAATAATCGAGTGACTCTCAACTCCTTACATCCTTAATCCAATTAACATCCTTTTCATGAAGCTACAGACACAGACACTGTACACAAAGTCATCCAATAGCATCTTTACTTATCTGGCTTAATTAAGAATTAAGAAATTAAGAAAGTTGAGTGTGATGTGTGTATCACATCTGTGTGTGCTGTGTGTAACATGTCTGTGTGTGTTGTGTGTATCGTATCTATGTGTCCTTCTGTGTGTATGGTATCTGTGTGTGTGCTGTGTGTAACACACCTGTGTGTGCTGTTGTGTGTAACACACCTGTGTGTGCTGCTGTGTGTAACACACCTGTGTGTGCTGCTATGTGTAACACACCTGTGTGTCCTGCCCCAGTGCCAGGAGGCGGAGCGTCTGAAACAGCTGGCTGACAAGCGTGAGCACGAGAGGGAGGTGGCCCAGAAGGCCACGGAGGAGCACAACAACAAGATCAAGATGGCGCGGGAGAAGCTGGAGCAGAAGATGGAGGCCAAGAAAGAGAAGAGAGACGCACACATTGCCGCCATGCTGGGCCGTCTGCAGGAGAAGGTGAGAGAACCCTAATGAGCCATATGGATCTGTTTATGTGTGTGTGTGTGTGTGTGTGTGTGTGTGTGTGTGTGTGTGTGTGTGTGTGTGTATGAGTGCGTGTGTTTGTTTCTCTCTCTTATCTTATTTCTTATCTCTCTTACTCCCTCCCTCTGTGTGGCTGTGTGACTCTCTCTCTCACTCTGTGCGTGTGTGTGTATGAATGTGCTGATCCTTGTGCAACAATCATTGTTTATAATGTCCAACTGAATGCAACCCTTTCCAAGTGTGTTTTAAATAGTTTTCTCTCTCTTCTCCCCTTTTCTCTCCCTTTGTCATCTCTCTCTGTCTTTTCTCTCTCTCTCTCTCCCTCCTTCCCTCCTTCTCTCTTCTGTCCTTCAGGACAAGCATGCAGAGGAGGTGAGGAGAAATAAGGAGCTGATGGAGGATGGTGGCAGTCAGTAGAGATGAGAGCCTTAGTCTCTGTGTTTCTCCATCTCTGTCTCTCCACATGCAGCTTGTATTTGCTGGGTCTCCTTCTCTAGCCATAGAGAGAAGCTACACAGCGCTCAGAGAGAGCACTTTTGGACACTGATATCTTACTGTACAAGTCTGGAGTACGAGTAGAGAGAGAGAGAGAGACTGAAGTGGAGAGGAGAGATAGAGAGCGAGAAACAGAGATGATGGTTTGTGCATCTGACGTGTGTTACAGTTGCTAGGTGTTTCTTAAGCGGTGTTCTGCGCTTATCGTGGTTCCATTTGGTCTTTGGATGTGAGTCATAATGTAAAAGGTTGCCTCTGTCTCTGTGCAAAGATGACTGAGATAAGAAGATAGCACCTCTTGCTTTCTTACAATGGGAAAGCAAGTGCATGCTTACAGCATTCAGCAAAGAGGCTGAAATTAGTTTTGGTTTGGACCCCAAAAGCAGCCAGGCTTAAATGAAGACTGCTAAAAGAGATCCAAACATTTTGTAAGAGATAATGAATGACACAGCATTTGTCCAAAAGTAATGTTTAAGGTGGTAATTTGTCCACAAGGCAAAAAGCACACATCCAATTAAATGTGAACACAATTAAGTCTAAACTGAATTTCCATGAAATATTTGCCTTAGATGTTAGTGTTAAGTAAATGTGTTTTGATATGTTGTGGGATGTCGCTATGATTAGCGTTTTATAGAAATGCCATTTGAAAATGTAGTTTCAACAGCAGTAGTTCTCTTTCATGTAACATAGTCAGGTTTGTTGTGCTGTGATTTGTGTGTTGGTGTATAGCTATGCATAGCACTGTGATTTTCTCAAGTAAAGCCCACATTCACACACACATACACACACACACACACAGGCAGGCACGCGCACACACACATACACACAATCTCACATGGAACATAATAGTGACTTGAACTTGTATTGTGTTAGCATGCATTGATTCCCCCTCCCCAAGATAAAAAAATATAATTCAGAAAACTATTGGTGTGGAAGTGGCTGTTTTGTCCTTGGCTTGGTGTCTGTTTCTTTCTAATCTCTGTTCTTTTGACCTCTGTATTCCAGGTTCCTTGAAGCCTGGTCAGAACTCTCGCTGAACGTTTGGGAACCCTCTCTCCAAAGGACTGACTTTTTGTCTTTAAAAAAAAAAAAGTTCAGCTTGATAGTTTGGGATCAATAATATGTTAACAAACACTATTGTTCGGACGCTGGGACTTTTACTCACTATGAGGGGCCTGGTCATCTCTGGCTATTGCGCTACGGGGTCGAGAGCCAACAGAACAGTGAAAGACTTGATCGTCACTACCTTAATGTGAGGTGGCATGGACACTTCACTAATGTGCCAACTGTGCCCGGGTGTTTGTGTGGGTCTGTGTGTGTGCGTGTGTGTGCGTGCGTGTGCACATGTGTGCGTGTGCTTACGTATGTTTGGTAAATATGTTGGTGTCTCTTCATTTACAAGAGGATTTCACAAGATGTGCATTAACTTAAACTTGTCAAATGCGGGCCATTTTGAAAATGTTAATTTTTCTATGAGATGAGTGAGTCTGTTGCTCAGACTAGCCTCACTGTAAATACTCTCCAATGTCTGAGGATCAGCTGGTTTCTGATGTGGCTGTTTACCGCTGTACAGAGAGTGTGATTAATCTATTTTAGATGACATTAAAGGAGCATTGTATTATTGCAGTCCGATTCCTGTGATTGATTCAGTAATTAAATTAGTAGCAATGGAACAGACAGAATGATCTCAGAAAAGGTGTTCTTACTAAAACCAAATTGCAGAGAAAATTTCTGATTTGACTGATTTTGGATTTGGGTATCCAGTACCATGGGAACATCAACATGTAGCCTTGACATGTACACTTTTAAGGCTGTACCAGTTTTAAGAGGCCTTTGCTAACCCATTTCATCCTTAACCACACTGACACATGATACATCTAAGAAAAAAGAGGCAGTCTGGCTAATGCAGTGCCAATGAAGAGGACAAAGGCTATGCAGTGCTAATCTGTCATAGGCTACATTGCCAGTGCCATTTCTCCATTGTGTTTTTCAAAGATGGCACCCAACAGCGTCCTGCTAAAAATAGCCCCAGAACATCACTCATCGCTCGCCTTTTCTTTCAGCTTCCTGAGACATGACTCATCCACAGGCCAAGATAAATACTGAATACTTTATTAAATTAATAAATAGCCCAGCCAACTGCTTGCAATTTACAGCAAATTATATATTAAATATAAGATTAGTTTGTTTAAAAAAAAAACATAAATTAAGTCAAATTAAATAAATATGAATTAAAAAAATGCTAGAATATAGTGGGTGCTAATAATAATAATCAGGTCAACAAACTCAACAATGCTACAGAACTGGAAAAATGTTTTCTGTGATTTCTCTTTCTTGCATTTGACTAATGCTGAAAGACTCGTGGGCGCACACAGGTGCAGCCCACTGCTATGGTCATGTAGTCCAACATGAAGAAGTAGCCGCCATTCTTGTCCTTCTTGTCCTCTGCCCTCCGCAGCACCAGGATCTGGCGCTCGATGGGCACCGACAGCAGGTCGAGGGTCTCCTGCCCGTCATGGGTCAGGCAGCCCGTGTACATGCATCTCGCCTCAAAGATGTCGGCGGGGAAACGGTTGTCGTCGTGAGAAAGCCTGCAGCATTGTGGGCGAGATGAGTGAATGAAATGTGTCCGATTACACACAGATCCAAACAAAAACAAGTAAAAAAAAATACAAGGGTGTGGTGTGAGAGTGCAGAGAATATAACCACCACAAATGCAACTAAAAGGATGCAGATCCTGTGTGTGTGTGTGTGTGTGTATATATATGTGCTTCTGAGGCTACGGAAACCCATTCAAGTGTATCACTTGCAAGAGTTCCAAACATATAGGACTGTCAGCTATTTAAGTGGGGTATTTTGAATGAACATCATGCATTGATTTCTCCCAGAAGTTTGGAAACATCATGTCTTGCATATGATGCAAAGTGGGACCACATGAAAGTTGATTTAGGTCACTTACACGTGACGTCCACTATCTCCTTCTCTCTTATACACACGTACACACACACCCATGCGCATGCACATGCAGCTGCACACACATGCACAAAAACTGCAGCTATTATTTATATTTATAAGTTAATCATTAATTATCAGTTTTTTGCAAGATACCACTTAACAAAGTCCTTAAATTGGGAAAAGTAAACTGCATGTTCTCTGCTGTATTCTGACAAATAATTGTAAGTTATCACAAATAAAAGGAAGTCTTATTTTTTACCGTGTATCTTGCAGCTAAATCCTATACACTGAAAGGCACTGAATTGGCCCATAATCAAACCATACCACTCTACTAGTTGACTGTAGGTGTGTAGTGTAGGTATATCCATGTGTAAGTATCTCACCTGTACTCCCATGGCGATAGCGAGCTGTTGCTGATGGGACGAATGTGCGGGGTGTCAGGTACGCTGCTGTTGAGGACGAGGTACACCTGTTGGGAGGTGATGCTCTTCTTCTCCTTGTGTTTGGAATGGGGAGCCCCATGCACCCCCAACAGCATCACACACACACCCAGCAGGCAGGCCAGCTGTAGGGAGGAGCACACACACACACTCACACTCAGTTCTATTCAGTTCTATTCTAGTTTACAGACACCTAAGTCAAGTCCACACACACATAAATGAACGCTGAGGCGAATAGATTTAGGTTTTTTTAACACACATTGTGTTGCAGTGGCAGTGCCAATCTATTATGAGGATGGGTCACCTGTTATTGTTATTTGTATTTTTAGTTGCAATATCATGCCATATCTTGCCATTTTACACAAAACACACCATATATATACACAAAGGTTGTGTAAAATGGCAACAAAAAATGCAAATAAGAAATGATATTGCAACAAAGGTTTGATTCTTTGATTGATATAAAATGAAAGTAAAAAGTCCTGCATCGCTCAGTCAAATCCACTAAAATGGGTCAGACCCACACACACATGCATGCACACACAAAATGCTAAGACTCACCATGGAAACTCGAGTGTTGGAGGCGGAATGCATACTTGTAGAGCAGTCTTTTATCTGTCTGTCTCTCTGTCTGTGAAATCTGGACTGTAGGTGTTTATTCCTCAGTTTGATACTGCCACAGAGGTCAACTTTGGTTTATATAGTGTGGAGAGGTGGGTGGATTTCCTGTGATGTCATATAACACTTTTGATCTTCAGATGACAAGATCAAAAGAACAAAAAATCTGGTGTTTATGCTGATTCATGACTATTCCATCTCTCGTCTTGCTTATTAAGGGTGGATGTAAATGTGTTAATAAGAAGTTATAAACATAGAGCATCATAAATCATGCATCTGTAATTATGCTTATTAACACTGGATGTAAATGAGTCACAAAGAAGCTGTAAACATGTCACAGTTGTCACAGTTGTAGTTGCTCTATTCCATATAAATGAATTTTAGTCTACAGTTTTCATAATAAACCATATCAACAAAAAAACATTTTAGAAAATAATTTATGTGTTACAATATCACAATAATATGTCAATGCATCACAAAACCTTGATATGTGTGGGGCTAACTATTATTCAGATGTAGAGACAGTGATACTGTGGAAAGAAAGAAAGAAAGAAAGAAAGAAAGAAAGAAAGAAAGAAAGAAAGAAAGAAAGAAAGAAAGAAATGTAAATGTAAATGTAAATGTAAATGTAAATACATAAATAAACAAATGAACAAATAAAGCCATGGTTGTCTTTGCTACACACTGCCTGTTCCTCTTCACAGTCCTACTTTACTAAGGGCAAAAAGGAAAATGAATTTAAATATCTAATAATGATTGAATGATCTGTGGGACATGAATTTCCTATTAAGACTGGGTTCTGCTGTATTCAGTTCATTAAGGTCCTTTCGTCATGATTTGTGTTGCATCGGTTGACCTGGTTTAACTTAACGATTCATCAGTCGTGTCATGTAAGTTTCCACTTTTTTTTCTCCCCTTGTGTCCCCCTCGGGTTGGTGAGTCAGATTGCTTCTGACTCAGTGTTCCAGAAATCTTAAAATAATGAGCTTTATTAGTCTCTAATTTTTCATGAGTGTATTATTTTAGCTGATGAACAAATCACTTCATCGTTATCATCATCATTCATAAATTTTTACTGTAGATGGCTGCTACTCATGGTAGTTGTATGCGTAAGGTGGGCATTAAGTTTTAAATCCCATTTGTTCATATCTGGAGCAAATATGATGTGGAATACGATCATGGCTGTCACAAATAAAAGCTAACTAAATTGCCAGTGTGTGTGTGTGTGTGTGTGCGCGTACAGAGACACAGTGATGGCACACTAGTGGGATGTCCCATGAATGCCAACGTTTCAAAACTTCGAGAAGTTGCACATCAGCTCTGATGCCAGACGGTTAACCTCAGTATGACTTACATGCATAACATCCAGGAACTACAGGGGCTTTTTTCATCTCTCAGTGACCTAAAAACACACTTGTTTCATATGCACATGTATGCATTATACACATAAACACACACACACACACACACACACACACACACACACACACACACACACACACAGTATTTGACGATTGAAACCAATAGGTTTATGAATGTCCACTTTTCACATTCAAGACTGATCTGTCAGATACACAGTTATACAAGTGTAATGCATAGTGGAATGCTTATGTGCATATCTGACCGAACAAAAGAAGTGCAACAAACTCAACCACAATAAATTATAAACCAACAAAAATAATGCATACACAACAACGGCTTGAGTGAAAGGGAGTAATATACTGAGTCTACATTTTTCATTACTCCTCTGTTTTTAAACAATACACTTCTATGGATGCATGCCAATACGCTGTCCTTGGTTACATAACTTTTAGATTGCAAGGCACAGTGGTGCCCTCTTTGGTCGCCTCTTCTCTCTGCCTCCTCTTTTCCCCTCACTCTGGCAAGGCACTGAATCCTGCCACAGCACCGTCAAAGAAATGCTGACAGACTTCCACTCTGGCTGCTGAAGAGAGAAGGCTGTGGCGAGAGAAATTCAAAGCGAAAGAGAGAAGCGAGGCCACAGCAGGCAGTGGCCCTGTAGATCACAGGGTGCTTGCAGCTGAAACACAGGAAGAGGTTTGTTGATGACATCACTCAAGCTGATGTCGCTCTAGAGTGTACTGTACACACACACACACACACACACACACATACACGCTACACATATGTGCACTACATCAAAGCCACAGATGGGCAGAACATTAGCCTTGCTAGCAAAGAAACAAACAAAAAATGTGACATTATGTGTACAAAATGTGACAAAGAGTTTTTCCAAATGTAATCAGTTTATCCAAATTCAGAAATCCAGTGGTATGCTATGTGTAATTTGCTATGTGTACTTTTGAACAACTTGGCCCAGATCACAGATAGCATAATATGTGATTTTCAATTCCGGATCACTTTGATTACCTTTTGAACAACTGGCTCCAGAAGTGGCAAGGAAGACCAGAGTTCAAATCCAACCTGTAGTCAGACCCAAAATCCCATCTCATCTCTTTCATCTTCATATTGTTAAAATACAGATGAAGTGGGAGGAGATGTGGTGCAACTGGCTGCAGTCTATGTGTACTAGAGCCTGGGGCTCATTAAATAATACCTTTATTTTCATTTAACTATTTGTATGAACGTTTTAACAGAACAGCATTTCAGAGAGGGCACAAAGAGAACAATAGGCCTATAGTTCTGATCACATGCGGGTGTGGAGAAGCGGTGGTTACGTCGCTCGACTGACAATCGGGTGTCCCGGGCTTGAATCCTGAATCCCAGGTTACGAGTCTGTGTTGCTTTGGATAAAAGTGTCTGCTAAATACCTGCCAACTTTACTTTACTTGACTTTACATGCACACAGTAGGCTAATGACCCCCATCTTTACTATCCTCGCTGATTCACGAGAGCCTGATTCAGCAATGCGTGAGCAATGAGTGCTTGAGTAGGAGTCAAAAATAGGACGGGGTAAACGTTTTGCTTACAGGACGCCATATCTCTCCTGGCCATCTATTGAGAGCATCTCTCAGCATGCATTGTATATGTGGCAGATGAGGAGATAAGCAATAGACTTTGAACGACCGAGGCCCTTGTCTGTGCATGAAGAGGAATGACATAAACTGCTTTATAGGGGAGGGATAGTTACCGCATGCTGGTGTTCCGATCAGGTTTGGCAAGTCCAGGCAGCTAGTCAGGTAGTAGTCATTTGCTGTGGTTTGCTGCATGCTGAAGCTAGGAGTTCAGGCTCATGCTAAAGTTCACAGTCCACATGAGGTTCAATAGAGGTTCATACTGTATGTAGTTTACCATATGCGGTTCAATGGCAGGCTTTGCCATTTGATGTACGTACGCCAATACGCATTCCCACTCATAAAGTATTACTTAAACCCAGTTACTTGTCTTTTTGCTCTGAGGTCAAACTTACAGTAAACCTTATTTAGATTTTTTTTATGGGCCTGGTAGTTATAAATGCATTATAAACTCATTCATAAAGGGTTATAAAGCATTCACAACTTCACAAAATCATTGTAAAGCCTCTTGACCTCTTGATAATGCATAAAATAAAGAGAAAGTTGAATAAGGAAGAAAATTGTTGGGCTGTTGTTCTTGTAACGGAGTGGTGGTTTGCCAGTTCCCATGAATTAACAACACCACAAAAATCTCCAGTGCCCAATTCACTGATCTAGCCTGGTGGATATCTTTGTGCGAAGAGTCTGGACACTCTAGATATGCAAATGTTTATTTTGCACTGGGTGGGGACTTCGTATTAAATCTTTCCTATAAACCATCCAACTTCTGTCAAGACATGAAACTCACGAGTGGTCAGTAATGTTTACTGATACGCTGACACAAAAATCATTGCAAAGTGTGACTTCCATCATTACTTGTATTGCTTCAAACTCTTAGGCGGAAGGATACAGGTGTGAGGAGTTTGACAAAATAGGTTCACAATTGAGAATGAATGGTCGAAAACCTTTTGGAAACCATACAGTTTGAAGTAAAGTTTAATGTGTTTCAGGAAAGCATGCACCTGTGCACCTATGCAGCCCTTCAGTAGGTGAGTTTTGCTACAGCAACAATTTTAAATTCTCGGAACAGAGGTATTCGTCAAAATTTCAATCTTAACTATCATCATATCATCATCATAATCGAAGCTTTAAGTGTAAAACAATGAACTTGTCCTTTAAGAGTCGTCACAAGCTGTTTATTTACCCACAAGTGTTTCAGCTAACAGACGCTCTTTCCAAAATGGCACGTAGTTATACTTACTACATATTACTTGCAAAGATCCCCGGATGTGCCTTTTTTTTTTTTCTATATCAAGGGACCACTCGCTCATTTGACGACTTGTGTGGTCGCTTCACTAAGTTGTTTAGTAAAATAAGGGAGTTGCATACAGCAAGTGGTACAGCAGTTACCATTTCAGAGGCAATTCTGAAATTGTTTCCTTATGCAACAGGGTTAACAATTATACAACACATGCTGGCACTTATGCAGAAAACAATGTTATACAGTTCACACCCAAAGACTACTTGCAAATTATGGCGTGGCCAGACGTGTGCATGGTTGTTATTCAAAGCTCTGCAACATGTTCCTACCTCTTGTGATAATATCATCCAGGTCAAATGTAGGCCCTTTATCAACCCAGAATCAATGCCTAAATTCATATCAAGCCTTAGAATCAACATAAATAGTACAACTCTGTCTGGAGTGTGTCATTTCAAAGACCTGATGGAAAGTGCTCTAAAACATTTGAGATGTTTCTCAAATTCATTGCTGTAAGATCTTGGGTGAGTGTATCGCTTTGTATTGCATGCTCATAGAAATCTCTCACGACTAAACGGATATTATAGTCCGTTTTAGTTTTTCAGTTTTACTGAAAGACAAATCCTTTTTACTCTTCATTCATACTCTTCTACATTTTTTACTCTTCAAATTGAAGTTTGCTTTTGGTAGAAAATCCTACTGCACACATTGTACATTAAACTATGATCTATGTTTCCACATAAATACAAGTAACTTTCCAATGGGCTTTTAAACGTTTAAGAGTCCAGGCCTGGTAGCTTTTTTAATTGTGATCTTACGTTTGCTTGAGCAAGGAGAATGAAGTGATGTTCTGTGTCAAGACTGTTGTTTATTTGAAGATCAAGACTTTATATGCATGGAGAGGGCATTCAGAAAGAACAAAGGAGATGCACTGCTTGAAAGGAGATGCTCTCATTTTTACAGGGCATCGTGTGCTGCTTGTCCCTGCTGCTGAGATGGTCACTAGTGGAGGGCAACAGGTCAGCCATGTGTAACCCAGAGATGAAGGTCCAGCTGCACTATCCACCTTTATCTGAGGGATGGGAGAGAAGTCGAGAACTCAACAGATTATCACTTTCTGCCTGGCATTGGACGTAAGTGGAAACCTTAAAATACTCCCCTCCACTAACTGGAGAAAATGTAGCATGATATAATGCAAAGTCATTCGCTGGTTAATTAATTTGGTTTCTCTTTCTTTAATTATATTCATTGAATGTAGATAATGACTGAGTAGTTGCTTAGTTATTAGTCACATTAGTCAGATTGGAACTGATGAGTGCTAAGTACAGTGGGTGTCACAAACAGGCCGTCCTGGTATATAATGCTTGCAAAGAGGTAATTGCCCTCATATCCAGTAGGATTGGCTGTTTTCTATTCTTCAGAAGTGTAAACACCTGTTTACTTGCTTAAGTGGGACAGAGTTTTAACATCAAAGAATGTTGTACCAATTGCCAAGGCATGGATTGAAGCGGGAGAAAACTCTGAATTGGTATCATATTTACATGAAAGTGATCCAGGTCCAAAAGAGAACTAGATTGGGAAAAGCGGGATTGGTTGCCCCACTTTCACTTCATCTTAATTTCCGTCAGAATAATATCCTGAAGAAATTCCCTTTCAGCACACGATTGATGCCTAATGTGTAAGATACAAATGGAGAGACTTTGCTCTATTAGAACTCATTCTGTTGAAAAGATATGGGCTGTCAAATGTACCTTGCACAAATGTGACATCCAACCCCATCACAGGGTAGGTTGTCCCTATGTTATTCCAATGGGATAAAAATGGAAATTGCAAAATTCTTAAAAATTATGTAAAAAATATAATTTCATGTAAAGCCAAGCACATCTCATGCTCTGAGAACATGAATGGGTGAAAATTTTCATTAATATTTTACCATTGAAGCTGTTATTGAAGCCTGCCCATAAGACATCGTGTGACAACAACCGGGGTCCGTCAACCCCAACGGACATGCCAACTAAATATTCATTCTCTCTTTGTACTTTTGTATGATAATGATTATTTTATTGTCAGCCCATTGTGTAATGAGTGAAAAGAAAAACACAGCACCTCTGAAAATGTACTTTTAGGCATATATATATATATATCAAATGAATTACATGTGATACAAGGAGGTTTAATGAGGTCAATGAGGAGGCTCATTATTGAGGGTTGACTTGGACTTTTCTGCACCTTTCTCCTCGCTGCATTCCCCTCTGGAATATTCTAGAAAAAGATTCTTGCCAAGCATTCTGAGAACAGATTAGTGGGCCAGAACTCCACCAAAGCAGTGAAAGAATTTCTCCATCTTGCACTGTAATGCAATGGCTTTCACCCTTTTCTGTATACCGTTCTAGGAGAACCTTTGTCAAGAATGGGATTCCAGAGGTGATCTATGAAGCAGTCTGTGACTCGGCCTACTGTGATTATCCACAGAGAGACTCGGATGTTCTTGATAGTCTCATCGTTGTGCCCGTCCACCAGGTCGTATTGGTGCTGCAGAGACAGACAAGCAGGTCCAAGTGCTATGTCGCTCATTTCAGACGTATTGCTGTGGGCTGCACGTGTGTCTGGGCCAGGACAAACACTAACACTGAATGAATATATACACTGTGGTAGAATCCCAGTGTCTCTCCTCTAACGCCTTAATTAGTGCTCAGGGTTAACACTGGGATTTAGTCAATGGCAAAAACACAGAGTACATCCACATTGTTGAATTTGGACTCTTTGTGTTACATACTCTAAAGTAAGTAAATAAAAATAATAATCTGTATAATCTGTATAATCTGGGTTCTGTTGTTCTGAACCCAGCGGTCAATGAACTCCCTATACGTGATCTTTCTTTCTTATCAACCATACCTGATTCGTACATTAATCCTGACCCCAAATAAATATGTTAATTGAAAGTTAATTGATAAAAAGGTTGTTGTAAAAGTGGTATTAAAAATTTGCATACAAAAAAATGGAATTGAATATGTCATCAAGAGTCTGGAGTGGATGTCTGTTAATGACCAATTGAAGACAAAGAGAATAAACAACACAACATAAAGAGATTGCTAATTATTTACATGTATTCTTGTGAATTCATGCTATTCATGCAGTGTAAACTGTAGTGAAGAGGCTTAATACTTAAATAAGAGTCTGAGTCAGTACAGGGTAGTGTGAATACAGGTGTCCACTGGATGTCAGTTAGCCAGGGGTCATTGTGAAAAAAAAATCCATTTGCTCGAGATTTAAATGTAGTAAGGGTTTGATGCACAAGTTTAACTTGAATCTCACTGCTGGATTCGCCACTGGAAATCAGAAGTAATAGCATTTAGCAGCTATGCAGACACAGGAGCACAAAAACAACTGTGGTAACTGTGCTGCACATTCTCAAGGGAAACATTGTGAGTTCTTGAGCTGTGTGACCTAAAGAATGTCGCATGATCCCTAATCCCTGAGTGGGGTTGTGTCTGCCCAGAGCTGAACAAGAAGCATTTCTAGCATTCATTGAGCATAGCGGGCTGGACCTGAGCACAGAGGCTTTTCCAGAGAGACAGAGAGAGCGTGAGAGAGAGAGATGGACACAGAGAGAGAAGTGAATTGTCAATATAGATGTAGAGCAGAGCTGGTGTGATGATGTTTGTGGAAGTTTTCTACTAATATTGGCAGTAGTAATATTAACATTTTCTGTACATGTCAGACTGGATCAAGAACTCACAACTGCAAATGTGAACAGAGAGAAAGACAGGTCCCGGCCTTAGGTCACAACCACACACACACACACACACACAGAGGTGCAGATTGGATCCTCTATATGGCCATGTTTGGGCTCTCCCGGCTTCAGAAAGAGTGCTAACTCTGCTCCAAGAGATCTAAGACATGGCTGACCCATGGGTGCAACCCATGAGACAACCTGAGAAGGACAGGATAGTGTGGACAGGGTGAGTAATCACAAGCTTTTTCATTTCATCTCTGTACTATATGACAAAGTAATGGCAACACTACTCGCATGCCATGTGCTCATTTATATGCAGAAAAGATTTTAGATTCAAATCAAAATAATTGTTGATAGTCTGCCTTGCAGCATTCCAGAATTTCAAAGTCCTTTATCCACTAAATATATAACCTGAAATAAATAACCTTAAGCCCTATTTGTTCATTTCTTGATCCTTCAAACAGAAATAGTTTTTGCTCCTTTTAAATACATGAACAAAATAACAAAACATTGGCTGTTGGACATTTCCACAATCAGAATTGTAGTTTGATTTCATATAATTTTAGCCAATGTGAAATGACAGTCATGTCTGAATTCTAGTACACTTTCTCTTCAGTATTGAATGCCCTGAAAATTAAGTGGTTAAGGCATAGCACATGTATGGTGTACAAAAACACATAATCCTATGAGAGCATAGCACATTAGACAGAACAAATCCCTCTGTGTGTGATGCATAACTGTCCGTCTTTCCCAGGATGCCGCGGTGGTCCTTGGCGTGTCTCAGGTCGCTTTCTATGCGTCGCCGACGGTTGAGCAACCAGTCCCTCCTCCCTCCTCCCCTGCCCACTGTGCTGGCCAAAGATGTGCCCATCCTCTTCCGCGAGCCGTACATCCACACCGGGTATCGGCCCACGGGCCAGCGCTGGTCCTGTTACCTGTTCAGCCTCTTCCAGGTGCACAACGAGTCCGTCAACGTGTGGAGCCACCTGTTCACAGGTGTGATTGTTCTCCTCCGCTTCCTGCTCCTTCTGCACACCTGGCCCACACTGCTGGACCTGACTGCTCTGCCCCTGTGCTTGTACGTTACCTCTGCCCTCACTTACCTGTCCTGCAGCGCAGGTGCACACCTGTTGCAGTCACACTCTGAGCTCGCCCACTATTGCCTGTTCTTCCTGGACTATGTGGGCGTCAGTGTGTACCAGTACGGATGTGCGTTGGCTCACTACTTTTACAGCTCGGAGCCGGAGTGGCGTGAGAGCACTGTGGCAGCTGGTTTCCTGCCCGGTGCCATCTTCCTGGGCTGGCTGACGTGTGCCAGCTGCTGTTTCGCCAAGCTACGCTACCAGCGGCCGTACCCGCTCCGCCGTAAGATCTTTCAGCTGGTGCCCACCAGCCTGGCGTACCTGCTAGACATCAGCCCTGTGGCGCATCGGCTGATCCACGGCGCCTCACTGGGCGCTGATGGCGACGACACACTGGTGCTCCACGCACTTCAGATCTTCTTCTTCCTCCTGGCAGCGCTCTTCTTCTCCTGCCCCGTCCCTGAGTGCTTCCTCCCGGGCCGCTGTGACATCCTGGGCCACGGCCACCAGATCTTCCACCTCTTCCTGGCACTGTGCACGCTGGTCCAGCAGGAGGCGCTGTTCCGGGACTTCCGGGCACGCTGGCGCACGTTGGAGCGAGTCCACGGGCGTGAGAGGCTGGTCGTGGCGTGTACCTCCTTCCCAACTCTGGTGCTCTGCAGTGTGCTCACTGCTGGTATTATGTGCTGGTACGCCAAGAGGAAGCTCAAAGCCCGGCCCAAATAACAACAACAACAACAACAATAATGTTTTCAAGGCACTCAAAGCGGTTCACAATGTAAGGGGAACATCACTAACCACTACCAATGTGTAGCACCCACCTCGGTGATGCACGGCAGCCATTATGCGCCAGAACGCTCACCACACACCAGCTTGAGGTGAAAAGTGAGAAGATGAATGAAATTCCAAAACTGAGGAGGTAAAAAATGAAAAACTGAAATACAACTGAAATAAATTCACTGACACCTCCATGACACCTAGAGATGCTCTGTAATATTTGGTTTTAGAGTCTGCACTCATAGGATTATGTGTTTTTGTACACCAGGAGAATATTTGAAGCCAAACCTACAAATGGGTGATACAAACTAACTGAATCAACTCTGAATCTTCTGCTGTCAGGTTTTAGTTGTTCTCAAAAACAGTCTGAAACTGATCCCAGTGAATGCCATTCTAGTTTGAGCTGGGGACACTGTCATTCATATTAACAACAGTAATAACTTGCCTTAATTGATATAGTTATTTTTCCTGGTAACTGAAGGTCAGATACTGAACTCACATCTGCATACCGTCTGAGTTTGTGTCAGATGTTTAACTGATACTGCAAGGCCCATGATCACAACACACACACACAATGGCATTTTTTATAGACACATGTTTACAACACACACACACACAATGGCATTTTTTATAGGCCCATGATCACAATGCACACACACACACAGGATGGCATTTTTCATAGGCCCATGCTCACAACACACATAATGGCATTTTTCATAGGCTCAAGCTCACAACACACACAGGATGGCATTTTTTATGGGCCCATGCTCACATTCACATTCATGCATTTAGCAGACGCTTTTATCCAAACATCCGATTTTGTCAACTATCAATTACATCAGGGCCAGTCTCCCCTAGAGCTACTTAGGGTTTAGTGCCTTGCTGAAGGGTGGCAGTTGAGATTCAAACCCACAATTTCCGTACTACTAACATGCTAGCCAGGTTCCTTAACCACCACACCACACCACCACACCACACCACCACACCACCACCCCTCACAACACAAACACACAGGACGGCATTTTTCTGACCAAGCATACATGTTTCTTGAATAGTGGAAGACAGGGCAAACCAGTCATGCATATGTTAGTTATGCTATGATACATCAATACTTCATGTCAATGAGATGGGGACGATTCAGTAGAAGGAGTGATGTTATATCCCTTTCTAGTCCGAAGGGGGCAGCAGTGCATCAGGACTATAGTTACAGCTTCATTGTAAGTTCCCTCTCAAAGTGTTAAAGACTGAAAGAACAATTGGAAGGAAAGACTGAATTGTCCACTTGACTTGCAAGGTAGCATCTGTTGTTTCCCTGACTATTTAGAAACATTCCAATATTGTGATCTTACCTTTACTCACATTTCTGCTGCACAGTAAACTTTAAACCATGCACTAGAGTGAAAGAGGATTTTCTTGCTCTGTGAGTGTGTGTTTGGCTTCCTATTATTTTCATTGTTACATAACTTTTGAACATGAGGATGAAACGTAATACATGGCTCTCTAGCCCCCTCTGGCTGTCCATAAAAGCAACTTTACACCCATAATGGAAGAGCCTTTTGTCCTGTAGATCAGTGATTCCCAAGGGGTACGCGAGCACACTGCAGGGGGTACGTGGAAATATTTATAATAATTTGTTTCCAGGATGAGTTCATATTAAGCCCATCAATAAAATGGTACGTGTGCGCTTCAACTAGTTTCTCAGGAAAGACAATAACCTGTGGCACTCTGCGCCAAAAATAATCGGTTGTGTTCCGAGCAACACTGCATTGCCTTACCACTTTAGAGATGTGTACACAAATGTCATCAGCGCAGTACTGCTACAATGACCTTTAGCTTCTGTCCTGTGAACAGCAGATGAACAGCAGAGGGCGCTATTTTACTGCTGCTCTCAGTTACTAACCATCATATTACTTCAGCACTCTGCAGATGACTATGGCAAATATTTGCATTGCTCCACAATAATTCTGAAGTTGTTAGACAGTAAACATATGCACAGTCATACATGGAGCCACACACCCAAACCGCAAACAAACACACACACACACACACATATTGACATGCATGCAAACACACACACACACACAGACAGACACACACACATATTCACAGGCACTCAACCACACACACACACAGACACACACACAGACACACACACATACACACACACAGTCTTTCTCTCTCTTTTCACTGAAAGCTATGGTATAAAGGCTTTTTAGACTCTTCTTTTGCAAATGTGAATGCAAATCCTAAGAATTGTGCGAATGTACAGTGAAGCCAGGCTTACTCTGTCTGCCATTGTAACTCACTGTGTGCTTGTAATTCACACTTGCCTGCCTCCCATTCATTTACATTTACATTTACATTTAGGCATTTCATTTTTTATCCAAAGCGACTTACAAAAGAGGATAACATTCAAGCTACAACACATGAAAGAATGAACAAGGAGTGCATATTGCTAACATAGAAACTGCACCATTTTACGTTGAAAGTGCAATAGTGCAGAGAAATTTAATTGTTAAGTGCATTCTCAAAGTTTACGCCAGGAGAGATTCTTGGAAGAGCTGGGTCTTCACGAGTTTCTTGGAGGTGGAGAGGGTATCAGTTGATCTGGGAGGTCATTCCACCAGCGCAGAACCAGATATGAAAAGGTACAAAGCATAAGAAACCTGCCAGCCCATGTCCAACATAACTCTAAATTAGCCATGTTTCATAACTTTGGCCAGGGAGACACTTCACTTGCCTTAAGCCCTGAGCTGTTTTACACTTCAAGTCATTCTGGTCTTATCAGTGAGAGGCTTGTAAAACCAGGTGTGGCAGGGAGCCAGGGAGGTTGTGAGAGGAGAAATAGAGGGAGGGAGTGAAGGAAGACAGAGGGAGGACAGAAAGATTGACAGTGGGAAATGAGAGAAAGAGTGAATAAGAGAGAGAGAAAGAGAGAGAGTCGAAACAAGGAAGTTTTTTATGCGTGTTTCTCTTGAACTTCTGTCAGTGTCATGTTTGATTGTTTGTAGTTTAAAAAGGGACACATATTTGCCTCCTGACACACACACACACACACACACACACACACCACCACCACCACCACCTGCAGCATTACAGGGAGGGTGGATACTGTATGCTAGATTCCAGATGGTTGAGCCAGTGAGAGACTGACAGTGACAGAGAGAGGAAGAGAGAGAGAGAGAGAGTGACACAGACAAAGAGCAAAAGAGAAAGAGAGATCTGCTGCCTTACAGTTAGGTGCTGGTGGTGGTATATCATGCAAGATCATGCAATTGTGAAGCTTCAGCTACTGGACTAAGTTCTTTAATCTCAACAAGGGCAGCCGACTCCCACCTGCTCAAACCTGGTCAATGTGAAGGACTTGCCCGGTGAGTAGTTTTCTATGTTTTTAACTCAGCCCCAGGTAACTCTCCAATCCCAAGGCTGCACCTGTTCATGCTTGGTCAGGCAATTTGCCTCTCTCAGCTGCTGTCCTGCCACAGAGTCCTGAGTCAGAAAGTAGAGCTTGTTTAAATTAGAATTTATAAACAAATTCAGAGATGCAGGGATAAAAAAGTGCAGTACTTTTCTACCTGGCTAACAACATTAAGGGAATATCTAAAGAGTATCTCAGTATTATTTTCAAACTTAAAGTTAAAAGTTACTAGAAGTAAAAAGTAAAAATGTTTAGCAGACATTTATATCCACAGTGACATACTCACAATGTGGGGCTCGGTAATGACAGATTGTCAGTCAGCATTACTGCCACTCTGTCACACCTGCATTTATACATTTCATTTTGTTTAAAATATTGTGATTTGCTTGATAAAACGTTTGTGTGTTTGCTTTTTATTATTGATTTGAGTTTTGGGGTGTGGTTGAAAGTACCTCACCCTCAGCTTCTTGCCAAAGTACGACAAAATATTCACAAAACTCATTTGCATAATTTATTATCGAAAGCAGTATTGTCATTTCCATAGAAGAGTTCACGCAAATATGTGTCCCCAAAGCAATGCATTTTGTGAATATATTAATCTATTTTTAGACACTTTGTTGGTTTGATACTTTTTACATCATGTTCCTTAGAACAGGACATTTAATGTGTTAAGTAACATGATCAAGGTCTCCCAGGCCTACAGGACAAAGTCCAAATGCTGGTTGCTGGCATTTAATTATCATGCCATTGTAGCAACTTTAGTGGGTTGTTTAGACAAACACTACTGTAGAACTCAAAACTGCAAAAAGAAATGAGACAGAAAAAAAACTGATTTGCTTACTCCTCAGATAAGGCACACGCTGAAAACTTGCAAATAAATATCTTCGGTAGACTGACCAGAAGCATCTTCCTAACTCTAGTGCACGCACTTCATTGGGGAAGAAAGGCTTTGTTGAAAGGGTTTATGGTGACATGTTTGCCCCTGTTAACAAACACTGAGGTGTCCTCTTTCGCTTTAATGTCCCTCTCGAAACAGAACTCCGCCAAGTAAAGGTTAGCGGCTAGCGCTGGACAAGGGATCATGCTTTGGAACGCATAATGCTGAGGGAACGTGACCCTCAGGTCACTCATCAGTCATCACAGGGAATCTCCTGAACTTATCTTGATGGTTTGATAACAAATACAATAAATACTTTACAAAAGCCAAATTGTTTCAATTATTAATTTGTAACGCGCAGTGTGATCATTTTTTCAAAATTAAAGATTTCTGTGACTGTTTATTTTACTTAGTTTCCCTGTGCATTTCCATAGAAATAAAAACACTTTGTTTTTTCTTTCCATTAAGTGCTCCATTTGTCCAAGATTTTGAAAAACAAACATGGAAGTAAACAAATTAAAGGACAGTGCATTTGTCTTGATTGTGGCCACTCATACAAGACGCTTCAATTGATTTTCAACCCATGACCCTGTTGCTCAAGGTCACGAGTGTTGACAAGAAAAAAAATGGCAAAAGGAAATTAGCAAGGACCAAATAGTGAACTGGCAGCTAAAGCCAGCCAATAGGGGCATTCTGTTATGCCAAATTTTCTTGTTCTTTTTCCTACCGATAGCACTCGGTGATCTCAAGCAACAGGTGTATGGATAAAAAATGACTGGACTATTCTTGTAAACTAGTGTTTGACTCCCTGATAGGCCATTGCATCACTGATTCATTGTGGTTTAATGATTTATTAATAATTACTGATTTATTTATTGATTATTGCAGAACTGCCTAGAGCATACTGTTCTGTAGACGAACAAGTGGCTTGGATTCATCCGTTAGGCCTAGCTGAGGTCTGTGTTGACCTTGTTGGTTAATATATTAATACTTGTGGATCAATCATGATTATTCTCTACTGATAATGAAACATGGGTGGAACACTATTGTAATGTTAAAAAGATTGAAATGTTTTATCTATAATATTAGACACTTGGAATGAAAAAAAAACTTTTTGATTTTGATCTGGTTACCTTATCACATTTAATTTCCCTAGGTTTCACTTTCAGGTGTTTAGGTTTAGGCTGTCTGACATGTAATCTTCACCTTTTTAGGGAAGAAGTTTGTTGTTGTGAAACAACTGGTAAAAAAACTGAATCTATTGGTAAATAATGGGATGAGCCTTTGTGAAACAGTTCTAGCAAGTTCCCTCATGGAGACAAATCAGAGAACCTTTCAGTGTTCCTCCCTCCACTTTGTCGGTTCACTCTGTTCCGTCTTGTCTGCACAGGTACCATGGCTCCCTTCGTAGCGGATCTGCAGACCTGGGCGGCGGGCGGTGGGCCGACTCTCACTGTGCTGTCTCTCGTCTTCCTCTTTATTGTCATCATCAACCTTATCAGCCTCTGTGCCTCCTGCCAAAAGTGGGTACAACAGCATCATCATTACATAAGCCCATAATAACCACCAGTGTTTGACACATGACTCCTCTAGTTCTGTAAAGTAATACACTTAGCCACCTCAGGTGAAGGGCATATTTCATACCTAGGACAGAAAGAAAAGCAAAGCAATGCTTTCCATTATATGACAGTTAACGTGTTTATTTGATGATCAAATAGTGGTAAGTCAACAATAACAGGCTTCCATAAATGCAGTATAAAGTGAGTCAGGTTGACTTGACATCCTGTTTTCAGATGATAGTGCCTATTTCCCCTAGACCCAGTAAAGCTCATAAGAACTGTTTCTGTCTGGCTTTTTGTAACTAAAAACAGCCCATATGTGAATTCAACAGACCAGTGATGAAGCTGACCATGGCCACTGTCATGGCTTTAAAGACAGTGACTACCAATGCCCCTGATTTGCATGAAAATGTTCCTAATTTTCATCTAAAAAATATGGTCCTTTTAAAATGAGTTGTACTGAACAGTTGCTGCTGTCAAGTTGTTTATTGTAGGCCTGACATGGCAGTGTTTCTCTGAGGTGCAGCAGAGGTACAGGAACTCTCTCGATGCTCTTTTTAGATAGCTGGAGTACTGCTGGCCAGCTTCAGTATCGGTTGCTATGAGTCACAGCACTACCTTGCATTCCACAACAAAACGATCAAGTTTTGTCACCTCACCAAGCTCGCCAGGAATGAGGTGTAACTCACACAACACAAAAGCACGGCGTAGTTAAAGAGCTTAAAGACCAGACACACTTTCCGTCTCTCTGAGGGAGGGTTAACCTACATTTACATTTACATTTAGGCATTTAGCAGACGCTTTTATCCAAAGCGACTTACAAAAGAGGATAACATTCAAGCTACAACACAATGAAAGAACGAACAAGGGGTGCATATTGCTAACATAGAAACTGCACCATTTTAAGTTGAAAGTGCAATAGTGCAGAGAAACCTACACTCTAGCACGACAGTATAACATTATGTCTGTCTCCTAGAGAAAGCGCGATTACATTGGATTGTTGTCTGTGCTTGTCAGGAAAACAGCGCTCATAAAAAGATAATTTATTGCTTGCAGGAAACTTCATTACTTATTTTTACTAATGTGTATATTGAAATAAAGTAGCTGTTCTACATGGATTAGCCTACTTAGATTTCAGCTTTACAAAACTTGCACTTTTATAACTACACCACTAGAGGGCAATAGATAGCCAATCTACAAAGCAAAATCCCATAGGAGCCAGTCATTTTTCAGTTATTAATTTATTTTCACTTTAATTATTGAATCATTTAGCTATTGAAGATAACACTGATGAACAAAACAGAAATCAACACTGGCACACTTACAAAGGTGTGGCAGCTTTTAAACGCCTGTGTTTTTAAACGCCTGTGTTTTCATTGTTAAAAAAATAATGTGATATGTAATTATTGGCCAATGATGTATGTTGCAGGCAATCCTTTGAACTGGAGCACGAGGGAGTGGGAGTGGAACGCAGCTCCTCCACCCTAGTCAGAGTGGTATGTAGTCTGGTCCAGCTAGACACACCCCCAACCAGCCTTGTCTCCTCATTTTACACTACAGCGCACACACACACATGCACACACACAAGGACAGACACACAAACACACACATGCACACACACAAGGACAGACAGACACACACACACAACCACAGAAAAAAAATGTTGTAGTGTTAGCCCCTTGCTCATGTACGTCACGAATGACGACTCACTGTCTGTGTGTGTGTATGTGTGTGTGTGTGTATGTGTGTATGTGTGTGTGTGTGTCATCTTATTCTCGCCTACTCACTTAGCACATTACCCTGCTTGCTGTTTCTCACAGGTCCAACTGGAAAACGCCAAGGCAGGAAAGGAAAATGCTGCAGTTGATAAAGATGATTTGGGTATGGTGACCAGCACATGTTCCTCTGCCTTGACACTGTCAGACACACAGAGCCCTTCTCTAACAGACTCTTTAAAGAGGTTATAGAATGGATTGATGGAGTGCTGTACTTTCAACTCTGATTTAACAAAATGCTCAAAAGCTTTTTTATTACCACCTTATATTTTGTCTCCAAATTGAAATTTATTTATGTATTTATTTAAATATAACTTATATGTTTTACTGAGTTCCATTCCAATCAAGTGAGAGCATACACTCTAGCTCCTATGGATTAACCAGACACCATATTACTCTACTCTGGAGCATCAGGACAGGAAGGGGGCCAGATGTGTCCCCTGACACTGGAAACTGCACATGTTATAGTTAGAGTGCCCCGTCGCAGAACAATTGGGTTCTAGTTATCCAGGGGTCAAATATCTGACGTGAATATCTTCCAGCTTCTGATAGATACATTTGTTAAATTCTGAAACTGATCTGAAGAGATTATCCAGAGTGAATCAGCCCATAGCCCTGTTGTCTCAACACTGCTGAGTGCTACGGGAGAATGACAAAATTGGGTGCAGCATTGCCCAAATAGCAAAACAGAAGCCTGATGACTGATAAGGACAAGGAAGTTTTGTTTTCCTGTGCCCCAATCAGCGTTAGCGTCAGCGTTAGCTGCCAGTTTGCATATTTGGTCTACGTTGTACCAAATGCTGTTGCTCTTATACCTACCGACAGCACTCAGCTACCGCAAAGAACAGGGATATTGGCTGATTGACTCCAGATTTTACCTTTAACTCGTCCCCAATGGTTAGCTTTAGCTGCCGCTTTCCTATATTCGGTCTATGTAATTTTTTTCATTCTTTTGCCAATCAGCAGCACTCAAAGACCTTTGACAATGCTGCTATGAGTTGAAAATGGCTGGAGTTCTTCTTTAAACTTACTCTGAATCCTCAGTCCATTCCAAAGTTTGCTGATATTTGTTTGTTTGTTTACATGTGTGATTGTCCAGACCTCAGTACTATCCCTGAGGCAAACGGCGAGTACACTTCCTGGAGAATCCACAACACCCCACAACCCAGTAGGTCCCTCGCTCTGACTCAATCAGCAGTCAGTACAATGGAAATGCAAACTTGCGTCAGTGTGATGAAAGAATGGCATAAGATAAAGAAGATGGCGTAAATGATTCAAATGTTTCAAGCCTATCCTTACTAGGAAATGGTTTACTAGTAAAAGAACACAATTTCTAAGTGATAAAGTTGTGTTGTATTTTAAATTCAATTTTCAATTAATTTTCCACACCTTTTCTGTATGTGGACACCATATGCATTATTAATGGTGATTTCTTGCTATTGAAAGAAACTGTATTCATAATATTTCTATAATCCCTTGATATGTAATGAACACAATGAGAGAGAGATGCTAAAGTTACAATGCACTGTATATTCAAGATAAAAAAAACCTTATATCAAGTTCCCCGTCATGTGTGCGACCGAGTGAATAGCATGCCATCTCTCTATACTGCAATAAATGAATAATGCCTTTGAGCTGTTTGATGACCTCTGCCTAACCTGCAGTGAGGTGAAACTATCCTTTAACACGTTACAGGTGGACTTCCAGAGGGCAACAGAGCTCCCGCAGGGATCACTGTGACAAATGGCGTCCGCGCCAACATGGGTAACTGAAACCCCTTTGGACTACCTCAAGCTTGGCCAAGGTTGTGATTTAATGTAATGCATTCAAACCAATCATGCCACCCCTGCATGGGTGCATTATGCATGCAAAGAAATCCAACGAATCACTGCCGGCTGGCTGAGAAATTCCTGCATTGCCCCTGTTCTACCCCCATGTCCCCCCTCCTTTCACTCCCCCAGTCCAAGTTTAAACTAGTGTAAGGGCTTATATACCAGCTCCCAGTAACCAATTTAGTGCTGGTTTCTCACCACATATTATCATTACTCTCTATATGTAGATGGTACAGCTACCCTCAGACACAAGCTTCATGCCGTACCAACAATAGCTCCACATAAAGAAGTGAAATCAAACCTGCAGTCAGCTCCTCCAGTTGTCTCAATGCCCATGGAAGCGGCGGCCCCAGCGGGTGGCTCTTTACAGGACCAGGCGAGGGTGCAGGCCAAGCCGACGGCCAGCTACACTGGTCAGGTCAGCCAGGAGCCTCCAAACATGCTCCGAGCTCCAGAGGTCCGTTCTCAGCACGATTACGAGACCATCTCCGAGGTGCTGAAACATGTAAATCAAGAAGTTTCTGAGAACTCTGAGGGGCCGTTTGACGTGCCCTCCTACCAGTTTGTGACCCAGTTGGAGCCTTATGCTACCTCACCCCATGATCCCACGGACACAGCCCAGTCTCCCCAAGCCGTACACACCCCCACACAAGCAGAGGTGGAGGAGATCGCAGATCTGGAGGACAAGCACTCCACAGCAATGTACGCCAGGGTGAGCAAGCGGATCAAGAGCCCCACACTACCACCCGTTCCCCCACCCGATGACAATGAGGAGGAAGAGGAAGCAGAGGAAGTCACCCCACCACTACCAGAGAGAGCCCTAGACACAGATGATGTCATCCCATAATCCCTAATCTAGACAACACTGGAGGAGCTTGCACCGTAGCACAATCTACTCTTATTTATATTCCAGTTCAACTGCTATTTTCTCTATTTCCAAGAACATTATTTTGTGGCTTTTGTAATGTTTAATATCTTATTGATAAAATTATTTTAAAGCCCTCTTCTCAAGTTGAAAATGCACTGCCAGTGTTGAGATATATTATTTCTAATTACACACAGACTTCTACACAGATTTTGAGATTAATGTGGAACCTATTTGCACTGATGTTTAAGATTCATGTTCTGCACTCCTACCATATTCATACCAGCTATCACTCTGGTCAAAGGACTGACTAAATCAGCGTTTCTCAAACAGTGGGGTGGGGACAAAACAGGTGGACAAAACATGAGACTGTCGGAATTCACGGCCATTCTTCTCTGTCAGATTACTCACAGATTTTCGTCGCACCAATAACATATGCATATCACATGAAACCGCACAACCCAAACTTTCCAACAGCGTTACTTGGTAGTGTGCTGCATTGTGTCCCTCGTCATATAGCCAGGGCACACGCAAGAAATGTAATTTCAGAACCTACTGGCCCAGTTTGCTAGCATTTTTTGTACACTGAGGGGCAGATGGGGCATGACAATTCTTCCCCTTCCAAAGTAGGGAATGACAGAAAAAATGTTTGAGAATCCCTGGACCAAATGAAGGTTCCAAAATCAATGCAATATATTAGATAGGCTATATTAAATTATTCAGGTTTGGTGGGCCGGGGATTCGGGGGAGTTTTGTAATTGAGTTTGGGAGGGGTTAAGTTCAGTGTTTGTGGTAATATCCACGTGGGTGTATGTGAGTAAATATATGCAATGCTGAATTAATGCCAGACCAGGGAGATGGAAACTGGACCACATGGAAGGAGGTGTCATGGAAGAAGAATATTATTTTATTTATGTATTTATTTATTTTTGCATATAATAAACAACAACAACCACAACAACAACAATAATAATAATAATAATTTGGTTGACTGAAATGACTAACTGAGCATCCATTCATGGCTATGGTGCTGGCCCACCCCCACCCAAGGTATGCCATGATGATGAGAGGGAGGTACTGGGTGCTCGGCCCCCAGCCCCCAGACTCGTCTGATACCAACCCTTCACGCCCCTCACACAAACACGCCAAACTTGTCCTACGTTTGAATAGATATGACAGGATTATGTGCCTTCTCTAATGTGTATTGCATTAAAAGAAGTGGGTGTGCAGGGTGTTGTTAAGGGGACCCTGAAACCACAAATACCAGCTCCAGCACCAACCAACACTAGTCCCACCCGACAACCAGACAGGATTGGTCCGCCCAATCATTCCGGAGTCATCCCAGAGTCTCAGGTAGAACAGGAATAGGTGATGTAGAAACAGCAAAGTGAGGTGAGAAAGAGAGAAAAAAAAAATATATATATATAAAATATATATATATATATATATATGTCAGAGCCAAAACCCATTTTACACAGTTTCTGTGCGGTGAGGTGAAATCTGTGAACCTTGTATTGTATTAGTTGTAGATTGGTATCTTTAGTCATGAGGTAGATGTTTTGACAGATTTGGGTCCAGAAGCCAACACTGGGACTAATGGACAAGTCTGATTCCCATTTGTGATATGGTAGACAAAGTTTTTTTCGACTGTGATATCATTTTGTAATTTTGTATTTTTGGGGGGCAGTTCCAGGATTGGTGGATGGATGACCAGGTTAGCTGTCTGGATATTATTTTTTGCTTGAATATCTAATTTAATCTGTAGGTATTCTAAGAAGTGTTTACTCTCGATGTTGTGCTTTTGGACCAAATAAGCAAATTAAGCCAGTCTTTTGCCATGAATGATGTGGTGAAGTTGAGTGATGCCCTTGCCTACCCATGTGAGGGAGTTACGTGTTTTTTTGACAGAAAGCTAAGTCTGAGATCTGAATATCCTTGCAAATGGTTTGTTCTAAGTCTAACCAGGTGTTTTCTGAAGGGGTGGGATGTAAAAAATTGCATATGTATTGAAGCTGGTTGGCCAGTGTGTAGTGGTGGAAATGTGGTCCTCAAATGTGGTCTGGTCCTCATAGTATTTTAGGTTTTTGGTGGTTGGTCAAGTTTAATTTTCTGTGTCTTTCCAGTAGAATTTAATAATTGTTAGAGTCTAGTGATTTAAACCAGTTGGGGCTAGGCTGTATCGGAATCACTGCAAGTAAATACGGCAATTCATTTGGGGTAATATTGTCATTTTGACAACTGATATCCTGTAAGGTAATAATACTGTAGGAGAGTCAATATTCTAGTTGAAAAGGATTTTAAAATGAGCTTACTTGCAAACCTGGCAAATAACACTGTTGTGAAGTAGCCTACAACAATATCTACTTAGGGCTTTCATAATTGAATGCAGATAAAACAGTTTTTTTTAAGTAGCCTTAAACATGGATTATTAAAACTGTGTAACTAGTATGCTGCAATATTTTGACTGCATTGTCTCTCAAGTTTCTACCACCAAATTATTATTTTCTGTAGGATTAATCCTTTTCAAAGGTCTGTAGGGCACCATCTGCTCCCATTCACTAGGACACCATCACCTTTGACATGAAAAAAACTGGTCTTGCTCAATGTAAATCATCAACGTACACTGAGCAGATGAATGACAGTGATGAACAATACCGCTTTAAACTTAAGAAAACATTTGCGTGGTGAAAAGCCGGCACTTACAAAGTCATATGGAAGCAGGGTCTTGGTAAACAGACAAGTAAACAAACATGGGCTGTCTCACAAACATACAGTAGCAAACATAGGTTACATACATACACAGGCCTACGTAAACATACCTAAATATGACTGTAGATAGTCTAGGTATGACATTAAACAGCTACAGTCACCAGACACAAAACCGACACAGGTGCTACGTGCGCAGCTGAGCTACGCTATGACCGCACAGACTCTGTTGCAAAAGATTCTTGTTTACTTTAATAAACTACAACTTTGCCGCGAACATTATTACGCCACGCAAAGTTGCCGTGAGTCAGTAACCTCCTGTTTATACTACCGCCGACGTGCGGTAGGAGCCGTTTTGCGCCACGTGTTCTGAGGCACGTACGACACGCACATCATGCACCCTGCCCGCCCGAGAACACGCGCGGGATGCATGAGGGTGTACGTCACAGAGTCCCACCAATGGCACTCACGAGCCAGGGCATTGTGAAGCTCATGCTTATGTTATGTAATCCATAGACTGAGCCGAGCCCACCCAACCCCCTCCCAACCTTTGCAATGCAGCACTCCTGTTCTTTGTTTTTATTCTTGACCAGAGAAACATGACACCTCAACAGTCTACAAAGAGACGTGTCATAGGATTGCACCATGGCTGCTGAATGGTGTCCCCCATTCATCCACTTTACCTTACTGCTCGCAACATAAGTGACAACAGCTCGAGACAAGACACTTACAAATGACATGCCCACAATATCCAGTGTTACTGTAAGAAATATTAAGGTGTTAGACCTATTTATTGACCTTGCACTTACTATAATGGAGCGCTGCCCATACGTCTACTGTTAGATATTTGCACAGTGGGGTTTGCATGTAGTTTGCACTGCCACAGTAATTGCAAAAAAAAAGAATTGTCGACTGACCAATGCCTATACCTCCTATTAAGTGGGGCTGTGATATTTCTTGAGCAGTCTTTGTGCTACCCAGGCCTACAACTCCTATGGTAAACAAGTTGGAACTGTAGGGCGTGTGACTTACTGATCCAATGAACGCTAGCTGTCCTACCACATGGTTCGGTTGTTTACTACAAGAGCAGAACTCGCTTTCAAAGGTATGCTGGAAAGCCCGGCATGGATTTTGATGTTCTGTTCTTTTTCTTATTGTGACAGAATGTACGTTTTGACTCCGGTCGTTGAATAGAGCACCCCCACACAATGGCAGGAGTTAATGATGCTTCTATATAAAGACACATTATTATTCTGCAACACGAACTAAATGTTCCGTTGTCGTCGTAAACATACAAGCAGAAAGCACATCCAGTTGCACGAAATCCATGGCAGGTTTTTATCCATCTCACATCCCTTTCGAGGCACTGAAAAGAGCATTTTCAAGTTACAGCCGGTCAGAGCAAGCTTTGCAGAAGGGGGTGTGTTGGAAACTGGCAGAGGTACGTGTGCAATGTCCATTGAAAGTTTAGGTTGTTTTTCAAGCCTAAAACCTGTTATTATATAATTTTAATTTTATATAATTCCGTTGCGGTGTATATTTTCCGATCTGTATTTATGTTTTTAACGTTTTGCTTGAATCGAAATGGACAATTCCTTGCTTTCTTGTTTCATTTATGCACTAATGACATTATTTGAGGTCCACGTTTTTCACAAGGCAGTATGTTGTTAGAACTTTTTAATCGATGATAGCATACGCATTTACACAATTTGGCGCGATTCCTTGCTATTGCGATTGACAGTACAACTTATCAGTGAAACGTGCAAAGCGATTCAAGTTTAGATCGTGGCGGTAAGGTTAACGTTTGTTAAAAATAAGATCATTGGACTGTTGCACTTATCGTGCTTTTGTGGATTGCTTGTAGTGAATTTATGTTGTCGACACTCATTAAAATGCTCTATGGTGTTCTAGTTTTGATGCTTTTTCTTTGCGTTGGCGCACCGTTGCATTAGAGGTTCCTTTTTTATGCTCTGGCATGTTGCTTTTGCCGTCAGCGTTAACGACACACTGCTATCAACAAGCTCGTTGCCGTTGAATGCACGAGAGTCGCAGACTTGCGTACCAGGTTGTTGTGGCTTTTTCAAAGCGCGAGCGAATTACTGACGTCATATGCACATAAAATCCCCCCCGCCCTTGCTATAATATATTGCTTGTTGTGAATGGACTATGGTTCGTTCGGTGTTCGAGGACATGTTCCATTGTTTGGTGTCGATAACGTTAGCTATTCGAGATGTCAGTACTCCATTTTTATTTGAATTACTTCCCACTGTTTTTATGTAATTACCCTATAATAATTGCAACGCTGTACGTGGAGCTCTGTATAACCAGAGACAGTTTGGTATAATGTTATGCTTTCTGGTCCTTGAAGGATGTGTGCAGTCATCTGTAAAGCTTGTTTGCCTTATATCACTAGGAATAAAAGCCTGAATTGTTCTGCTTTGACAGCATATGCATGCCCGACTCCATGTCAGTTATGTCATGATAGTATTGTTTCAGAAAAATACAGTTTGGATACAGTAACTAGTAGCCTACTGTCCTAGTGACTACAGTAACAGATAGAGTTGGGCAACAGCTGCATTGATGCAAGCCAGTATAGGTGTTTCACAACCAGGGCAATTGCCAGTTTATCCACAGCAAGGGTGAATCATCTTTTACTGGAAAAGGGAAACAGCGTAATGTGACCACAACTTGTGATAAGCTATACTGTGGCAAATCTGAATTCCCCAGAGCCCTGCACACTTTCATGAGACTGTTGGCATCCAGGGGCAGTTTGTGGACTAGCTGTGGTATGACCCTGTGAACAGTATTGGCCTTACACAAAATCTCTCAGACGCTTGGACTTCAACTGCGATGAATCACCTCAGCTTACAACAAAGGCGTTTAGAGTTGCATCAGTCACCTCATTAAAGTTGACCAATTACGAATTCCTTGATGAAGCTCTTGATAATTTCTTGAATATTTCTATCTTTTATTTTAAGTAGGATTTTTCAATGAAAGGGCTTCAGTCTTATCTGGACCCAAATCTTGCTGGATCTTTTTTAGAACTGGCTGCTATTCAGGATTCACTTCCCCTGTAGTAAAAGCACTTAATATTTAGGCCAGGGTATTTTCTTTCTGGGTATTTTTTGCAGCCCCTCCCCCCTTCCAAGAGTGTGTGTGTGAGAGAGTGAGAGAGTATGTGGGTCCTCTTTAGGTGGGACAAGGGTGGGGGGTGGGAGTTGCCTGGGCTCTATTACGGGAAGTGTTTGCCAGTGAGACCAGTTCAAGCCTTTAACTTTCCTGGTGTGTGTATGTGTGTTTGAGCCTGCTGGTGTTTTGCCATATCTCTTGCAGGGGAGACAGTGCGGTCATATAAAAACAACAACAAAAAAATCTTCTTCAAGGTCACCAGGCTTCTCTGGTACTTTTAGAAAGTATAAGGATGTGTTGAAAAAGAGAAGTTAGAACTGAAGGGAAATAGATCTGAACTGCTCTCAAAATAGCCTGTCTGTGTGCTAATGTAGTTTCTATAAGATTAAGTTTGAGCTAGACTGTGATTATGAATCCCCTTAAACTTGAAGGTTACACAGATTTTATCTTATTCTTAGTCTTGCAACAATTTTGTGACAAGTATTGTGTAAGATCTAAATAATGGAATTAGGTTCTGTAATTGAATTTATATTAGGTTGTTTAGAAGCACCTCAAGATAGTGTTCTTTTTTAATGGCGCTTGGTTATATAAATAAATTATTTACTAATTAATTAACCCATGCTAATAGGTTCCTATCATTTTTCATTTCGTTTGCACATCACCAGTGACCCAACTACACTTTGTTAAAAAAAAACAAGGATAGTTGATTCCCTCCACTAGTCCAAATCCCACGAGGTGTTTTTGAATGTCCGTCACCTAAGGGTGCAAGTGTCCCTTTCTCCTTGTGTGATTCAGACAATCTAAGAATCTCAACCTGAGAACCAGCAGTAGTCTCACGGTGTGTTTTTTCCCCTCTCTTTCTTTCTCTCTCTGTCTCTGGCAGCTTTCTCTGTGAGTGTGTGTGCGTGTGTATCCGTCCTTTGGGAAGAGAAGCAGGAGCCCCCTGTGGGACCTTACTGATTGGAGTGTAGCTGCTGAACTGGACGAAAGTGGACGTGAGTCGCGAGGCAAAGACGAGGACTTTAAGAGCAAACATGCTGCCCAAGAGCAGGCTTGGAAAACGCTCCACCATGGGAGCACTGGTGTGCGGCTCCTCCTGTCACACCACCGATGGCCACCATGAGGTGCCGCAGGGCGAGGCTGAGTCCCTTACCGCCTCTGCTGCATGTGTGGGGTTCGGACCCAGACCTCATGGAGTTATCAGAGTCAAGCTGCACCCGGGACAGAAGGTGAGTGGGGAAGGGGTACATGAGTTTGAGTCCAAAACGAGCCAGAGCGTATGTGGGGACATATAGGGGCTAGTGTGGCCAGTGTAATTGTGTCCAGTAAAGATGGAGTATGCACATGGAAGGAGATAGCCCTGCATCTAGGCCACCACCATTTTTTTTCGGAGCGTTCAACTGTAGAGCGCTTCATGTGTTTGTGTTGCTACTGAGAATCTGCGAAAACCTTTCAGAAAGTTCTTGGTTGTGGTGTGCTTCGTAGTTTTCATTTCATGTTTGTTTGTCTGTTTGTCTATCCAAAGCCACTTACTGACATCAAATACAGGGACAGCCCAGGGGCAGGGACAGTTCCCTTCCCAAAAGCACACAACTGGCTACAACTGGCCTGAATCACAGCATGGCTTCATAGTCACAGCGCTCGCACCAGATGCAGGGACAGTCCCCCTGAAACAACTTAGGTTAAAGTGTGAAGCACTCAGAATTCCTGTTGTTTGACGTTGTTTCTGTTTTGTTTTCCTGTGCCCCATCAGTGTTAGCTGCTGCTTTGCAAATTTGGTCTACGATGCACCAAATTGTCTTGTTCTCATACCTACCGGCAGCTCTCAGCAACATCAAACAACAGGAGTATTGATTGATTTACAATGGATTTCTCCTCCAAGTGCCTTGCCCAAGTTCACAACAGTTCAGTTAGCTACAAGCAATAGCCCAGTTCCATAGCCACTGCACTGCCACCACCTTTAATGTAATGCGGTGCATAGAAATCATATGCTTCAAAATAGAATTGGTCATTGTGTGGTCCCCATTCCCTACCCGTAGGTGTATTGTTTCAGCGGCGGTCAGGAGTGCTGTGGGGTGGTGGAGCAGCACAACCACGTGGACAACCAGGTGTCCATCTTCCTTCCCCAGATCAACCAGCACATCGTGCGCAAGCAGGAGGACGTCTGGACCACCCCCAGCCCCCATCTCGCCTCCCACTCCCACACCCACGCCACTCACTCTGTCTCCTCATGCATCGATGTACCAAGAAGGTGTGGTTGAACGGCTTTGACTTTTCTGATATCAACTATCTATTGTGTCTTGCACAGACGCTGGTATTACTTTGATACTGCTACACAATATGTATTAAATAGTGTATATTTTAATGTAAATGCATTGACAGATATGTTGGTCAGTCATATTTTCATGATTGTGAAGTTTGTTTTGTTGAAAATCCCAAGATAATCATGCCCATAGTGTAGTGAATGGCTTGAAAATGATTTTAAACATTCCTGCGCCTGCTCTGGTTCTCTTTGACTCCAGTTACAGAAGCCCCGTGTCTGTGGACATGGACGAGATGATGGCAGCCCTGGTGCTGACCAGCTTGTCATGCAGTCCACTGGTCCAGAGTCCGTCTCAGGTGGAACCAGGTGAGCCTTTAACACATCAGCATCATCACTGTTTGCATTTCACATGAGTGGTCATTACAAACATCAGAAGAGTATGATGGAAGAGCTCACGCTTGCATGCATTCTCTCATTTACTTATTGGGTCAGAATTTTCCTAGTATTTCTTCAGAAGTGTTAGGTAGCAAAGGTAAGAGCTGTATAAATATTTAAAATTAACAGTCATCACTTTAGTTTGAATAGTTTCATATCACAGATGACAATCTACGATTCCATGGTTTTGCATCCTCTTGTGTTGCCATTTAGTAGTATTTGTAAATACTTAGTAAATACTTATTTATTATTATTAGTAGTGTGTTATTAGCATTAAGAGTAGTAAATGGAAGTGTCTCGATGTTTGTTAAGCATAGCCGCTCTCTCTCTCTCTCTCGTTGTGTTTGTGTGACGGCGTAGTGTGTCCAGTCTCCGGTGGGATGGAATGTGGCGGTGGCGAACTGTCTGACAGCGGCAGCAGCGGCTACTGGAGCTCCGATCACGGCAACACAAGCCCCGCCCCGTCCCCAACCAATGAAGAGACAGACAGGGGTGTGGTCCCGCCCAGTGACGAGGGGTTGGACATGGAACTGGATCAGGTCCTGTTTGACGAGCCGGCACCACGGAAACGAAAGGTGTGTTTACTCACACTGACTGCACGTAAAGCATCTTTGTACACAAACAAAAAAAACACTCCTAATAAACACAAAAAAATTTTTGCTATAGAAGTGTGTGAATCATAGCTGTAAATAAATGATTTCCATTCAGTAATGGAAACAATAGCAGTAACACCTTTCTATCTGCCTGTACAATGACGTTAGTTGGTTGTTAGTTCATTGATGTGTTACACCACGCACTAAGCAGTTTTAAAATAAAAGACACTCTACTGTAATTCTGTATGTGTTCTCATTGTTTCCTTCCCTTCCTCCTCTAGAACTCGGTGAAGATCGCTTACCGGTGTCTGTGGCGTAACTGCGGCAAGGTTCTGACCTCAGTGGTTGGCATCAAGCGCCACATTCGCACGCTACACTTGGGGTAAGTGCCCCTGGGGGCACCAGCTGGCGAAAGCTGGCAAGCACGTTCTGTGAGCTTCCTGACCAGCAGAGCAGACGAACGACTATCGTGTCTGCTTTTGCCCTACCAGGGCACATGTGCTAAAAGCATTGTTGAACAGCTACTGTAACACAAGAACATAACATGATTGCTTGATTAAGTAAATCTCAATGCTCTCCCCAAGCCCTGAACCCTCAAAGACTTAACTAGCATACACAGACTTCATAAAGGCCCAGTTCATGCGTGCTAAGTCTTAGAGCAGAGGTCTCCAATATTTTTTCTTGCAAACACCCTAAATGTTAAACTAAATTTTTGGCGCCTTTATTTTCCATAGTTATTGCCAAATCTGGTGTGCATTACCAACATCAGTTCTCATCAGGGAGCAGTGAAAATGAGGTAATTTTATACTTGACAGGGCAGGATGTTTGAATTTGATTTCATAGAGATTTTAACTATACCTTTGTGACTATGTTGTGAGATTTATTTAGATTTCATTTGACTTTGGAGAGCTACTCTTAAGCAGGTGGCGAGTTACTGGTAGCTCCCGAGCAACTTATTGGAGACCCCAGTCTTATAGGGCTCAGGGTTTAGGGTTTAGTGATGACATTGTGATTCAGCCTATTATCTTTTTGTGCATTTTCATTCTCTTACCCACCATAGTGCTCACTTAATAATGCTTTTGGGTAACACAGTCCAGATGAAGCTGCTGGGATGAAAGCATTTGTGCCGTAACTTCATCTTAATCCATGATAATCTACATCACATTATTTGATGTCACTTGATGTCTTTGACTTAGGAGCTCACATTCTCACTTCTGTAGGCAGAGCACGGAGCAGGAACGCTCCCAGAGAGAGGAGGACTTCTACTATACTGAGATCTACCAAGACATGGACCAGATGACGGTCAGCAGTGGGGCCGCCGCCACCACCACCACCACCACCCTGACCCCAACCCCCGCCCCCGTCCACGCCAGGCCCACCTGCATGTCCCCCTCCAGCGCAGCTGCCCAGCACCCCCCCTCTCCCCCGAAAACAGACCCCAGCCCCCTCAGCCGCTCGGCTCCCTCTGAGAGCTTCTGGCAGGTCCAGTGTGAGCACTCCTACCAGGTACTGCCACTCCAGCCATCTTGGCTGACATCATATAATAGTGTGTGTCCTCATTGGTGTTACAAACAGGGGGGAGGTTGGGATCAATTACAGGTGTAGTAATTAACTATTCAGCCCTTGACAGTTTTATTTTTTTAATTTTTAGTCATGCTTTCGTAACTAGTCTTATCTTGATGATTCAGAACCTGTGCCCATGTCATAGCACCCCACAGCAACGTCCCCACAACGTACCACAGATACAGACTTTCATCTCCTCTGTGCTAGGCTTAGAGGTTAGCTTACACCCAGGGGCTAATGAATGACTATTTCCATGAACTGGCTGTAGCCTAAGCTGCCAGGAGCTACCTTTGTTTTCCCAGGTGGTATCCCATGATGCTTTGTGTGCTGTTCTTACAGTCTATTTTTAGTAACCATTTTCAGCATTGTTATTTGCTGATGCAGTTCAGTGGAATGTAATGGTTTCTTTTCAGTTCAAAATAATTACAATCTAATTTGGAATACAGCATCTTGTCACCTACAACATTGTGGCACAATTTAAATCAAGTATTTTTAGAAATAGAGATGTACCCTAATCTAATCTGACCTAATCTAATCTACCATAAGTATACAGACTCCTAGGCTTTTTGTCAGCCAAGTGGTATTTATTTATCGGTAAATCCTAGTACTTTGCATTTCACAGTACCCTTGACGGATTTGCGTTTTCTCTGTTTTTTTGTATTAATCTTATTAAGTACACCTATTGTTTGTTTGTTTGTTTACTTTGTGATCTCATCTGCTCAGGCCCCCGCACCTCACCCAGTTCAGCCTGTGACTGCAGCCCCCTCCGTCTCCTCCTGTCGTTGGACGTCGCCTCTGACCGTCGCTCAAAACAAACAGGTGAGATTACTACGCCTCCGGTTAGCACTTACACACACATACACATACACACACTCTTTCTCTCTCTCCCTCTCACTGTCACCTCCCCTCACTCATTCAGATCAAAGGTCAATGAATACTGACCAAGATAGTGTAACATTTTACGTAACCATGAATAGTTCGTGAAAACGTGAATAGTTCTGGTCTGCATAAGTGGGAGTGTCACATAATGTCACAATATAAACTTTTCAATGATCTTCTGTATCTGCATATAAGAGCTTGACTCTGGTCAGTATAAATCCCCCCCCTTAAAAAAAATAAAATACGGAACTTAACAAACGTTTGTGCCTCTCGCTCCAGTTTTGCCCTATCTGCTCAGTCTAAATCCCCATGAAAAACATCTCCCACAAGGAGCTTCTGACTCAAGCCCTTAGTGTTTAAACACTTGTTGATCCTGCTGGGCTGACTGACAGTCTTGCATTAAGACGGCCGTGTGTGTGTGCGTGTCCAAGTGTCCTGCAAGCCACCCCTCCTCTAAGCCGTACTCTCTGGCCGCCGCGTAAACAAGCTAAATAAGCACAGAGGTGGGAAAATCCTCAATGGATTCCACGTGAGCGGGGGAGTGGATTGGCTCCAGTGGATGCTCGTGCCGTAGCTGTTGTCCTTTTTGTCCGAGGGTTATTGTATTGTTGTGCTAGGGGGGACTGTCCCGAGGGACAGATTTATGCTGCAGTGTTTTTCTGCAGGCAGGCCATTAAAGGATGTCATAAACACACAAGGCTCCTCTCCTTTGTTCCCTTCTGCCGCGAGACTGCCGCAGACAACTGGTGCCACAGTGCCACCTACTGGCCACAGGGGAAAATTTCGCTGCAGACACCATTTTCTCTTTTGTAAACATGTGGTCGTGCAAGCGCCTGTGGCTTTGAGTGTTTGTGTGGGAGCAGTGTTCCACGTGTATTTATAGAGGAGTATTTTGCAACTTTGTGTTTTTGTAAAATCATAAAACACAGTTTTAGTCCTCCAAGTCTGTGTTTTCTGTCATCTATATTCAGGGGTGTTTTGACAACAGCATTTTAATTTGACAGCCACATTTTACTGAGTCTGAGCAAGAAGTCACAACTGAGCTCAGTGTTAAGGACAAGGACTAGAAGGCTAGAGGCTAGAGATATTAACCGTTGCAGTTGGCCGTTGCCCATTGGCCTTCCTCTTTTCTCCACCTTTGTTGTTGACTGCGTACTGTTAATCTTTTAACCCCCAGGTGGCGCCATTTCGCAACCGCTCTGTGAGTGTGGGTGAACAGTGGCTCCAGAGCCACAGCGCCTCCAGCAGGTCGTTCCCTGCCAGTGTCTCACCACCCAGAAGCCATTGCAACACAAGGTATGAGAACATTCACAAATAAAGATTAATAAGCATCTGCAATTTTCATGCGCATGTGGTACTCTCATATATGTAACTTGCTAATAGTATTAATAGCTAATTTTATTGGTCCTTTTCCCCCTTAAACAAAACTCATTTTTGCATGTTTCTGATACATAGCTCTTGTGTTTATACATTAGTGCATGTGATGTATTCATCTCATGGCGTACCAGTGGTCTGTGAGATCATGTCCTGTGTGGTTTTGCTTTGTTCTAAATGTTTTTTTTCTTTCTTTTCACATTCCAGAAAGATCCGCGGCGAGGCAAAAAAGTGCCGAAAGGTGTATGGCATCGAGCACCGGGATCAATGGTGCACTGCCTGCCGCTGGAAGAAAGCCTGCCAGCGCTTTGTGGACTGAGAGATGCAAGGAGGACGCAAGAGAGCAAGGAGGAGAAGATAGCAGAGTGAAAGTGAGAGAGAGGTTGGGAGGAACATGTTTTCTTTTCAAACTGAAGAATCACGCCTCTTCCAAAGGCAGGACGAACGGCTTACCACAAAACCAGAGAAGCACCTTTTTTTTTTGTTTGTTTGTTTATGTTTTTGTTTTGTTTTCTTTTCTTTTATTTTTACTGTTTTGTACTTTGACCTTGTAAACAGTTTTGTTTTGTTTTGTTTTTATACTTGCATGCTTTTTGTGTTTAAATTTCATAACTGTAATTGTACTTTGTTATGGCATGATTTTAATGATTTTTGGTGCTTAAAATGTTTTGGAGCTATGACACTGCCATCCCCCTTAGTTCTACCTGTCTCAGGTGAGACTTTTGTGATGTCCACCTCACTAGTCTTCCTCTAAACTGGAACGTAAGGACACTCTACCTGGCACACACTCAGAGTTAGGGTCACACACTGCAGTGAGTGTGTGCATCACAGACCCTGAGACCACTGCCACAGCAGCCATAGGGATTTCCTTCAAAAGTCATAGGAGGCCTCTCTTCACACACTTTGACACCAGTCCTAAGAATCATAGGAGGCCTCTCTTCACACACTTTGACACCTGTCCTAAGACTAGACCCGTTACTTGGCGGCAGTTTAGGAAAAAATATGAAACTATGACTGCAGACGAAAGAAGCTGCCTCGGGTTTCACTTGGGTACCCCGTCCCTCATTCAAACACTTTTCGTGTATGTGTTTGTGAGTGTGTGTGTGTGTGTGCTCCACACATAGGTGTATATAGCAGGGGATGGCAGATTCTATTCCAGCACTGATTCAGATGAATGACCATTCAGTAAGAAAGTGTAGCAGAGAGCAGGTGCAAGATGTAAGATCAATCTTAACAAGGGGAAGTGGATAAGTCCAAAAAAGAAAGTTAACAAAAAAAAAAGATGGCAGCTCAAGAGTAAAAGCAGTAGGTGGAGCAGTGCTGGCCTCCGAGGTCCACTGCATCCACTCGTGTAAAGCCATGCAGATCTATGGTATAGATCCACAGCCTCAGAAGCTTTTTTGTTGAAATTCTCTTCAAAAAGAGACATTTTTATGGATAAATATGAGATTTTCTTTTGTTGTTTTTTGTTGTTGTTGTTGTTTTCTTTGTGGCTAGTATTTCTAGTGTTATGTCATATAATCATTGTGAACATATATTGATTGCCATTGGTTGTCTGTAAGACAAAAAAACAAAGATGTAAAAAATTAGGGCTCCCATATGTTTTTCAGCGTAGTTTGGCACCCCCTGTATGGGTTAAAGGCACTGAAGGGCCAAGTGGACATATTGTGGTTCCCCTTCTTCTATGATGGTGCAGTGGCACTGTAACACCACTCTTAATCTCTTTGATGTTCTGTCTTGTCCTTTCATGAAAGGATTATGATCTGTGTGGTTGAGAGACATCTCCATAATTTTTGTGAAAAGGTCCAAGGAATAAGACTTTTGTATGTCTGCTTGTACTACAGACGACATGAATGTCTTACGGAGTAGGCTCTGAGCAAATCAGATGCTTTTTAGCAAAAGGATCTGTGTTCATGTTGTACTTAGGTACTGAAACTGTCCTTTCTTCTGTCAACTAACCGCCAAGGCAACTGAAACCTAACCAGCCGAGGTCCATGAATATCTTGTGTTTATGTATGTTCTATAAAGTCAGTTTGTGTCTAAGCAAAAAAAACAAAAAAAAAAAAAAGAAGAAAGTAATACCTGACCATGAAATTCTTTGTGTAATCTGAAACTTTTGTAATTCTTAAGTTTTATTACATTTTATAAAAATATATATCAAATCAAGTGTGTCATTTCATCTGAGTTATTTGGGTTACCAATGTTTCCGGGGTTTTTTTTCTCTGCCGGAAGATTGAAAGTCAAATGTGAAATGTCAAGATAATGCCTTTGAATTCTAGATATGACAGAGGAGTCTTGGCACAACAGCATGGAGACAAGACAATGTGAATTTGCTGAAAGCATCTGTTACAGTACCTCAGTTATTCACAAAACTAGTCATCTTCCTGTCATCACTGTCAATCCATACATTTGACTGAGAAGCTTTCTAGTCCACCTTAAACAAATTACTGTTAATTAGTCATTATTATTACAGCTATCACAGGGTTTATTTCGACCACAAAAACAGGAGAGGGAAGGTGAAGACAGGTGACAAACAAAATACCTCGAGACACACAATCATTTGCTGCATGACAAGCCACAAAGGAAATAGTAAACTATTTTATTAGTATGTTCAACTTTGTTACTATTTACAAATTATTCTGAACAATCAAATGATTTCACACACAACAGAGAGAGAGAAATTATCAAAAAAAACATTCATAAAACACTTTACATACATACAGGTTGTTTCATATACACAAACACAGCTCAATAGATTTCTATGTAGTAATAGAAGCCTGGAATAAAACTGCCGAGATCTCATCAGGAGAAAATACTCGTTTCTGGATGTGACACATAGAGAATCTGTCAATGTTGTCTGTGAGCCTGAACACTACATGTTCTCATATTTCAGGACTTATGTGATTAATTAATTAAAATATTTGTATAATTCAACCAAATAATGCAACGTCCACAGGATTTTTTAAGTCATGATAGTCCAGTAACAGGACTTTCAAGTTTGCTATTCAGACAAGTGTTATCTTTCTTAATTCTGCCACAAGATGGCAGTGTTGGAAAGAGCCTATTAGATGCTAGTCAAGAGTCTGAGAAAATTGTTATCAAATATCCCTCTGGGCTGTTAGGTCTATCAAAGACATTGTGGAACTTCCTATTCCTTTCATCAAACTAATCTTCTGTATCTTTATAGCATGGGCTCCATCTGATACACTTTGAAAATTTGTAACCTTGATATTTTATAACATGGTTTCCAACTGAAATGCTTCTCGCCTTCCAGGACACGGTCAAGTTTGTAAATTAATAAATATATACCCAAATTGAACCTTCTTTTGGCCTGAGGAACAAAATATTGTTTGTTCTCACGTAAAAATGTTGAGAAAGGTGGACGATGTATGAGAAGCAACAGGACATGTTTATGCTCAACCTTTGTGTTGTGTTGGTATGAAGATCAGTGTGAACTGGAGAACTGCAGTGTGGAGTGAACAAAATGATTTATGTGTCTGTTTGTGTGTTTGCTTGTTTGTTTGTTTTGTGAACAGTGACTGGACTGTGTACAGTGACAGATATGAACAGAGGCACTAAACCTCATTTTGTTGGGTGAGATCAGCTGAGACACTATTATACTCGCTAGACCGTGTGCTCATGCCTAGGTACTGCTTTAGGAACTCAGAGAAACGTTTCTGGTTGTTCCACTTTCGGGCAGATTTGCGGACACCTATGAATCCCCCATAGCGCTTCTGGTAGGATCTCCCCGGGTTCATCAGCTTTTTGTAGCCATGCTTGCCCTTCAGGAAGCCACCAAAGCGTTTGGTCAGATTGATGGCGGCCCCTTCCTCCTGGTCCCTATCCGCCTCCATTTCCAGCTCCTCTCCCTCCTCGTCCTCCTGATTCCCTTCCACTGTCTCCAGCTGGGTTGTCCGGCTGCCAGCGGCTTCCTGACCCAGCCCTAGGGCCCGGGCCACGTGGTCAAACCTCTGCAGAGCTCCTGAGTACAGCAGTCCACCATCTCCCTGCTCCAGGGGCAGCAGAGGGGCCACATCCTCCTGGGAGCGTTTCAGCATGGCACCCCCTAGGGACTGGGAGGGTAACTGCGGCTTCTCCATGACTTTGCGGCACATCTCCCAGTTGAGGCCAGGAGAGATGTTGCCATGGCACTCTACGAGACACACCTGCAGGACACATGGAATAGAGCAAATGGAAAGATTCCTGAACTTAGTAAACTATGGAAAGACACCAGTGGTTTGAAGCTGAAGTTTTTGTCTCATGCTGTTGTCTGCTGTCTCATATCAGAGGGTGAGAGATTTCATCCCCATAAAGACTTGAGAACTCTCTGGTTTAAATAAGCCAGAGAGTTTAATTCAAGCAAAATGTCAGCATTCACTTTTTTATCATTCTGTAATCAATCAAGAGTGTGAACACAAATGAAAGGCCTGGCACAACCCCAAGTAACACGGTCAATAACAATATGCCATCAAGATGTTCAAACATCATCTCAAATTGTTTTTTACACATTTTTGTTTAGCAAACGAAATCAATTAGTTGACACAAATTAAAAGTCAGACTCTGGGGAAGACTGTGAGCAGGGGGAGGGGGTGTAGGGTGGTGCGTCTGTTAGGTTTTAGATAGATGCGAGGAGGGAGAGCTGGGGGGATTGTGTTTTTTGTAGCTGAAATGTGCCCTTTCTGGCCATTCAAGCTTCAAGCTGTTAACTGATCAACAGCACCCCTGAGTGGGGTCTCCTATGAACACCGCAGGAGACTGCTTTGTTCCATCAATTTCTTTGCCACCAGCTCCATCACACAACATCACAGTGTCACACCGCAATTATGCAGCAGGATAATTGACTCCCTACATCCTTCCCCAGACACGACCAAGTCCAACACAGTCGGATCCAGTCCAAGCTCTGAGCCAAACTGAAGCTAGAACAGGCTGTTCTGCATCTGAGTAAAATTGGGGTGTAACAATCAGCAACTAGGCCTTTATTAGCAATCAGCAATTCTATTGGCTCTCTACATTAGGTGCTAAAGGCATTCTACCAGTATTGACTATAAAGTGTTCTGAACTAAATTGCGTTAAAGATTTTTTTTCTCTTAATCTTGTTGCGCTGGGGTTCAGTTTTCACTGATTTCAGTGTATACTCAGAGACCATGTCAAAAAAAGAAATCGTTAACTGCAGACCATTTGGTCATTATGTAGTAAATTGTTCAGTGGACACCTATGAGAAAGACAAGCAAGAATTCAAGCCTGGATCAATGAATCAATCAATACTTGTTTAAGGAGGTCAACATTAATTAATGATCAGTTGATGAGCTATTGCCAGCCATCAACGATGGTGGTATTAGTGATTATTATTGATTAGGGATGGGCGTGAAGCAAAATCTCACCAGGGTGTTGAAAGCTTGGTCTTTGGGTAGGAGATCAAGGCAGGAGAGGCAATCCCCCTGACAGTCACTATGTCCAGGCGTGAACAGACCCAGGAACACGAGCATCCACAGAGGTGTCTTCATGGCTGGGTGGAACCTTCATGGAGGAGACAGAAAGACACAGAGAGAGAGAGAGCACTTTAGTTAAAGGGTTATGGCGGCATGACCTTATATTGATAGTCCTATCTGCTTGTGACCTTGGCAAACTCAGAAAGTCTAGTTAATATGTGTGTGGGAGTGTGTGTACATGTGTATGTGTGTGTGTGTAGGGGGGAGAGTGACACACAAACAAACAAACTCATCATCTTGTTGTACTTCATTAGCGAAACTCATCATGTTGGTTAATTGAGGTTTGAATTAGCACTTCTGGCATAATGAGACGGAAGTGGGCGTGGAGAGCCCCATTTTGGGGTTAGTCAGACCCTCTGTCCTCGGCACAGAGTTAGTCATCGTGCAGATTAAAGCAAAGGCATGTAAACTATGCTTTAAATGACCCGCAACACAAATACTTGCCATTTTCATATTATAACAAAGTAATCACAACAATATTACACTTTCCAAAAAGCTATGAGATCATCAATTAATATATTATACATAATAATTATGATATTTTATTTGTAATTTTGTAACTTTGGTACACAGAGACTTTCTCACATCTCAAAACCTGTGTGGTGAATGATGAAATTCTGAACAATTATTTATGCTGTTGGTTTTTGTATAGCTGATATGCACTTGATTCAGCTATACAATATATGCAACTGATTTGCACTGAAATTAATTGACCTTGTGCCTCTACACTTAAATATGACAATTATGTTCAAGTTTAAAGGAGAAATCCTGTGCAAAACAATCAATCTGTTGTTTAAAGTCACTGAGAGCTGTGATACAAACTAATGTATATAACATAGACCAAATAGTGAACCAGCATCTATTGGTAACTGAATGGGGCATAGGAAAACAAAACTGAAAGTGAGTTTCTGTGTAATATTTGGTTAGTGTTAGCTTGCTATTTGGTCTATGTTGTATCAATTTTCTTTCTCTTTTTCCTACCAACAGCAGTTGGTGGCCTCAAACAGCATGGCTATGATTTACCCTGTATTTCTCCTTTAAGATACTCTGAAGTGCATCACTGCTAAGAAAAAGAAAATTCTCCAACCTCAACAGCTGTGACATGCTGCTCTAATTTCCCCATGAAAAACTCCAAACTTCCAAGATAATTCTGTAGGATGGAGAAAGACCAGGACAAAGCACAGCGGCTACCGTCTTTGTCTGTAGGGAGCTTGTCTATAACAAAGCCAATTCTATTAAGAGCCGATTCCCATCACCCACCATTGTTCAGCAGACATCTAATCTGTCCTTTTTTTCGGCACACACTGGGAGATTGGGAGACTGACACATCACTTCTCTGCTCTGGCATTGGTTTAACTTTATTACACTTCTCTGAAAGCAAGTCTCAATGCAACTCCCAAATGTGGGAATCAGTGCCTGCCCAGAGGAAATGTGTTATTCTGGCAAGAGAAACAGAGTACCAAACATGCTAGATGTTGCAGACAAACTCTGCAGACCACATGAGTTTATTGATCCGTCGCTTTTTAAAAACTCATCTCTCTGGCTCAGACTGAGAGTCTTTCTCTTCATCCAGAGATAACACTTTAGCGTCAGAGACAGAGATTGCTTTACTGTAATTGCTCCTGTTTGGTAGAAAGCAAAGAGAGCTACTCGAGGAGCGACATGAGACATGCGGTCAGAAAATGGACCTTTTTGTTCTTTAATTTACCTTTTTATGTTCTCATTTGGCTCACTTTGCCAGTATGGTGTGTATTTCAAAAGAGATTCCTTGGTTAATGTGTGTGTGTGAGTGTGTGCGCACATGTTTGTGCATACACGTTTGTGGTTGTGTGTATGTGTGTGTATATGTGTGTTTGTATGCATACTGGAAAACCACTGGATACATTTAAAATAAATCCCTTGGTTAAAACTGAATTCTCTTGGGGCCAAACAAGAGGAAGGTTGTCTGCTTTGAGAACTGGGTGGCAGATGAATTAAAAGGCTATCAAGTGAACCAAAACAGAGCTAACTACAGGTAAAAGCCTCTGAAAAATCAATAATTCTGTTAGGCAGTCTTGATAAGAGAAGTGGATGGCAAGCTTCAAGGGTCTTTTGGGGTGTGAGAAAAGAACTAACGACTAATGAATCTTAAAAGCTATTTTTTTAGCCCATCTATTGAAAACCTCAAACCTTTATAAGAATTGTTGTTGTTGTTATTGTTGTTGTTATTGTTATTGTGGTGTTATCACTGACATCTTATGTTACAACGTGATACATTACGACAACTGGAAATGTGTTGCAAATAACAAGGTTTTATTAATCTCTTCATGACTTATGTTATCAAGCAATGAACACAGTTTTTGTCATTCATTTTTCACAATGTTCTCAAAGCAGCATGACGTAACTCAGTGAGCTGAGCTGCAGTCCTGTTCTGTACATCCAGCAGCCAAATGGCAACCAAAACCACGATGCCATGAAGCCATCTGTCAAAACTTCTGACAGATTGAACGACTTGTCATCTCAATGGCACGTGTAGCACAAGCCAAACACAAACCAAACATCTTCCTTCAAACTTGACATGATTCACTTGATCATAGTCATATATGATGTATTAACAGCTAATCATGAAGTAGATTCATACCAGTTACTATAACAGTGGTACCATCGGCAGTGGTGGCGTAGTGGTTAAGGAATCTGGCTAGCATGCTAGTAGCCTGGATTATTGTGGATTAGAAATTGTGGATTAGAATCCTGGCTGCCACCATTGTGTCCTTGAGCAAGGCACTTAACCCTAAGTAGCTCTAGGGGAGACAGGTCCCTAATTGATAGCTGACAAATGTGAAGTATCTGCTAAATACATAAATGTAACTAGAAAAGCACTCGAAGAGCACAGACCTCCACCAAGGGGGTCACAGATGCAAGACAAATTCTAGATATTGTTCCGGATCAACACCAAAATTTTATCATCTATTCGTTGTCCTAATACCAATGTTATCTAAAAATTTAATGTAAAATCATGGAGTACTTTAAACAGACAGACAGACAAAAACGAACAGCGGCAAAAACATAACCTCCTTGGTGGAGGTTATTATTTGAGAGTTAAGGTTTTATGGCTTAGGGAGACACTGGGGCTCAGGCATCTTAAAATCTTGTCGCTGGACAGTAGAATATTCAAGAATAAATCCACCAGGAGGGATGGGAGTAGAAAAAAACTGTTGAGGGAACACAAAGTGGTGTCAAAAGCACAGAAGCCCCTCGTTTTGACTCTGATGAACACATTCAGTATCGAAATGTCAGTCATCTAAAGTGGCCCAAGGTACATGTATATAGGTGGTGAGGAAACCTGTGATTTCTGTTGCTGGGGTATTTGTTCTGAGAACTCACTCTGTGCTCATTGATCTAATAAGGCCTCAGCGGCCTCAGTGGCCAATTTTTGATTAACTCAGATTGAACGGGATGTGTTGTGTGTCTACTCCATTTTCCAGACGGAGAACGGAGAGAAAAGGCCTCATGCTGGGCTGGGCGCGCTATCTCCAGAGATCTGGTCCCTGCAAACACACATCACAAACGTGGTTGACGAAGCCACACACTGATTAGAAATCAAACAGTCCCATAAGTCAATGGCTCATTGCTCTCTTTTCGTCACTGAAATCATTACAGAGGCCTGTATCTTCAGCATCATGTCTCCTCCAGGAGGACTCCACACAAGACCAACCCTAGTCATGCCATCACACCCATCACCAGGGGAAGGGGGCAAGCCACGCACATGCTGTGTCAGCAACACATTACAACTCCTTATTGTCCATGAATGCACCCATCATGAGAGTGACTCATTTTCTCTTGGAGCCCCAGGAGAGCTTATTTTGCACAATTTTATATTTTTAAAAGTAATTCTGGTAATCATGGTTTCAAACAGTCTATTTTTCCATAAAAGTGTGTTACTTCCCAATGATGCAAATACTAATGGTTGTCTACAGTGTGTGCATTTGCATTTCTTAGGAATCATCAACACAAGTCCCAAATTGACCTATGAGCCAAGCAAGCAGTAATTAATTAATTATGTTTAGGACATTAAAAATAACATCCAGAATGGCCATAATGTATATAATTACGTCCGTTCAACAGGTCATTATAGTAGGCAATGTCCACTTACAATGTGAGAGTGGGAGGAAAAAAAAAACCTTCCCTCTCTTCCACCTGCTCCGGACAGAGTGATTGGACCCTGGGGAAAGTCTAGACAAGACACCCAGATGGGGAGCTCTCAGTCAGGGCTTTTTCAGCTTGACTTTGTCCAGGTAGCAGACAAATCAAATGGGGGCAATGTGGACTAGAACAGCCCCTCATTAAGGTCATGGAGAGGAACACAAAGAGACACATTAATTGTAAAGTGGATGATAATCCCTCACTCTGAAACAAACACCTACAGTAAGCCTGGAAGGGTTGAGAGTCTCTCTACAAAGATGTCTTTTAATCTGAGCAATTGCAGTTTTATGAAGGCAGCTGATCTAATTATTTTATATTTCTCACGTAAACTTTACAGCTGAATACAGCAAATCCTTATATTTCATGAAATCGTTTACATCATAAGAATGAGTATGAATGTACATGAAAAGTACATTGATTAATTGGTGTTGTTACGGATGTGACAAAAAAGCCCCCTTTCCAGGGGACTGCTCATCCAGTAAAGCATGATCCTTAAGATGGCAGTGGATGGAGAATGGTGAATGTTCATCCAGTTGTTCCTTCTGCTCTAAAGTTTGGCTATTTGACTTCCACATGAAATCCCTTTGTCGGGTTTGGGCATCACATTTTCCTCTTTTTTACAAGCCATCGACAAAAGAGAGGGGGAGCAGAGAGAAAGAGGGAGAGACAGAGAGAGCGCGAAAGAGAAACAATTCACCACACTGCAATGCAGTGAGCTAGATGGAATTCACCCTGACACCCATGACATGGCGATAGATTATCTAATCAGAAAGGCATTAGTTTGCTTTCACGGTTGTGATACAGATTAGATGGGTAAATTATATTTTTTATCGGTGATGGATTTAACTTATGGCTTAGGGCAAGGGTATTTTAAAGAAGAATCAGTGTGGACCAGAAGCCAAAGATCTGTTATGGCTTTCTGTTTTACTTTTATCTTAAATAATCAGCTTCAACAAAGAGCAAAATATTATCAAGAGTGCCTCACAGATTTGATTCCAAGATAGAATATGAAGATCACAGGGCAAAGTTTAAAACAACAACAGCTCTACAAACATAGACCATGGGGTTAATAACCTGATCAATTTTACAACCTGTAAAGCTGTTTTTGGCTTTGATGGATTACTTGGTTTACCTTGATAAACAAATGTTGATATCTTTAAAACTTCTGTTGTCCAATTTTTACGATCTTGCCTTAAACATAACCAGTAGTTTCTTGGAGATTGGTGTAAGAGCCAGAGATATGATTTTTTTTGTTGTTGTTAGACCAACCACAAGAAACAGAGGATGGTTCTTGCCACTAGCTATGAAAAGAATTAAAAAATGAACACCACTAATTTGCAAAGTCCTGGGTTCCCCTTCCTGCCTTTTCTGATGCCTTCACTCATGTCTGTATCTTGACCTTATACTTAAAGAAATACCCAGGTCCCATAGGCTACTGGTGTCCACGTAACAGAACAAAAATCTCAACACCCTGCTTGTCTGACACACTGAAAATACAATGTTGGTGGACGGGACAATTTAAATGAAAATGCCTCATAAAGAAAAAAATCTAGGGCATGCGACGCTTCTGGCAGCGGCCCCTTGCTCTTTCCCACCACAGGGGAGTGAGAAACACAATTTCTATTTCCTTTGTATGTGTTGTACATGTGAAGAAATTGACAATAAATTCATACCATACCAAATTCATACCATTAATGAATGTATCATATATCATATCATATCATATCATATCATGTCATATCATATAATATCATATAATATCGTATTGTATCGTATCGTATTATATCATATCATATCACATAATCTACTGTTGCTTAATGCTTAATGCTTAATATGGTCATGGGAAAGATACTGTCTTGTTTGTTTGTTTGCTTTTCTATTTCTAAAGGCAAGATAAGAAAAGCTTATTAAGTCTGATGTCCTCAGGCTTCACTCATAGCTTGGTCATTTTAAAATCCTGAGGGATAGTTGATCTCAACATGCACAAAATCTGAATTGATCCATCTTATCTTCTATCTTTGGTAATGCCAGCAACCTATCATTCGCTCCTTTTTCACAGCCTCTAAAAGAATCGTGACTCACTGGTTGAGATGAGTGGAGAACATTTAGCTCCCTCTCTGCTGAAGAGCCGTTTGAGACTTTGTAATATTCCTAAAACACTTCACTGATCATGGCACACCAGAAAAAACAATGCCGCCAAAACTGATAACCAGAACTTAATGGATTTCAACAAGAAAATGTATTCTTATTTCCTAAGGAAATACTTGAGGATTGAGATTAAAATAATCCCAGAGCAATTACAGCTCTTTCAAGCGCACTGATAAAAGAATTTACTGTTTAAAAAAAAAGAAATCACAGCTTTGTTTTTTTGTCTGTGCGGGGTGCTGCTGCCTCAATCCCTGTGGGATGACTTAAGCACAACCTCTTAGCCTCTCCTTACAAAAGAAAAGTAGCCAGGTGTGAAATAAGACAACGGCTGCGATGGAAAAGCAGACTTTGAATAAATCCAGTGAACCAAAGAGAGAGAGAGAGAGAGAGAGAGAGAGAGAGAAACTGACTGTAAATTTTAAAAAGTGCAGTCACAAACAAACCAGCCCACTTATAGGGAATTTTCTTGCTTCGAAAAAAATGCGACAAGACATCATTTAGGCTTTCAATTATGTGGTAAATTGCCATTTGATGGGTGGAGAGAGACTAGGCTATATATAGAAGTGAATGGGATGCTGAATCTGAAGACATGAATGGCCGTGATTTAGCATCTCCTCTCTGTTTGACACACTGGACACCTGCAAAAAAAATAGAAATCCCAGCACTTCTTTTCACTTTATACTCTCATGCCCAGAAAAGACAGCAAAAGTACGCAGCACACAAACAAATAAGGTCTGAAAAAAAGGGTTGTGAAAACAAAGTCAGTGGGATTATAATGAAAGTGAGAAATATGCCCCTGCTATCGAGAGAGAGACCGAGAGAACAAGAGACTGAGAGACAGAGAGACCGAGAGAGAGCCTGCTGATCTGCTTCAAAGCCAGCGTCATGCTGAGATGGCAGAGATACTCATTCTCCTATACATACTTCAAGCTCAAAAAACACAGCCAGAAAACTCAGTTGCTCAATTACATTAATCCCTCGCCAACTTTTCTGAGTGAAATAAAAAGCATAACATTTCCAGTGTGAAAGAAAGATCATTCAAGAAGATCAACATTCATCACTCATATCTTAAATGAGATAAAAAGAAAGTTTGAATGTGAGAGCAGAGTTAGAAAGAAGGAAAGATAGAAAGAAAGAAAGAAACAAACAAACAAAGGAAAAGAGAAAATAGAAAGAGAAGGAGAAAGAGAGGAACAGAAAGAGAGTGAGAGAGAAAGAGAGGTAAAGAAAAAAGTCAGATCCACCACCTCTGGACTAAGCGCTCCTAAGTGCTAACCAACCCCCTCTACTGTTACAGCTCACTGCTCTGTGCTTACCTGTGTGTTGTGTTGGGACGGCTGAAGTGGAAGCTTGTCCTGGTCACAGGCAGGCAGGCAGGCAGGTGTGTGTCTGTAGCGGCGTCAGCGTCTCCTAGCGTGTGTGTGTATGTGTGTGTGAGAGAGAGAGAGAGTGTGTGTAAGTCGTCTGTAGTGTCCTGATGCTCCAGGCTGTGATTAGTAGAACTCAGTGGATGCTGTCACTTCTGTCTTTTATAGGCACACCCCTCCCCCTGGGCCAAGCCCCTCCTCCTCTCACTACTCCAACAGGACCTGAGAGAAAGAGAGGGAGAGAGATAGAGAGAGAGGGAGGGATGGGGGTGAAAAGAGAAAAAGGGAGAGAGAGGGATGGAAAGGGAGAGTGGTAGAAAAGGGAGAGGGATGGAGAAAGAGAGGGATATTAGAGGCAGGGAGTGAGAAGGAGAGAGAGAGTGGAGGTAGAAAAAAAGAGAGAGAGGGATATATGGAGTAAGAGATGGAGGGATGTAGGGAGGCAGCGAAGGAGAGTGTGAGGGTTGGAGGACCATAAAGTGAAAGAGCGAGACTACAAAGAGATGGATGAAGGTGAATGAAGGTGAAAAGAGACAGAGAGAAGGTAAAAGAGAAAGAGAGAGAGAGAAGAGAAGAAAGTTAGAAAGAAAGAGGGGGGCGGGTGGGAGTGAGGGTAGAGACAGAGGTTCTTACGTAGCATGATTGACAGTAGCGCATCACAGGGGGCTGTGTGAGGTGTTCACATTCTCTCTTGCGTAAAACATGACGTGTTTTGGGTACCAACTGGGGATGGACAAGTGAGTCTCCACAGAGTGAATAATGTAGAAACTCCACCCCAACCCTCACCCCCACCCTACATTAAGTTCCTTAGAAGTTCCTGAGGAGGTGGAAGAGCCTTACTTGGAGAGATGCACTCACTCTCCTGTCACTAAAAAGACTGTCCAGACACCTTTCAGTAGCGGAGAAACTGCTTCCTTTGGAAATCCAGACAGCTTTCAGTAGCAGAGAAACTGCCTCTGTCCAACCTTCACTGACTTCCACATGCGTTTCACTGATAGTGACCAATGTTGCTGAGTGTGGCCATCAAGGTCTTTTGAACTTCTGCTCTTACTATCAGCAACAAACTTTAAAACAAATTAAAATTTAAAACAAATTAAATTAGATTGACATCAGAATTCAGACAAGTAAACTCTGAGTCTCAAATAATATCAACATGAATTGTTCTTCCTCCAACATCAGTCATTACAGTAATTTCTTGATTAGAAGCTGCGCTATGTACTATTGGACAGTTTTAGGCCAACTGAAAAAAACTGTATAAATTGCACTTGTACATTGTCCATATATATATGTATTAGCTCATTTTTGTTAATAAAGCAGAAGTGGATGATGATGTAATGAGAAAGTAGATTAAAAGGAGAATAATGTATTCCTATGTCTAGTCCTCCCCAATGAATTGCTGTAACAGCGACAATAGCTCTTAATAGCTGAAGATATTTTCCAGAATCAACCAATTAACCTTAGTAAATATTCTAGAAATTACGACACTGACCATTTGAAAAGTGTCCAGAGAAGTAAATTGCCCAAAGCCAAACCCTGTTTAGTTTGGGAGCTAGTTTGGAGGTGTAATTATCACAGGCTTAATTAGTGCATAGTTTACAACCTCTGCCAAGCTTCTTCTCAATGGATGGAAGAAGGAAGACTGCAATTGATTTGAGATAATAGAGAGAATGGCACAAAAGGTTAATGTACGGTCTTTCAGTTCTTTGAGAGAGACAGTAACCTGTAGTTAGAGCACATCTTTGCAGACAGAGAGGCTCAGTTTGAATCTTAAGTTAACTTTTTCCCCATTTATTTGGCAGCTTTGAAGGTGGGCATTGCCTAACAGCATTAGAAGGCATAAGTACAGCCAAGAATGAACTCAGGGCACTGGAAACAAATGCACTCTTTCTAACAGGATGAGAACAAAGCTCAGGAGGGGAGGGCGGGTGTCATCGGAGAAAAGCCTTGATTTTGCTTAGTAAACTGTAAGACAGTTAAAAAAAATAAAAGCAATGTAAGATATAGTCCCTTTGCCTTTAAACCAAAAGAACAGTTTCAAACTCATTTTGAGGCTTCACTAACGTAAAATAAAAAGAATGGAGCAACACTGCTGGTAAGAGCCCAGATTTTGTAGCATTGAATGTATCACTGTTGTCAATCATTCAATGGGTACTGTTTACCCAGTCATGCACCCAGTACTCAGCACCCAGTAGTACATTTAAAATTGACAAAAGAGTGGAATTCCAATACATTGTTCTACTTTTAAAAAGAACCAGCCAAGCCTGCATTTTTTTACCTCCAGAGCTCCCCCTACAGGTGCTGATTTTTACATTTAGCAGACTCTTTTATTCAAAGCAACTTCAAACTCAATTCCAAAATAAATTGTTCAGGGCCAGTCTCCCCTAGAGCAACTTAGGGTTAAGTGCCTTGCTGAAGGCACAATGGTGACAGCTGGGATTCAAACCCACGACTTTACAGGCTACTTGCACGCTAGCCAGGTTCCTTAACCACTACGCTAGTACTGCCACAAAAAAGTGACAGCATTACATCCTCACCAATCCATGTGGATTTGTTTGCAAACCAAAGAATAGGAACCAGCGATCATTTTTAATAGTGTTACGTTGACTGAATAAATGTGAATTCAATTTCAATCAGTTTCAGTTTCGTTTAACAGGGCCTCACCATTTAAGATCCTACAAGTGGGCGGGAGAGCCTTTATTCACCCAGTAATAATTACTCATCAAAGTGACTGCTAGGCTGGTAAACTAACTTAAAAATATTGCCTGGTATGCCTTTAATGTATGTATAGCACACAGCAATGCACAGTTGTGTCCCATGTAAAGAGCTGGGGTGAAATTTGCAGGTAGATTAGTGACTCTTCCTGCATTTGAAGCAGAGGAGTGGAGAGGTAACAGCAGGGGAGTGACTCACAGCAGGCGACTGGAAGTGAGGCGAGCGATGCGAGGCAAGCGACCCTACTCCAGTATGATCTATTATGTATTGTCTGTCTGTCTGTCTGTCACCCAGATATCCATCCAGATAGCCATCCACAACATGCCATGGCTGTCCGGCGCCTCTTCAAACAACCATGGATCTGGCCCAGTGCAGGCGTCTCTGTCTGTCAAGGAAACCCATCCAGAGAGAAACAGAAAGATGGAGAGAGAGAGAGAGAGAATGAGAGAGAGAATGAGAGAGAGAATGAGAGAGGAAGAGAGAGAATGAGAGAGAGAGGGAGAGAGAGAGAGGCAGAGACAATGAGAGGGAGAGAATGAGAGGAAGAGAGAGAGAGAATGAGAGAGAGGGAGAGGGAAAGAGAGATAGAGAGACAGAGAGAGAATGAGAGAGAGGGGAAAGAGAGAGGGAGAGAGAGAAAGATGGGGGGGGGGGGAGAGGGGGAGAAAGGGAGAGAGAGAGGGAGGGGAGGCCCCCAGGTAAACACTGCTATCCATTCCTGAGAGTCTATTTCCGTCTCATTGGATAGCGAGTGTGTAGATGGCCAGTGTGTGGATGTCCTCTGGCTGATCTCCTATGCAAACACCCAATGCGAAATGGCTTCTAAAAGTAAGCTACAGGGCATGACAATGTTACAAACTAGACTGACTATGAGGCTTCACACGTTCACTTTCTCAGGCGGCTCTGTTTCGTCATTCTCTGAAAGATTCAGAGGACTAACATCATGAAAACTTAATAGTCTTGCATGATACACCCAGCAATGCTGCCCAGACAGGTGTGGGCATGTTTATGTTTATTTCAAAGGCTTGACATGTCCTACCAATGACTTTAGTAGGTAGTATCCTCAGTGGAATGACTGCCACAAACTGAAGTTTCATTCAGAAATGCACAGATGCAACTCTACAAACTCTGTGATTAGGTTCATCAACACGGCTTATTTGGTGGAGTTCAGTCAGAAAATTGAGCATTCGGCCACAAAGATTGGTTCATTTGGGTGTATGTACAAAAAGATTCAATCGTACTCTGTTTTGGAACAAAACACACAACCCAACTCTGTCTAGAGGAGATCGGCTTAGGTTTCTAAATGGAATAAACCGGTAAACCAGAGCCGGTAAACCAAAATTAAACCAGAAATGTCTAAAACATTCTAAAAGATTAGAACTGATTGAAGCACCATAGCTAGCTATGGAGCTCCATAACAAACAGGTTTTAGAAAAGGTCTGTCCCTGATATTGGATATATTATGTGTTGCACTCAGGTAAGCCTCACATATAGCACAAATTGTCCTCAGAGACAATGTGATTCATGTGGTGCAAACAAATGATCATGTCCTTGACATGAAGGGCAGGGGCTGAAAGAAAGAGAGAAGTATAGAGAGAACCAGAAAAAAAAGAAAGAGAGAGAGAGAGAGAGAAGGGTGGTCTAGATAACACATGAGAAGCACAGCCTCCCGTCATCTGCCTGCGTGACTTTCAGGCAAAGCCCTGGACGCCCGTGGTCCTGGGATGAGCAGCCATTGTGGCTCCCAGCTGGACAGTGTGTAGGCCGTGGCTGTGACTTGCTGCATAAGGGCTATGGGGCTGAGCCTGCTCTGTGGGGACTCCATGGCTGAGGGGTCTTACTGAGCTAATGGAGCCCTCTGACAAGAGTCATGCTGCGATGTTGTTCTGCACACCAACTCACGGTGATCTCTATCAATGGCTGTGTGTGTTATACACATTTCATACCTCATACCTCAGCCAACACCTCTGCTTGCTTTTGCTCTCCCAGAGCCACTGAAGAAAACACTTAACTGGGCAGCAAAGAGTAAAACCATAAAATGCAATATTGCAACAATGACAGTAGAGTAAGACAGTCCAGAATAATCCACATAACAGGATGTCTTGAAGCATTAACTGCAGATTTGTACATATTCGTAATCTCTTGTGCTGTTGCTACATCTTAGCCTAACTATAAAATGCATTAAAGAGAACCACAGGAATCACAAGGAGATTTTCTTGACCATCCTGTACCTCATAAAGCACTCTAACAATCTTGTGAGTAAATTATCAGTGACAGAGCTTCTTACAGTTAGGGTAGGGAGACATTTTGATGTGTGTTTGCTCTGTTCCTTTGAACCAATGTCTATTCTGCAGAATGCAGCCCCTCACAGGCATTGCCGCAGAGGAATCAGAGACTCACTCAGCATCCGTGGACTCAAGAGAGTGGGCAGAGAGAGAGCAAGAGAGAGAGAGAGAGAGAAAGAGAGCAGTTCCGCAGCTCTCCTCAGACTAAATCAGTATGACACTGCTGATCAGGATGCACTCATGTGCAATCAAAGCTGGGTGACCATGAGGCATATGGTCTCAGTGTGACCCAGATTGTGCCGGTCACAGGCATGCACCCAACCAGACTCTGACCTGCCCTCAGATGTGGGTTGCCATGGCTGCAACTAACCCCCCCCCCCCCCTTGATCTCTTGAGTAAAGTCTCGATTAGTTGTTTGGTCAATATTATTATCAATAAATGGTTTTCAAGAGCCCAACAGAAGGTTTTGTTTAATTTAATATGGCACACTTAAATTCACTAATTCACAAATACTTGGAGGCATTAATGCTCCATCAGTGGCAGCATCCATTCCACATTCAGGTTCCAGTAGTGACCTGGGGTGAAAGCTGACCTGACATTCTTCAATCCTACCTCTACCTCTCTCTTTCGCACTGACTTCCTTTCAGAATTAAGGCAAAAAGCACCATCAATGGGATGTCTCACACTTTCATTTTTTCCCCCTGAAGAGCAATTTAACAACAGGATGTTAAACTTCATAATAAATAGAAGTGAAATCTGTCAACGTCTCTAATAAAGATTTATGAAGTGTAATTGACTCCCTTCAAGACTCGTCTACAAACATTCAGATCAGGCTTGATGCATAATTGCTTGGTGAGTGGTGCAAATTTGTATAGTCTGGTAATCACAGGGAGGTGACACACCAAGTGCGCCTGAGCTAGCTTGTTGTGAAGTCCAGAGTTCGTGCGAAGTGCTTTCTTGTGCAGTGAAGAAGAAAGTATTAGAAATGTTCTCTTTAATGTTGAGGAAACCACTGGCCGGCCAGCCAGCCGGCATGGGCCAGATAAAGCAAGTTTTGCCAGAGTTAGATGAGAAAAAAGGTAATTGTTTACTTGCTTACCTCAACAAGACTTCACTGCTGGAAAACATCCAAGAACTGCTGGTCTGTGAAAGTTAAGTAGAGAGTGAGTGCCCCCAGGCCGTTAAAGGGAAGTCTGGCAGGTCCGTTATCAGGACCTGGAGCTGGTGGAATAGAGCATTATGTTTGATTAGTGTCCCAGTGAGAAGGGCAGTGTGTGATTGTGCTTACACACCAACAGTATATTTTCCAATGGCCATTAGTGTTCTCTTGAGTGATCTGAAACTCTTTATCATTACAGAAGGACTCAGAATTTGAAGCATGTAAAATCCTCAGAAACAGAAATCATTTGCTGTAGTCAGAGCAATAACAGAGGCCTTTTGTACAGTTTTGTGGTTTCCAAATTAAATGGTTTCTATTTACGACTATCCTGCTATGCCGCTCAGCCTAGGTACTTTCCCGTTCTCTCCCACTTCCCTGAGGCCGAATCAACTGACATAGATCAAAATGCTTCTGCAGACATTGGACAGACCAACAAACCAACCACCAAGACAGTGAAATCAGATTTGCCCATATCGGACCACTGGTGTTCAGCAGCCAGTGCCACTCCACTTCTGAGCTGCTGTTGGACCACCATCGCCACATTAAAAAATGTTCAGCCATACACAGGTAGGTCTCAAAAAAATTTAATATTATTGAAATGTTTATTAATTTCAATAATTTGTGGTAAGGGTGATATACATATTCATTACACATAGGGTGAAATATTTTGAGCAATTATTTGTGTTCATTTTGATGACTGGCTTATAACCAATGAAAACCCCAAAATTATGTATCTTAAATATAAATAATATCACATACAACCAATAAGGATTTTTAATATATTCATGCAAATGTAGGCCCAACCAAGTATTTATTGCACATTTATTGAACACAGTTTTTAAGAAAGCTGACATTTCTCTATAAAAAAATCCTTGACTGACAATATTCCATTTTTTGAGACCTACCTGTATGGTGAAATAGCGGCAGACTGCCTTAGATCGATGTGCAAAATGCCAGCTTGGTGCTAGTGGACCAACAACCTCTTCAAACATTCTGTCAAACCAATGACTGTGGAGAGGAAAGAGTGGGGTGTATCATCATTTCAAACAAAATACAAGGGTAAAAGCCAGCATTTGATTGGTTTGCTATCCCTATAAGGCAGACAGAAAAAGTGTAGATAGGCCTAATGGCCAAACTGAGTTTCAGCACATTGCAGATCAGTATGTGTGAGACCCAGGGTAATATACTACAAGAGTTAAAGGCCCCCACAGAGAGCACAAATAATACTCGGGAAAACAAACAAACAAACAATATTATATGAAAAATTGAAATCTGAAATTTCTTCAAACCCATTATGGGACATGTTCAAATGAAATGAGGTCAGAGGTCACAGGGTTGAAAGTGATTCTTCCTCCGAATATATTCAATCAGAGATGATAGTATGACCAGAGTAACCTCAGGCAACATCTTCTCACACACGTGTCATTTGTTACCAGGACGTGGTGAAATGGATTTCCACACTTTTGTGCAGCTACAGGCTAAATGAAAGTGAATGAGAGAAGGACAAATGGATTTAAACTGCACTGGTGCTGTGGCTGTATGAAATAACATCCTTTAGGGCAGAATCACTATTGGATAACACTAAGAATTGTCGATCAGCTTTTTGTGAGCACACTGGATTGATGGTGCAGCTCTACAGAGCCCAGAGGGGGTCCTCTTTTTTTTTTTTTTTTAGTCAAGAATCGTCTCAAAAAGTTTAATGCATGCCTTAAATGACATTAACTGAGCTTGTGAAATTTGTGGCTCACATTTTGTAATCTTGTGACTGGGAGCCTTTCCAGTACTGTGTCCATGAAAAGATCTTCACGCACACATTGAAACTGTCAGCATTGATTCACAAAGTACCATAATGTGCACACAATTTAACCAACTTTCCAGGTCAATGGTGTTCATCATGCTAACGTTTAATACATCATGGACGTGCTTCTGTGTATGATGTGCAAGAATGGGTGCAGAATCTAATCCAGTGCAGCCACAAAATAAGTTTCCACTAGAGACCTCAGGGGTTCCATACACTGTTCTTCTTCAGTATCTGTCACCGTTAGGAACCTTTCCACCTGTTCCCATGATGTCTTTTCTTGTGTGTTTCTTGTGTATGTGTGTGCGAGTTTGTGAGTGTGTGTGTGTGAGGCCGTCCACAGACACACACACACACACACCATAGATCTGCCAGACGGCTCTGTGACACACAGTGGCTCAAACATCGCCCTGGACAGACTGTAGCCAGTTGCACCAGATCACTGGACGCCATGAATCACGCTGGTGAGCAAACGACCCAACCACTCCGAGCCCCCCGACAGCTGACAGCCTGCAGGGAAGAGCAGTAGACAGGGTTGCACTGACATTTCTATGGATGTGTTGAGTTCAGCCCAAGTGAGGACCTCACTTGCCTGCACACATCCGTGAAAAACACTATTCGTATGCCTACTATATTCAATATGTTTTTTAACTTAAGATCACAGGAGAGAATCTAAATGAAGTTTGGTTTCCTATACTCAGACTGAAATTATGAGGACCATACAAGAAAACAGAAGTCTCCCTACAGCCTAGTCCTAGTCTTTCACTAAGTCACTAAAAGCCAATTAGCAAAGAGGCATAATAAAGAGCTGTAGCCTATGGGGCTAGCTATGACAACCTAGATTAGCTAGCTGTAAATGAATTAAGAAGATAATAGGGTTGTGCTCTTTGAAATGTCTTTCTACAATGTCACAGCACCGTCATTACCACCCAAGCTCTGTTGTCGTTTTTGTACACAGCTTACAGTGGTGGTCATTTATTGGTTAAAGAGTCTCATTTCCTGAACCCATTCCAGATGATTGATGACTCCATTGCATGACGTCATTCGATCACACGGTTCAACAAGAATGCCTGATGAGAACAAATGACACACCACACCATGGCACACAGCCACACACTCGTATGGACACAAAGATATCAAATGAGCAATTAGTCAGCATTGTGGAATAGCAATGGCAGTGGCAATGCTAGGCCCTATTTAGGTCCAACGTGGCTAAGGCTCCAGGCAGCCCCAAATGCCTATAAAGTTTGATTGCTAATGATGTTGCTTCTGTTTGGAATCGGTGAAACATGGGGATGTTCAAGCGGGAAGGTGTGGACATAATCGCAGAGCAGCTATGTGTTTTGTGTGTGTTTGTTAATCTTGAGCAGAGTCTGCTGAGAGACTGCACAGACACAGGCACCAGGGGGATGGAAGGGTGGGGGTTTGAGGCATAGTTGGAGTGAGACATGGCACGTTAAAAAGCCCACCCATGCAAAAAAAAAGGCTCCTTCATTAATTTAATCAATGGCTCTAATTACTCATTAACATGACTCATTAGCACATGCCCTAAAGAGAGGCATTTGATTATAAAAAGAAAAACACTTAGACTTTCTCAGAGGGGGGAAATGAAAACATCATTCCAGTTCATATTTTCATTGCTTGTATCCAATTTGTTCTTTTAATGCTTTGTAAATGTGTTATCTTATCTAAAGGCCTATAATTACACTATTACTAAGCAGCCAATGTTTTATATTAAATAAAATGGTGATTTAAATGTTTTTATTTGAAAATATTAGTGCAATTAGACATAAATGTGGTTGGTATGATGTGTTTTCGAAATATCGAGCCTCTCTGTTCTCCTGATACTATAATTGTGGCATTGAAGGCAATTAAGGATGCAAAGGAAATGTTTCCCCTCCTCCTGTTGGTGTGTGTGTGTGTGTGTGTGTGTGTGCAGGGGACGAGGTCCACTGCGAAATGAAGTGAAAACAGTTGGCTGGTTCAGCAAGGAAGATAAGAGCCTTATCTCAGCTTCCCCAGGTGCTGAGAGTTCTGATCCAATCGGGGGCCTTTCTGAAGGAATTCATTGACTCCTGAACTCTTTGATTCAATATATGTTTAGGGGAAAAGAAATTGGATTGTATCTTCTTCAAATTTGCGAGCTGACAAAATGGTCCTGATGTATTTGTGAAACTTGAAAGCTCCTTTCTTCAAGACAAAGACAAATCACTTATATATTACCCATAATCCATTTCTTTTTTCTGACAGAAAAAGCTATTTTCCCCTGCCTCAGATTCAGCATAACAGTCAAACCAGGGTGAACAAATTGAATTAGAGGATTCGGCAGCTAGAAAATCCACTGGTCTCTCTGTGTGTTCATGTTATAGATTTTTCTGTTCTTACTTTCATTTTACAATTAGTATGTATTGTTGTTTTTCGTGCAGATAAGCTTCCCAAATATTACACTCTGATCCCAGCTCAGGGAGACATCAGTGATAAAAAAAACAGTGTGTGCTGATGTAAATCCATTTAGTTTCTGTAAAAAAAAGAAAAAAGAAAATAAACCAAAATCATATTCAAGGTGAGCTAAATTAGCCTGGTTCACCAAATGCTTTCACATCGTTTTACTATGTGCAAAGCGTCTGGAATCCCTCACTGGACATATACTACCTTCATCATGGGCAGATACTTTCTGTGAACTTTAAAAATATTGGGCCTGCCAGAGCCCTCTGTTCACTGATTGCCCAGCCAAAACATTGTCAGAGGAAAGCTAAGATAATGGAGAGATCCCTGACTGTACTGTGGCAAAATGTGCTATTGAATAGGACCACTAGGTGGTGCTAGCCTGGCTACAACTAAACAACTTAGAAGACAAACTTTATGACAGCAAACTGCTTCGCTTTGGTAAGCTTGGAAATGCAGGATTTCCTCAGGGCAGGCCATGCATTAAATGCCAGGTGTGAGGGCTTGTAAGGTTTTCCTGTTTTATGTATATCTCTGTTATATTATGTCCCCTCAGTAAAACAGTTTATTACCACATCTAATATCATCAAAGATCCTTTATTACAGCAAGTCAAGGTAAGGCCTTGGCTGGACCTACCCGTGGACACCATGCTTCCATGATTGTTGTTATCACATTCTGCAGTCTAATCTAGCCTTGGCTGACCATATGTGACTGAGGTCATTCTGCATGGTCCCAGGCTGAAATGGCTGATACACTTGTGCAGTTAATCCATTGTCTTGGTTTTATAAATCTGCCTATTACATTGTCCTGTGGTTCACACATACACATACATGCATATCTTCAGGAAATTATTGTAGGCCTACTGTTGATTGATCAACAGCAAAGATCATTGAATAAGCTCTGCCTTACCCTCTCTGTTGCCTGCATAATATAGGCCAGGGGTCTCCAACAGGTTGCTCGGGAGCTACCAGTAGCTCGCCACCTGCTTAAGAGTGGCTCTCCAAAGGGTCAAAAGAAATAAACATCATAAAATAGTCACAAAACACATTAAAGGTTAAAATCTCTATGAAATCAAATTTGAACATCCTGACACCCTTAATATAGGCAGCAACCTTAAATGACACTTTAGATAAGTGTTTGCACTGTGTGTAAGATGGTATCAGATGTAGCATTCAGCTCCAGGACTATGAAAAATCAATCCAATCAATAGCTGTAGAGTAGGTGTCGGCCATGTTGATTTTATTGAATGCAGCTCTTGGAGGAAAAAAAAGGTGAAGAACAAAGGTGGCCCCCTGATATGGGCCATGGGTGCTTATCGATTTGGCCACCAAATACCTGGAGAATGTTTGGGCAGTCCTGAAGAGCCACAGTGAGAGTCTTATGACCAACTATTGTACTGTGGTGAACACACAGAAGCTGAAATTAGGAGGCCCAAGTGTAGAATGACACTTTTTTTATATTCATCACATAGTGCTTATGAACATGTGGACACTGGTAGAGGTCTGGCTCTACATATAGAAATGAAAAAAAAGTCTGGAGTCTGTGATGGGAGTCTTGAGTAGGTAGGCAATGCTCACATGTTATCACTATATGTCATGCCTCTGAATCAGGGCTTTGCTATAATTGTAGTGCAATATGATGCAATACAGTACAAATGCCTAAAGCCTTGTATTTTTGAACTGTTTAATGGGCAGGATTGAGAGAACTGCTGGACTGTAAATTTCATCCTGTTGGCCTGTGATAAGTCACTTTAAAACAACCTAATTTTGACAGATTTATGAAATGTCCCTCTTCAATCCGGGAGAAAAGGATGACTTTGGGAGTTATCAACTTTAAATGCTAACCGCAATTTAGGTCTCATTTCACGGCTGCGGTTGCCATGAAGGCAGTGAGGCGAGGAGCAGAGGGACTGCACTTTCCCAGCATGCAGCCAGAGCAGACACTAAAAATGATTGAGTAATTATTATACATCATCAGGCACTCTGTCAAGAGCCAATAGGCACTGTGTTCATCAAATGGGACAATAATGGACCAATGAAATACAGATACATTTGGGCGAGTTTCGGTACAATGTCTGGTCAATGGCAATTATTGAGAATGATTCAGCATCTTGTAGACCGTCGTTGCCTTTGATTTACACGTCCTGTTAATTGCAGATCGTTTTCTGAATACTGAAGCCTTTTTGGGGGGAGTGGGGGTGGGGTGTGTTACTCAAAGGGTTATTTAAAGAAGAGAGAGAGAGTTGTGTACCTTATGCTGTGAGAGAGTTGTGAGAGCTTATCCTGTGAATGTAGCCTATTAACCAGTTAGACCTCAGGAGCACATTGGAGTAAGGAACAGTTTTTGACAACTTGGAACATAGGATGAATTCTGACGTCAGATATAGCGGATGTCCAGATCAAACTGAATGGACACTACTGAAACTGCAATAAAAATGCAGTCCATTTATCTGAAATACTGAGCAGCAGGAAATGCATTTTCCCTTACTTAACAAAATGCCATCAGTCTCATGTAGGATAGGTTAAAACACAATGCTCTGAGATATAAAAAAGGCACCCAGTTGAAGGACCTGGCTGTAGGTCTCTGTAGGTAATCTCCAAATGTCCTCCACTCATGGACCTCAGCTCTGTCCAGAGATCAAGAGAACAGTCATTGGTAATTCAGTAGTACTTTAAATTATGACCCGTGAAGTATTGGGTAAATACGTACGTAAGTAAGTACGACATCATAAAAAGCATCAAGGATAGACTTTGTATGCAATGTTCGCCTAATTACAAAGCACTAGTGTGAGGATGACCAGGTAAAGCAGCACAGGATGAAACAGAGAGAAAGCTATGCTGCCTGGACTACTTCTGATGTTTTGGTGCATCTGAAATCGTGGCAATAGTATTAAGTGTAGGATATTTACCCCATGCTACAGAGCATTCATTTTGCTGCCGTTGTTTTGAATGAACGGTACTTAGTTTGTAATTATGTGAATATTAAATACAAAGTCTATCCTTGATACTTTATGTTATGTCGTTCTGACCTACTCATTCCCAGTATTTCACGGGTCGTAATCTAAAATCTAAAGCGCTACTGGTACTCTGGTATGGATCAAATGGCCAATGGCACTTTATCTGCAGGGATGCATATAAAACTGGTGTGATGTGACGCACTGCACAAATTTGTGCTCATTGCTTCATTGTGCTCCATCTCTATATGTACAGAGGAAGGAAGGCTGGTTGTGCTGTGATGATGGCAGCAGAGGTGTGTTTGTGTGTGTGTGTTTGTGTGTGTGTTGGGGGGTCAGGTGGCGTCTGAGATAGCTGTCCGCTGGTGAATGGGAGGGAGCGGTGTTTCATTTGCCGAGGCAGGAGGGGGGTGGGGGTGGGGGTGGAGGGTGTCGGAGGGTTGAGACTGGCAAGGAAAAGGGCAACCCTCTCAGACCGGTGAAAGCAGCGGACATGATTCATTTAAGTAGCGGCAGAGAGCGGCCATCACAGACCAGTAAAGGAGCCGAAAGGTTAGCGTCCCTGCCCCCTGCTCTGTGACGGCCACATTTCTCCAGCTATTTTCAGGCATTTCTTCCCCTGAATCTGGCTGTCCATTAAGTTAATGGACCTCTCCACCTCACCAGACACATGGACTGTTCCAGAGAGAGTGTGTGTGTGTGTGTGTGTGTGTGTGTGTGTATAGTTGAGACAGAGAGAGGGAGAGACACTTGAAAAATGCACAAACACTACACCCTGACTTCCTGTGACATTAACTTACAATATCACATCACCCTCTCAACCCAACCTGTGCAGCACACGTCCATCAAAACACTGGATGTGAAGACATCAGGTCAGATTGTGTGTAATGCTGGAAAATGAAACACAATTCAGATAATCCAATGTAACTTCACAATTAACTTTCTTATGTGTGTCAAAGCATAATTGACAGAGGAAGATGAGAAATGCCTCTCTTGATCTCCCATCAGCCCTCCACCCCCACACACACACAGGGCTTTCCCCGTTTCTAACCGCTGAGTCAGAGGGGTGTTTTGCATTCATTATTTCACTAATAACACACACTGGATAAAATTGGAGAGCTTTTGAACTTCAATTTCCATGAAGCTTATCTCCCCCGGACGATAGGAGGCATGAAACAAACTTTCACAAATGATGACCCCCCCCCCTCCCCAACTTCCCTCTTTCCCTCCTTATAACATCAAACTATGACTATAACATCATCTCTGTTTTTTTCAAGCAGTCCATGGAGTAATGTGCATTTGTGAACACTGTAAGTGTTCTACGCTATAACTGCTTTTATTTTACAGAAATACAAATCTCTACACTCCTCTCCTCTCCTCCTCTCCTTTCCTCATGTCTCCAGTCTTTTTCTCAGCTTTACCCTCCTCTCCACTCTTCTATCTCCTCTCCTCTCCTCTTCTCATGTCTCCAGTCTTTTCCTCAGCTTTCCCCTCTTCCCCTTTTATCTTCTTCCCTTCTTCACTCCTCTTCCCTTCTTCTCTCCACTCTTCCCTTCTTCTCTCCTCTACTGTTCTTAACACTCCTTACCTTGTTTCTCCCACCTCCATGCTCTTCTCTCATCTCCTCTCCTCTCTTTCCTTCCCTCCTCTCCTCTCCCCTCTTCTCTTCTCCTTTCTTCTCTTCTCCTCTGCTCTTCTCTCGTCTCTTTTCTTGTCTTTTCTTCCCTCTTTATGCAGCCAGCTGTTTGTCTGAGGCAGCCACACAGAGAGCAGCAGAGATGGTCATCTTTTAGTCTTTTTTTAGTCATCTTTGAGTGACTGATCAGACACTTGTGCTCATAAAGCCTTATTGTAAAAGAGCAAACAAAGATTCTGAGAGTACATTCTGTACATGTCAGTTTATTAAGTTTGAATTTATGTGTGATTTGGTAGAGTGAAGAAACAGTTATGAAAAGCCTGAAACAGTTAGTCAAAAAATGTGAATGTGACATTTGACACAATTATGAATGAAACATATTCTAGACTATTCCAGGCTTCAAGGACAGTAGACTAAAAACCCTGTTATCATGTTCAAATCATTTTTATTTAACCTCCTTCTAATAATAATAATAATAATGCAATTTATTTATTGATGAGCATAGTGAGTCAGAGTACAGCTGGATGCTGGCACAGCCTAATCCAAAGCCTATATCCTTTGTTGTTCATCATTGCCTGTGATCACATCTGACTGCGGTGGTCCCTGATGCCCGAGATAGAGAAATATATATCTGTTTTATTGCTGGCCATTTTTCAGTTGACAGCTCCCCTCATGCTCTCCCTTTTAGGAGCCATAAGTCATAAAATGGTGGGTAGATGATGATGCTGCACGGAATGGAAATCTAATTGGATATTTGCTGTGTCAAACGAACCACAGCGGTCTGCCATAAAACACTATTAAAAGGGATTCTCCTGCAGAGTTAAACCTTTGCTTTCCCTTAATAAAATTTAATCTGGGTGAAAAGATTGGTCTGAGGTTATTGATTCTGACTGGTAACTGCCACGCAAAGACATAAAGCATCTGCTCAAAATGACGGTACTGTCAGAAACCTATACATGAGAATGTGTGGAGAGGGTAATGCCTGTATGCAGATTCTTGTGCATTGCTGTTTGGATGGAAATGAAAAGAAATTAATCACAACTCTGCAGCATGACAGATATATCCTCCTGCTCCACAGACACATTGTCTGTCCCCTTCCAAGTCAAAATGAATGGGCCAGACATTGTTTCATCTGTTCTGTGCCTTAACCCTCAAGCCAGAGAGGGCATTTGAGGAGCGGGATGCAACTTTTGCTCTGGGGGACTCATGCCCATGGGGAAGCCATCATGTGTTTGTCAGTGATCAGCCACTGCACCAGAACTCTGTGTCCTTCCCACTCACAGACCCCCACCCAGTTCCCCCTCTCCAGCCTTGAGACCTCAGCTCCCATTCTTCCAGACACCACTGTGACGTACAGCAAAGTTTTCTAAATATAGACAACTGCTCTTGGTGATGCATGCTTCACTATGGGCTAGTTTTTTGGCCGACACGCACACACAGACACAGAGAGAAAGAGATAGTGAGAGTGAGGGAGAGAGAAAGAGAGAAAGAGAGGGAGAGAGAGAGAGAGAGAGACAGTACATTACAACTTTAATTTAATTTTAGCTGAGAGCCCATATGTGGAAGGTACGATGTGCACCATGTTGTCTGCAACAGAGAGACACTGCGTTACAATTCTAATTTAATTTCACCCTGAGAAGAAGCCATTTGTCAGGGCTAGCATGCCATGTCAACAAACAGATTACCTTCAAGAAAATAAAGATAGAGAGAGAGACCAGTTGCAAGAGGAAAACATCACACAATGTGCCAATGTTAAAGTTTTGCACTCGGACAAAAAGAGCAAGCGTTGTCTATTTGCTGTATAGAGGCACTCTCAAAAGCAGTGTCATTGTCCTAAAACAACATGAAAGGGCTAAACATAGACTCATCAAACGCTGCCCAAATCAGAATCACCAGTTTCCTAAGCACCAGAAATTACACCCTGATAACATACGGCAGGCAGGCAAGAGAGGATTTACAGCTATTAAGTGATGCATATCACTTAATTAAACAACAAAGTAGAGTCACGCAATTAATGTCTTTGAGCTTAAGTCCACTTTTCATAAACTCTTAAATTGGATGAGTCTTAACCATCAGGAAAAGTTGGAGGTAATTTTAAATAATGCGTCCAGCCAGTAATAAGATTTGGAGGTTGGAAAGTCTAGTTTGGCTGTAAAGGCAGGGAATTATCCTCCTCTAACAGCCTCTTCTCGATGCGGTAAAACGTGTCATCTGGATGCCTTGAGGACGTCAGGGGTAGAGTGCTGGGGGTTGGACGACTGACCCAGAGAAGGGTCCATTAACTGGTCGACTAAACACGGTAACGATGGACAGGTGCTGAAAGGTTAGAGAGCAGCATAGAGATAGGACAGGTGTTGGACCCAGAGGAAGACAAAGATTGCAGCCGACAAAGAACACATGAGCTGTGGGCCTCATCGTGAACACCAGCTCCTCGAGTACTGCAGCATGGCTGAGATTACGTGTTTGGCTTATCTGGTGTGGAAGAGAGATCAGCCCATCACCTAATCAATATATGACAGAAAAAAATAAAATGTTTAAAATCTGAATTACTCTTATGATTCTGGGTTTGATCTGTATATACACAAATTCAAAGCTAAAATCTTTTCTGCTCAAAAATGCTTTATGGTGCATTTATTTCAATGCTAGGGCCATACACCAATAATGGAGAAAAATAGCTTGTCTACAGTGCTTTACAAATACAACCACAACTCATTGAAAAAATGCATAGAAAAGCAAAAATAGAAAAGGACAGGACATGAACAAGGATAGCAGATCATTTCTGTGTCTGGCTTGGGTTCACTCTCAGGGATAGTGAGGGAGAGACAGAGAGAGAAAAGGAGAGAGAGAGAGAAAGAGGATTGTCACACTTGTGACGGGCCAGCAGGATGAGGGAAGAGAGGAAGGGGGTGGTAATTGAGGTCAAAAGCGTTTCCTCAGGTTTGGGAGATGGAGAAGCAGACTAGGGCTGCTGGGACGTAGACGTCACAGGCAAGAGGTCAGAACTCAGAACTCGGCCTTGGATTACATTGATGAGGGAGGAGAATGGGGGGGTGGGGGGGGCGCGGGTCAAAACCCATCCAAGGACAACTGTTAAAGGCAATTGCATGCTTTTATGCGTCTTTCCTTTTTTATGTGACAGCATACATACTGTTAGTGCTGCCTCTAAAAAAGCATTTTTTACTCTCACTGTGTGTGTGTTTCAATGGGGTGAGAAAGCTCAGTTAAAACACCACACTAAATTTGGAGGATCAGTTGGATTGCATACTATGTCAGATAGTGAGGTCTTTAAACCAGGCATGGCAATGATGGTGCCAGAGAGAGAATACCCCTCGATTAGACGGAATTTCCCCTCCAATGGAGCAGGTGAGGGTTGGACCTGAAGCTGGACATTATTACCCTCCATCCCCTTCCTGGTACCCCTGTGGCTCTCGCAGTGTCGTGCCACTCATCACAGTGTTATCAGTTTGAAAGCATCAGCCAGGCTCCAGCAGAACGGGAGGGTAGGCAGACGTGCCTGCTTATTTTCCCCGTCTCGTCCATCGAGGCTGGGACAGTTTCCAGGTTCACCCTGAGTGTGGATGGCATAGGTGTCCCGCACATTTCATTTAGAGTGATCACTGCGTGTGTGTGTGTGTGTGTGTGTGTGAGTGAGTGAGAGAGAAAGAGAGAGAGAGAGAAAGAGAAGGAGAGAGTGCAATGAAGCCAAAATGCAATAATATTTTTCATCAAAGGCATATCACACATCTGGAAGCCAGGTCTAACCAGACCTTCTAACCAGAAGCCAGGTCATTTTCCTGGTCTGGCAAAAACTTGGTAGAGTGAGTCATTCAAGGATTTTATCTATTCTTCCTGGACATACGAAATACTTGAAATTAAAATAATTATTGCTAATTAATTATAACCTTGACTACAAAGGGCTGGCCATATCCCAGTTTTTCTCTTTACAGTTCACATAGGAAGTAATCTGCTGAAATACATGTTCACACACAGGGAATATAAAACTAAGCTGGCAAAATAAATTAGTGTAGCTGACATTGTAAAGTGCAGATATGGTGGGATTTAGGATTGAATCGGTTCAATCCAGAGTTTTATTTAAGTGTGGTTTGTTCCATTTAAACTGTTTCATTAAGGCAGTGTGTGAAGATGTGTAGTCCATTCACTGAGAAAAAGTGAGGGTTTGCTGAATGAGGCATGTGTCAGCAGTATTTTCATTCAGGGAAACGAGCCTGTGCACTTGCTTTCCTATTCATGGACTTGACAACTAATTCGATCAAACTTTTGTGTTGTTAAACATTATCTGCCCAACCGAGAGGCCTTTAAAAGAATAAATATTTCAAGAGCATGATTGTTTTTCGAAGAGCTATATGTGTTTTAACAACCGTGATCAATGCTTTGTAATTATTTGAAAATGAATTACCAGGAGAGGTTAGCTCAATAACAGCCTCCCACTATGGAAAGTGAAGACACAGGCTGACACCTGAGGTGATCACAAGACTCACCCCCTCCTCCCCAAACCAAACCCCCAACCCCCACCAGGGGTCTGACGCACGAGCAATGGCTTTGGATCAATAAAGGTGATCAATGGGACGTCACTGTTGCCTGCTGGTGTGCATCCTTGTATGTGTGTGTGTGTGTGTATGTGTGTGTGAGTGTATGTGTGCATGTTTGTATGCATGCACTTGTGCCTGTGTGTGTGAGTGCGTTTGTGCACGTACACCTGTGCATGTATGCCTAGGTGTGTGTGTATGTGAGTGAGTGTGGTTGGCCAGCTCAAATAGCGCCCATTGAAAACATAGATGTACTCTCCTTCTCTTCATTTTCTCATTCTGTCAGGTAAGTATTAATCCAGGGGCAGTAGTGGGTGAGCAGGGGCCTGAGTTGTGGTTGAAGCTGAGGGAAAAGGGCTGAGGGGGGCGATGGGGATGGGGCTCATACATAATGCTTAAATGTCCACTGCTTATGTTCATGTAAGTTAGGGAAAGTATTGTATGTTATTATACAGCATCGGGGGTCCTGTTCATCCTGTTGGGAGTTATATATGATAATACACTATCCTTTACTTACAAATATGCAGCACTTCCTGTTTCACCTTTTTCTTTCCATTTGTTTGTTTGTTTATATTTAAGTTTCTAAGCTAATTGTGATCCCTGTTGGTCCACTGTGGATTTCATGGCCTGAAGCCTCTGAGCCACATCCCCTTATAAACTTTCCAAATTTTTCTTGATCTCATTTATCACTTAATGTCCAATGTTTATTTTTCCATAGCTAATTGCCAATTAGGTAATTATGGGGGTAATTGTTTTACATTAATCATAATTACAAGTTGAAAAACACTGCCTTCTTATCAAGTTCCGTAGTTCAGTCTATGACAAAAGCAATTTGTTTCTCCTTCTGTGATGAGATCCTTGATATTCTGTTAATCTGGAGTAATGTCTTCTTGTGTGTCATGTAACAAATTTTACACCACACAGTTTTTATTTGTTTATTTGCTTTAGCACAGAGAGTTTCAGGACTGTTTGCATGGTCAACTTAAAACCCGCACTCACAACAACCCAACTTTAAACTTTTCCCAATAAATCCCAAAGCTTCAATATTGAATGAGAAACAGACATCTCTCTCTCAGGATGTTTTATGACAACGGACATTTGTCCTTGTGTCCATGTGTTTAGTTTATGGGGACAATATATTCCTTATTTACTGTTTTTGTACGGCTACAGGAGAAATTCTGTTGTGTTGGTGTATGCTATCCTTTCACGGATACTCTCATAAGCAGAGAGCCTCCCATGCACTTCATTAAAATTAATTTATGTATTTTTTCCTGTGCTTTTGCCAACACAAACGAATCCAAAGTAATCGTTAGTCATCAAGTGATCATTCATGTGTCTGATTCATCCCAAATCTCTTCTGAGTGTGTCAACCTGGAGGGAGTGAGGCAAAACAGATGGACTCACCATCCTTTCACATCAGCTCTGTCACAACAAGAGGTGAAATTCAGGGACTGGCACTCTCTATGTTTTTTTCCCTCTGACACTGCATTTCCTGTCCAGCATTCCCATGTAAGATAAATGGTTGAGGAAAAACTGGCGAGCACCTAATAGGATTCTTTATCGGCCTGCAATGCGTCACTTGCTCGCCACTGGGACGCAGCGATAGAGGGAGAACAACCCTAGCATGCTGTGTCGTCCAGGTCCAGGTGAGCTGTGGCCCTTCAAGAAACGGCAGCTCAGGAGTCCGATAACCAGTAGAAACGAACAGGATGACAAATCTCAAGTAATGGCCGTTGGTTGCGCTCAGGAGATAAGGAGGTAATGCATTTATTGGACAAACTGTCCTGGTGTCTGCTCATCTAGCGTCATGCCTGTTTCCACCCCATCACAACCCCCTTCCCCCATACCCACCTTCCACATTTGCTGTCCCCCGGGTCTACAAGTATTCCAGTCTATGGTTTTACACTCTCTTTGTGGGGATTTTCCGTTGCGTTGCGCAGGGTGGCAGAGCGAGTGCCACATACCCATACCTCAGTGACAGCGAACATTAACCTCTCCTTTACCTCGACATTCTTCTGGCTTCTACACAAAGGCAAGGAGCATCTCGAAGGTTACAGAGAGGTTTGCTCTGAGTTCAATCACAGACAGGGCGTCCATTACCACAATGAAAACCACAGATTAGATTTGGTCGCCTACGTAAAGCCCCTCTTCCATAAACCCTTTTAATTCATTTGTCTTTATAGGATCCCTATAATGGCACACAATACTCTGCCACAGTCTAGTCAGTCAACCCAATACATTATTCTGCATAGATGCTCCCCATCCCCACCCTAGGACAATCTCTGGTTGTCTATTCTGGACATATACATACAGAGTGCCCAAATTAAACCAACAATTTTTAGAAAAATCGTTTGGCTTATTGCTTAAGAGGAGATTGTGTAGATGCATGTGCATTTAGGTTGGATTTGTAAGTTTTTTTAAGTTCCAAAGCCATTTGTTACGCATTGACAAATACATAACAATTATGGTCTCTTCTGTGTGTTTGCATCAGACAAACGCTTATGCAACCAAAAAATCTGACTTCAGATTTTAGTTTTCTTGTGACTGTTCCAAGAAGAAGAAGAAGGAGAAGAAGAAAGGATGATGAAAAAGAAAAAAAGAAAAGCGCAACGCAAAAGTCCTTCCCTGGCAGCGAGGAGTTGGACTCTCACCTCTGACTCTCCTCTCCTGGCTCTCATTGCCACAGCGTTAATCCGTCTTGGCGTGACTCATCCCCGGCCGACCCGGCACACACTCGAACACAGATGCTGCCACGCTCACAGTCATCGCCTGCCTAACAGGGTCCAGAAAGGACACGCAGACAGTCGCGCGCACTGTCCCTGTACTCTCGTGTCTCCGCATCCCCACGCCTCACATACTGCTGATGGCAAAGCTTCCCTCAGATTTGCCATGACAGGATTTCAGCCAATGCAGCAGCACAGATTTAATGCATTTTTTCCATGTGTTTGAGACAGACTGGTAGGCAGGCAGAAGATGGATAAAGTCTAAAGAGCGGGCGACTCTGGGCAGCATGTGGTTCAGAAGTGGCCCATATTTGTGTTATCTGGGGTGCAGCTATCTGGATAAGAACATTAGACTGGGATTGACCAGAGGGTGTATGGTGTGTATGTGTGTGTGTGTGTGTGTGTGGGAACAGGTATGGATCATCAGTATTTTTTGGCATGGTTTAAAAGGGACCATCACTCAGTCGTCTTCCTCTAAGGGAGGGCAAATTGATTACCAATAACAACCTCTGCCCATCAACCTCCCCACCCTCCCCCCAACCTTCACCCCCTTCCCTCTCTTCCCCCTCCTGCCCCACCTCCCACCCCTTGCTGGGCCGGTTCGGTAAAGATAAGGGTCGTTCCTGAAATTGAACCCTCTGCCCAGCACGCTTCCTCCAGATTACTGGGGCCGGAACAATTATCCTAATCATGTCATCTTAACGAACCCAGTGACAAGCTACGAAACAATGAACGATAAGCAACAGCCTTACACCCACGCCAGTGCTGAATGTTGTGCCTCATCATCATTGCTGGTAATGTGTATAAATCACCATTCACAAGCTTCCTGTAGCCCTCTGTCAAACTGTATCTTGGGAGCGTTATGCCCCTCTGCCCCCCCCCCCCCCCCAACACTCCTGTGGTTGCAGGGGATGGCAGTAGTTAGTAGTTAGGTCTCATTAGGTGTTTCACCTGGTGGCAGTGCTGTGGTTGTGAGGGATGGCAGTAGTTAGTAGTTAGGTCTCATTAGGTGTTTCACCTGGTGGCAGGTGACATGGGTATAAAGCTGGCCTGGGCTCCTCCTTTTCTCTCTTTCTCTCATCTCCTGCATCATTTTTCCCTTTTTCACATTGAACTACAAATGCACACGCACCCAGCTCACACACAAGTTCATTATCTTTTTCTCCCTTTGACATCTTTTGATTTACAATAAAATCTATTTTCAATTTTGAATCTGTGTGTTTGCCTCGTTTATGCTGCAGCTAGAGCCAGTATTAGGAGATAATGGTGATCTCTTTGTGTTTTGCACTGAGGTTGCACCAAGCATTGAGCAAAAAAAATTAAATCTCTGCGTACTTTCAATGTGTTATACATTTACATTTAGCAGCAGATGCTTTTATACAAAGTGAATTACATTTGACAACTATCAATTACAGCAACTTAGGGATAAGTGCTTTGTTCAAGGATTTGAAGCCCACAATTTTTCCAGGCTTGTATAATGCTAACTAGAGTGATGGGTAAATCTTTTCAAGTGCGTAGTGGATTTGGGGCAGTCACTAGACAGACAAATACAGATACAGAGAAGATAGACAGATAGACAGACAGACAGACAGAATTCATGACGAATTCATAATTAGAATTATTTTAACTCATTGGTCAAAACAACTGTATTTAAATAACTGACAAATAGGATAATGCATCCTGTGACTGTCATGGGTCTATATATATTGTTTGTACCAATTGGCACTCCGTGCTGGTGGGAAATGTGTGCCAAGTGACGAGGCGCAGACTGGATGTCGTGCTGACTTCAAAGCCTCCTGCCCTTTCCTCAGAGTCGCCCCTACTGGAGTTGCCTCTCTCTGGCCTGTGGCAGGACCCAAACATGACGCCCGGCCGCAGGAGGGACTGTAACATTTACTCTAAATTACCCAGCTTCAAAGACCACTCACTGTCTACCACTGATTAAGGCATTAGTGACCACATGCATATTAAGGAGAGGACCCACCTCACCAAGGAATCTGGGCTAAAGGTTCAGAATTGGATCTACATTGTTTATGCAAACTCCACTCCAGGAGGGCAACTTTCATGATGAGTCGTGATGATGATAAGTCGTGATGATGATGATGATGATGATGATAGCCTTGTGTGTCTGAGATTTATCACCCTTATAATTTAAAAATTAAATGCAACCAATGTCATCCCTATAGTGTCAATATATTTACAGAGAATGCATCAACTTTATTCCATGGATTTCTCATTGTATGTCAAAGCATGGCACAAGAAAGAAAAGAATTGCTATAGCAAGACTGTGAGGGAAAATGAGAATGATACCATGAGAATGATTGTCAATTTGATGACAATCTCTGCATGATTTATTACTGAGCACTGTCCCGACAGATCCTATGGAGACAAAGGTAGGACAGACAGCGTGATGTGGAAGAGAAGGGGGATCTGAGACAACACTGCACTGAATTAAAGGATGGGCCCATGTTTTGGATTAAAGACTAGGCTACATATTACCCCATTGACAAACTCTGCGGCTCTGAAATGACTGACAGTCTAGCGACCTCTAGTGTGTCACTGAAAATTTCACTACTACTCCTCTTAAAGCATCGTGCATTTTTTTTTTGGATGGGGTGGGGGTGGAGGTGTCCTATCATTAAGTCATAAATGCCAAAGATCTCTCAAAGAAGAAGGCTATATTGGCCACTTTAGAGAACATTTACATGTAGGCTAACAGGCCTATAGCCTAAATTCGCCACGACATTTTACCCTGGCATGGAGTCCTACATTAATATGCCAGTAGATGTCACTACTAAACCAAATTAAAGAATTGTCAGTGATTTAGGTTATTTCATGCAAAGAGAATGCATTATGTCTTTCAGATGGGCCCACAGTAGACTCTGAAACAAAAATTAAATATTATCACACTCATTTGTCCTACCTGAAAGAAAAGGTTGAAAAGATATTGACTGTCTACTGCTGACAAATGTACACTAATTTACCATTAAACGAAGTCGATAATAGCCTATTACTATTGCCAAGAAAAAAATCTCTTCATCTGATTAATAAGACACAAGTCGTTAATGCAGCAGTTGTCACGATTACTCGAAAAAAGCTTAGGACGTAAAGACCTCATGTAAATGGCGTAACCCCTTATCCGACTCAAGTTTGGGGTGTCCTCTTCAGTCGGAAGAGGCGGGGAAAGGGTTATTCCAGGTTACTGAGAGAGCTAACAGTGTGCTAGGAGGACTAGCCACTGCCAGTGTTAGAGAGTGGTGCCGATTCAGGGAATGACATCTTTTCATTGTTTGGAGAAAACTCCTAGGTCGTTCTTTGGAAGGTGGAAGAACGTTGGATTGACACCGACACACACCTTGGACTTGTCACGAACGCCCGTGAGAGTCGTCGCCGGAACCGTTTTGTTAGCCAAGAGGCTTGCGAAACTGTGAAGTTCTGTATCTCGACCCAACCCGTTAGTTTGCTAACATTAGCGGTAGCCAGGCTAATTAGATTGCTAGTTTTGTACCAGATCCAAGAGGAGAGGTGCACCACATTTCAGGTTTTCGCTTTACATGTGCATCCTTTCCTCTGCTAGACGATTCACATTTTTTCAGTTGGTGTGGATTTGTGGCTGCATACTTTCAAGTGTTTAGTTGCTTTTTTGGTAATAAGCTAGATACTTATTTGTGATATGCAGGAACCGTTAGCTAAAGGTGGCTAGAAAGCTTGTTAGCTTACTCTGCAAATCTGTGTTTTGTTTTTATTTGGAAAAACAATGTCGTTAAGGTCATACTGTTCTTATAGACGTATGAGATTTTGTAGTGCCACAATATGACAAGAAAACTTGTTGCCATCCATAAATATATAATAAGCCGCGCTGTCTCAGAGCGCGTTGTCTATGGTCCTGTGTTACAATCAGTCTGAGTGGAGTCAATCGTAACGATATTTGATGCTAGTCTCCTCAGAAATGTTAGTTACGATAATAAGATCTATATGTTAACATGTGAAATCTGCCAAGTAATTTTGAGCGTTTTGGGGTAGCCAGATATTTTATGTGGCATGTATTTAAACGTTGATAAACCGGTAATTAGATACCCTGGAGTTTGGGAAATGTTAGGTTCCGATGTTAGGAATTGATGTTTGCCTAATAATTTTGCTTAACATTCTGCATTCTGATTTTAGAAGCTTAGTTTCTAGCTAGTGTAAAGACAAGATTTTTTAAAAATCATTTCACGGAGTCCGATAAGGACGACATCTAAGCGGGAATATGCAATGTGATTGTGCTTCACACCATTTCAAGTAATGTTTGAAGAAGCCAAATACTGAGCTTTTTGGAAGGACAGTGGCCGTCAGACTTGGGGACAATCTATATCTGAATGGATTCTAACGTGTCTTGGATCTGCATATCTTTGACTCAATTAAAAGCAGCCTGTCAGGCTTAATTTCAACTACAGTAGCACGGGAACCGACAGTCGGACACCATGGGGGAGAGCAACCTGAACGACTCGAATGTGAAGGTCGCTGTAAGGGTCCGACCTATGAACAGGAGGGGTGAGTGATTGAACTTTGGAAGTCAGTGCCTTTACATCTCAAAAAAGTATCAGTGACATATGTTGCTAATAAACAAAAGATACTGTGTACTGACAGTGTTCCTAAGTCTTGCGCGTCGTGTGAGTTCACTAGGGCACATGTGTTAAACTCTGGACTACAGCACTGTGTAAACTTCCCAGAAGAGTTGAAAGTGTATCGATCGGTTCTAAGTCAGGGGTCAGCCTGTATCGTTTTGCTTTGAACCTGACATATCACCAACAGAAGTTTCACATGACTCCATTAGCCTAGGTATGTGCAACACTTTGGGTGGGGCGATATGTTTGTCAAAAAATAAGATTTAAATATTATAGGAATAGGATTGTGATGGCTACAGATACTGAGGATGTGTGGATTTTTACAGTGACACGTCGTTACAAACTCAGATTGCCTCGTATATAAAAAAAACTGTTGTTTATCAGTGTTAATGCCCTGTGGCCCATGTAAAAAGAAAAGGGTGCCCATGAAGCGGAAAATATTGGCCTCAGTGTAGCCAAGGAAGTCACGTGTCGGACTTGAGCATAAAATTCGGTCACAAGACTGCCACGGCGGAGTTTATGCTGTCATCCGTGCTCTTTCATCTGTCAGAATGAACTCTTGCCGGTTAGTCCGCCACGGCGTAACGTTAAGCCCAAACCAAACCATGTCCTCTGCCTTTTTCCATCGCCCTTCCTAACAAAGACTTGTATGAACAGAAACCATTCTTGCTGTGTGAATTTGTTCATCCTTTCAAAAACGGCTCCACTGTCAACTGTCAAAACAAATGACACTTAATCCCATGTAATGTAATGTATTCATTTGAACCACATAGGCTAGGTTCTATTCACCGCGAAGCTCTGGCATTACCTCCTTGTTTGACGTAGACTATCCCTGTCGAGTTTTAGTTTGCTTTCGCTGGCTCTGTGGCCCTGCTGCCTGTCTTCTCTCCAGCGCTCTGTGTGTGCATTGCCGTAGACAAAGGCAGGAAAGGGCCCTGAATGGACTATTTGCCAACGTTGCGTAACGGAACATGTTCCCAGGGCCGCCAGAGAACAGCGAACCTTCGAAGAAACACGAACAGATGCGTTCCCCAGCTACTGACATAAATATGTTTGGCCAAATTGGAAGGGGTTTAGAAAGTGAAAACTCAATCCTGGTTTTGTTCCTCTTTTCTTTCTCACACATACAGCTTCACTTTGACATAACAGCAATGGTGTGTGTGTGTGTGTGTGAATGGCGTTTCCAGAATGCGAGGCATCACAAAATAGGCCAAACTTAATCACACTTGATATAATATATAGTACAGGCCTTCTCTGTTCAGCTTGACAGTAATTCACACAGTGCATTTGGGATGGCCTGTAAGAAAAGTTATTGTTGATGTTTAATCTCGCATAACAGCATGATGTCATGTTTGGCATCAACAGAAGCATTCAGTTACACAGCCTTAATTCCCACAGTTGCTTGCAAAGTGTATGGAAAACCATGTTGAAGCTCACAGGGAGCCACAATTGTAATTATGACCTTTTATCAAACTCTTTGCTCCTCTCAAGATACACAGTGTAGTGGTGCAGTGTCTCTGAATGTATCATGTAGTGTTATGCAATGAGCTGATAGATGGTTGATGGCTGTGTTGGCCATGGGGATGCCGTCTGCGTGCCATTGCCTGATCTTGAGAAGCTCACCATTGCTCGTCCCATCACCATGGCAACAAGGTTCATTTTCGTGCTTGCTTGCTTTCTCCCCTCTTATCATTGTGCAAAAGGCCTGACAGGAAATCACAGGGCTCTTATTGTGGCTAATTCACATTTTCACACTCTGAGGTTTGCTTAGCGTGGACACACACACACACACACACAAACACATAGAGTGTGCCTTCGGCCTGTGCTGTGGATCTTCGTGGTTCAGTTATGTTGGAGGCAACAGGAAGCTTTTGCTTCCTCTCAGCCCAAGGGCTGGTTCAAGGCCCTAGACAAGCAGGATGCTCAATCTTAAAGGGTTACCTCCTTCAGTGAGGCTTCCTCTAGCCATATTTCTCTCTCTCTCTCTCTCTCTCTCTTTCCCTGTCTTTCTATCCATTGTAACAATTTGTTCTCTCGATTTTTTCCCTCTTTCCAAAATTCTCTCTCATTCTCTATGACTTCAGTTAGCATTCCTTCATCTTCCATCCCTTTTTCTCTTTCCCTCTCCTCTTCTAACCTTCTGTCCCCTTTCTCTATCTCTCTTTCTTTTCTCTTTCACCCTCTGCATCTCCCTGCCTATTGCACTCTCTTTTCCCTTTGTCACATCCTTTCTCCTTCCTTTCCCAGTCTCTTGCTGTTTTCTCTCTCTCCCTCTTCCTCTCTTGTCTCTCTCCCTCCCTCTCTTCCTGTCTTTCTCTCATCACTCTTTCTCTTTCCCTCATTTGCTTTCTTTTCCTCCCTCTTCCTCTCTTTTCTTTTCACTCTTTCCTTCCCTCTCTCCCTCGCTCCCTCTCTCCCTCTACATCAGATTGTCGATGTCTAGGCACATGGCAGTACTTGTTTTTCTACTCCAGTCTGCCCCCCCACACACACAGACACACGCATCTGTACTGCAGGGTGAAGTGCCTGGCTTGCCTCTTTCCTTTGCTTGCCCTCCTCCTCCTTCTGTAGTGGCATTTCTTTAGCTTCCTTCCACTCGGGCCTAATTAGCACGCACACATCACAATACATCGGCCCACTTCATAGGCTTTTCACAGTGTAGCAGCCACAATTAGCCCCCTCCTCCCAAATGCATACAGCATTCCATTGACGATCGGTCCGTCCTGTCTTCTTCCGTCCTGTCCTTCTCTTTTCTCCCGATCGTATCGTTCTCCCCATGTGATTGCTCCGAAGGAAAATGATGATATTTAGGATATATTTAGGCCTAGTTGTGCAGCTGGACACAACAATGATTAAAATGGCTATTATTAGTCCCTCCCATATGGTGGAAGCATCGCTGCGCAGATGGGGTGTTACGGCCAGGCGATGCTCCAATTACAGAGATTTGGGCAATGATTTGAGATCGCTTTATATCTGCCTGCCTGCCTGCTTGCATTGCATCTTAACCCACTCATTAAACAAACGTGACATAAACACCTGCGGCCCAAGTGAAGAAGTTTCACATTTGGACAAAAAGCACTTCACATCATGGAGAGTTTTGTTTTTTGGAGAGAGAAGTGGTTGGTCATTGGTTTTTGTAAAAACAGATTTTCCAAATGCTTGAAATCCCCAGGCATGCATGCTGTCATTCGAGAGCCTGTTTTGGTGTAATGCTTTTGTTGCTTCATATCCCTATGCTATGCTAAGTGAGTGAAAAAATGAATAGTTACATCCGTACAGACGCACCAAATCTCCCTCAATCTGGGCAGTTTTTCAGAAACATGATAGTGCAAAAATACTGATGTATTTCTTTCTCTTTCTCTCTCTTTCTGAACTGGGTGCCCTTGTGTTGTGCTAGCCTTATACATCTCTGTTTGAACTGGAAGGAGAAGTAGTTTACTGAGAAGGAAATATTAATGCTTTGATTTCATGTTTTTTCAATTTTCTCTTTATCCTCTCTCTCTCTCCCTCTCTCCCTCACCCGTTCTCTTTCCCTCTCTCCTCCCTTTAGAAAAGGACCTAAACACAAAATGTGTGGTGGACATGGAGGGGAATCAGACCTTCCTGCACCCGGCCGGCACAAACCTGGGCAAAGCTGACAGCAGGTAGGCCTCTTGATGCAGCACCTGCACAGACCTGTGTAGTAGACAACAGATAGCCTAGTCTTTCTAGAACAGCAGGCAACAGGGTAACAGAATCCCCCTTGGGGCAACAGACAGCAGGTACACATTCTAGAACAACACAGATCTGGGTAACAGCCAGAAGCCATTCACCCTGTTCTGTAGCTGTAGCAGCACAGACCCTAGGAAAACAGACATATCTGAGGCTTTTTGTGGCATCATAGACCATGTGGAATGCACCAAGCTGGTTGACGCAGCGTGAATCTGGGTTACAAAAAGCAGCACCTTTTTGCAGTCTGCAGGTTTGACGTTGTAGCACCCAGTCAACACAGACCTGAGGGAATATTGAGAGCAAGACTCTGTCTAGCCCTGTACTGGCAGTGGTAAGCCAGGCCGACTGCAGGTAGGTTATGGAAACATCAGTAACTTGGGTGAGCAGTCAGTTGTATTTGGGTATGGACAGACTTGGATGAATACACAACACAGACAGTTGAGGAAACGGTCCAGGGTAGAGCGGATCACAAATGAATGAATCAGGGTCAGAATGGATGGTGCTTTATGGAATGTTTGGATGGTGTTTAGGAAAGAGAACAGTTCGGTTCTGGGTTATTGAAATGATGACTTAAGAAAATGAAAATAGTGCAATGCAGACCTGCTTTGGTTTTGTACATTGTTAATTTTGTATAAATTCAATTGTATAGCCTAACTTTTATTTTGTATAACTTGTATTGTTTGTCTGGCTACAATTTACCCTTTTCCCAATTATGTTTGGGTATGTGGCAAACCTGGTTGAACACCCACTCCTCTTGCAGAGTGAGTGTTTATGGAGTGGTGGGAAGCCCTGGGTCACAGACTGTGGGTAAACCATGAACAGTGGACCACACGGCAGCAGACCTTGGGTGAGCACAGTCAGCGGATTGGGTGTTTGTGGAGATGTGGTCTGTCTGTTCCTGCCCGATCCTTCCTGTTCGCCTCAGGTTTCATATCCTCAAGTCCGCCTACCCTGCGCAGCGTGGCATGGCGAGGCGAGCGAGCTGTCGAGCTTGGAGTCAGACATCCATACTGCTGTGTCAGGGAAAGAGAGCGCTCTCCCTTTCTGTTTTTTCGTTTTCGCAACCAGAGACCCCACTGACTGGGCCTGATCAGGGACACGTCCAGTTTACCTCTGGCTCAGTGTCAGATGGAATGTTTACCTGCTGAGGAGGTCATGAGGTTAGAGGTGGTGTTAAAGGTTAGAGGTCAGAGATGAGGGGGGGGGGGGGTTAGTAGGACCACTGGAGTGTGATTTATTGTTGTTGTGGCTAGTCGTGGAGGGAGGGTTTAGTTTGGGATTGTTGGGGGAACTAGCGTTGTTTCCTGTGTGCAGGAAACCTTTGCTGTTGTTGTGGTGCTGCTGCTGCTGTTCCTAGTTTTGAGAGCATGCAATGAAGGCCATTTGGCCAGATGTTATTTTTTGATATGTTGTTGTTTTGGCTAGTTATGGAGATGTTTGGATTCCAAAAGGAGCCGGCATGGACTACAGTGCTGTAGATGTAAACTACAGGAGAGCTATGGCTGGCAATAGATTTGGATGTGTTACATCTTGGAGAGTTGTGTGTTTCTGTGTGTAGCTTCGAGGGAATTTGTTGAAGTGCTCGTGCTGTCGTCTAGTTTCGGGATGTGTGTCGCTGAAGATGTTTGCCATTGAGACAGTGCTGTTGCATTGTGGGAGTGGGCCACGCTGTTAGCTGTGGCTAATCTGTTTTATAGTTTTGGTTTCCTGTGGTCTCAGTTTTGTGTGGGGCTGCCGAAGCTGTTGGCTGGGTTTGAAGCTTTTTGCGAGTAATCATGTCGTGGCGTGCATAGCAATTCCTCCTCCTGAGGAATTGGGCTGGTTCCGTCTAGTTATTCCCACATGACGGCTCACCGGAATGGCACAGAACTGGGCCAGATTTCGTTTAGTGTCGGCAAAGCAACAGTGGAATGCCTGTGGTGTGTGTGTGTGTGTGTGTGTGTGTGTTGCTGCATTGTGTGACGGACGGAGTGCTTTGTTTAGTGTGAAGTCATGCAGTCCTTTTCCTTCTCAGTCGCCATGCCTCCTGTTGCCGCCAGCCTCCCTGTTGTCTGTCCGTCCCAGCGGCAGGACATAACTCTCCCCCTGTCTGACTTCCTCTCTTTTCTGTCCGCTCTGTCGGCATGGAAACACTGGTGAAGGTTAACCCCAGGTCACCCTCGGCCGAGGAGGCCTTTCTTTCTGAGGGGTCTGGAGAGAGTGGTGTGTGCGTGTGTGTGTTTGTATGACAGAAGGGAAGAGAGGTCTTGGATGGGAAGCGGGGGTCTGAGTGAAGAGGGGCGCAAGTTCTGCCTCAGCATCTGTCGGTCGTAAACATCCCTGTTGACTTTTATGGGGCCAAACGCTCAGAGCACAATTATGTGTGTTTTTTGGGGTGCGTTTGCTCCTTTCTTCTCTTTTTTGTGGGCGTGCGTAAAGCAGGAGGGCCAGCACAAAGGAGCGGACCTGAACAGGTTTTAAACTTGGATGTGAAAGCCCCTCGACGCCTGCTGCGCTCTCAATACAAACACTTTAAGGGGAGGATGGAGTTCATGAGTCTTTGTGATGCCTTCAGAGACGCACGGCTCACATGGGCCACTGAGGGAGGAGCTCTTGCCACAAACACACTACCTGACCCCACTCTCTGCATAACCAACAGAAAAAGCCAAATATGACATTGATATTTTGTGAAAATGTAGCAATTTAATATTAACAATTTAAGATTCTGCAAGTCTGATTAAATTGATCTTTCTCTCTCTCCATAGTTTTCGCCTACCGTCCCTCTGTCCATCTAGTTCCTGTCTTATTTTCTCTTCTTTTTTTATCTCTCAGTTCTTCTCTTTATACACCTCCCTTCACCTATTTTTGCCTATCCTTTTTCTTAGACCTCTCTCTCCTCTTCTCCTTCTCCCCTTCTCACAGTTCTCTGGCTCAACTGGGAAGAGTAGTGCCCGCTCTCTCGAGACCAGCTTTAATTGGGTTTGGCTGTGTGGACAAAGGCAGACCAAAGAGTCAGCGAATGAACACACTTGCAGAAATAATGGTTACATTTTCACAAAATATCAATGCCATGTTTGTCTGTGAATGGACAAGAAAAGAGAATGCTATCCTCTTAGAATGCTCTCTCTGTGCGACTGGTGCCCACATGGGCCCTAGTGCCCCTTGTGTTTGGGGTTGGGAGACAATGGAACATATTTGTGGAGTGCCACTGGGATCATGACTTGCCAAGAGTTTTTACCATCCCAGTGTGAGGCCTATTGACAGCTCCTCATGACCCAACTTATTTAGGAAGAGGCAGGGATCCTTGTTTTTCTCCCTGTACCTCTTTGCCCTGTAGTCGAACCACGGCATTCCAATATCCTGCTGTCTGCGTCGGCTCTCTGTGAGCGATGTGTTTGTTTTATAGCTAGCAGGTCAGAAATGAGCAACAAGTGTGTGTGTGTGTGTATGCATGCATGAGCACAGACCCTGTAGTAACGCTTTGTGTACCAAAGGTACGACTGAGAATCCCCAAGCACTAACATAACCTTAGTCATTTTCCCTGCTAGTGATAAGTCATGTGTTGCTGAGTTGGCAGGGTGTTGTTCAGGCATTTAATTATGAATAGGGAGCATTAAGCTGCTGTTTTATTGCATCAGACAGGAAATGAGCCAGCACACAAAGGTTGTGGAGCAGCAGGATCTTTACAAGTTATAGGCTTCCTGGATACCAACGGCTTTGCTCCACCTGTGGTACCTGTTGATCTGCAGGTCCGATACACACCTGGTGATATATTTACCCAGAGCAGTTTTGTGCTAGCCAGCAACAGCCATTTATCAACCTTTTTGTAGTCAGAGTGCAGATTATGAAATCATCACAGGGCATTTGCCACAAGCATATTGTGAGAAGCAATAGCCAGCTTTGTGGTGGGTGTGAAGTGTGGCAGTGTGTCAGATTGAGCAGAGGAAGAGAAAGAAAAAGTGGCCAACAGTAGTTTATTGGGGCATGTAGCTGTTAATAAGTTACGAGTTAACTCAGAACCTAATGTAGGCCACAGAAGTGTACACATATAGGCTTGTTGTTGAACACTGAACACACACACACACACACACACAAATCCAGGCTATGCTTTCATTTTCCTATAAATCATGATGAATGAGGTTGTCTTAAGGGTTTTTAATAAATTTGGATAGAAAATGTAGGCGAGTGGCTGCAATTAGTCTACCAGTGCCTGGTCTGTCGTCATGCATCAAGAGAGACCGATCTTTCTGCGAGACTAGCACTACTGCACCATGTGAAGGACTCCTATTCTACCTGTGACATTCCTAAAGGTGTAACAGTGCACAGAAATGACAGTTTTGGTGAGACTTCACAGTTCAGACTGAAAGGACTTGAGACCTAGCATGCTGCTAACTTGGTAAAGATGAACAGATTCATGTTTTCATGTGGAACCCCCAAAGTCTATGTTTATGTTTATTTGTGTACTTGGCAGATGTGTTTATCCAAAGTGATGTGCAATACAAAATATATTATATAAAAAAGAAATATATATTTAAATGCAAATATATAAGTGCACATCTTCCTAAGCACAGAAGTCTATAGTATGATGTTTTGAGATGAACATAGATAGACCCCTAAAGCATTGCTGCTTAGACTGTCTGTGTGACATCGCTCTAGTGAATTTAAGGTTCAGTGCACAAATCTGGTGATTTGTTGACTGATTTTGATCTCGGCAGCAGCAAAAAACTGTGCCTCCATTGGTTGCCTCCTAAAGAACTGCTCTGATTGGCTGGAATTATGTGTGTGTCTGTCCAAACCACTTTGTTTGTGTACAGTTCAGGCCACTTTGTTTATTTACAGTTAGGTTTACATGTACAGCTTTAAGACTCTTGCACCAAAGTGATGAACAACTAAATGATACATTTAAAATTAAAGGTCCTGTAGTGTGTTTAAGAAAAAAAAGATGTGGCTCCCCTTTCCTTCTTAAATGGCAGACAAGAGGAGTGTTTTGCAGAGGGTTTCTTATTTAGGTCAAGTGTGTGGGATGTCATCTTGATCAGGACGGGGCAGACAGACCAATGGTGGGTGGCGGCAAAATCTGCCCATTGAGGCAGAAAGACATTTTTTAAATGATGCCCATCTTGGCGGACGCTGAGGAGGGTTGGGGCGGGGTTTTGGGTGTGTGTGTGTGGGAGGTGGAAGTTGGGGGGAGGGGAGTGATTGGCAGTGACACTGGCACAAGTGCTGTCGTTTGTCACTGTTGGTCACTCGGGACACCTAACCCCCCCCCCCCCACACACACACACACACACAATCCCTCTCCCCTCATGCATCCACACAAGGCCAAATTCACATGCCCTACCCCAGCTGGTGTGTCTGTCATGTCACACAGGGCATGATCGTGAGGTGTCAGACAGGACTCGGCATCACACACACATACATCTCTCTTGCACATACATGCACATGCGCGCACACACACACACACACACACACACACACACACCGATCTCCCCTTGACTCATGTTGACAGCTGTCACTGTGGTAAATGTCAAAAAGACAACAAAGAGGCCATGCTGCAGGACTAGCATGTTTTTATTTTCGTTATTATTTTCTTCTCTCCCATTTTCCTTTCTTTCGTTTTCTTGTTCTCCTCCTGCGTCTCCCTCCCACACCGTTTTTGTTCTCGTTCCCAAGCTGTACTCTGAGGAATGCAGGCAGAAACCTCAGGCACCACATGCCAACACGCTGCTGTGCCACACTGGAAATAACAGAGCCCGCTGCAGCATGGAGGCTGGCATGTTGACATGTCTGCCTGTCGAGACTGATGAGTAATTAGATGGAACAAAAACAGACCCAGTTCTTCCATCCGTCCAACTCACGCAGGCCATTAAGACGTGTTGCCTAAATGTCCTCTTCACATGCTGTTCTGAAGGAGTAACTGAAGGGAATAAAAACAGCAGAATCAGACTGGTTAAGGGGAATTTAAGAGAGGAGAACAGACCATAGCAGCTGAATCAAGATTCTCAGATGGATTTGGAGGAAAGGGCAGACCATTACAGCTGAGTCAAGCTGGCCAGATAGATGAGAATCATCGCTAAACACTTATGCTGCTGGGATCATCATGAGGGCTTGCTGCGCTGGTTTTAAATGTGCAGGACTTGATGGAAACAGGGGTGGGGGAAAAACACACTCAGTGTTTCCCACAGTATGAAGTTTTTAGACTGTGTGTATGTGTGTGTGTGTGTGTGTGTGTGTGTGTGTGTGTGCGTGTGTGCGTGTGTGTGTGTGTGTGTGTGCGTGTGTGTGTGCATGTCTGTGAAATGTGTGCGGTGCACCCCAGCTGATTTTATTACAACTTCATGTCCCTCATTTCTACAGCAAAATAAGCCTGATTTGGCGCTGATGAAAGAATTGAAATAATTTCAAACAAGAGTAAAACCATCACGTTGTGTGTATGCGCCAGATGTGGTTGAAATATTTATTGGTCCCTAATTGTACTGGGGTGGTGCAAATTAGACTGATGTTGGCCCCCAATACCTTTCTTGTTCACATGGGCCTGCAATCCTCATACAGTACCAATGGGAGGGGGTGGGTATGTTGCCCCTGGCACTTGGTGTATCTGGTTACCACTCCTTGCCCTCGGACATGCCGTGTGATTGGTCATGAGTGCTGGGGGGTGGGGCGGGGGGGTTGTTCTGTCTCAGTCCGGCTGTGGAAATACCAGCGTGTTTGTTCACGTCAGGCCTCATAACACGCATCAGATAATTAGGTAGTCCAATAACCCCTGTGAATGAGTGATGAGCTGTGGGCACACGCTTGCGTTGATACTCCTCCCTCCTCCTCCTTCTTCTTCTTCTTAATATCATGCCCTCTGGTTGCCAAATGCCATGCGTATCCTTCTGGGACAACTCCAGCATTCAGTGGGAAATGGCACAAATGTCATCGGAGATACTGCAACTAGGGTATGTGGCAGCCATGTGTCTTCTGGCGAGGGAAGCCCCATTGCAGGGGGGGAGGGGAGGAGTCAGTCAGAGATCTGCGGAAGCAAAGCCATTCCCTGCCTCTCCGTTTCCCAACCCTGCTCCTAGAGCTCTCTAACCACGGTGTGGTTTGCATGATTGAACACATCAGAATATAATTAAAGTCCTTAATTGGCTGAATCTGGTTTGGGCAGCTAATTAAAAGCAGACCGACTCCCTCCACTTGATTGGGTGGAAAACCTCCAACAATACATGACATCTATGGTCATACAGTATGTAAAAAGACAGCATTGCTGCATTTTCTGTTTAATCTTAAACTATGAATACTTTACATTACTAATGCACGTCATTATATTGTGCATAGGTGTTTCATTTTGAACTAGAAAAGCACTTGGAGAGCAATAAAGAGTCACTGACACAATACAAATTCCACATGGTTTTCCGGATCATCACCAAAATTGAATCATCTGTTCCTTGTCCTAATACCCACGTTGTCTGAAAATTTCATCCAAATCTGTGCTGGACTGTGCTGTACACAGACAGACAGGCAAATGCCAGTGAAAACATAACCTCCTTGGCAGAGGTAATGATGGCTGAAATAGAGTGAAACCACCTCTAATTCTGTGCTGAGGTGTACCTCCTATTCTTGATTTGTTTGGAGACCTCTGATAACACAGGAACATGTACAGCAAAACACAACTAGAAAGGCACTTCTGTCAAGCTAACTTTGCGAAAGTGAAACTAAATTTGCAGTCCTGTTAGTTACGGTAGATGTTCTTAAATGTGATTGTTTAATGCTTGGTCCATGCATTGCTTTTGCAGTCTGCAGTTTGCAACCAGGTTTCCTGAAAATTGCATAAGAATATTTTTCTTGCACACGGGCAGATTGACATGCAGATAGGCAGACAGCGGCTAAAAACATGACTTTGTAGGCAGAGTTAATAGGGCCATAATCCCCTCCTTATTAGGGCCACTGGTGGGGTCCCGGGAGGGCTGTCTGTCTGTCGTGGCAAAGCAGCCTGCGGTGTCCGAGTGGAGCCTTGAGAAACACTGAGAATCTCTGTGCCTCGTCCTCTCCACAGGCGATGCCAAGCGTTCCTGACGGGGCTGAATGCTGAATGGCTGTAGTGTGGCCCCCGGCAGGGGTGGGTGGTGGATGAGACGAGGGAGGGGTAGCAGTCAGCCCTCGGCAGCTGGCGACCAGACCTTAGGGAAAGAGAGAGAGAGAGAGATGAAGACGGAGAGAAAGGCAG
>JAIFZK010000068.1:2162500-2250000 GCA_027481765.1 Tenualosa thibaudeaui
CTCACAGGAGGACGTCTGCTCACCAGATGGGAGGGAGGGCTCCACATGGATCCCACAGACATGCCACTGTGTGTGTGTGTCTGACTTTCTTTAATAGTCAGTGATTCATATTTGTGTATGTATAAACGCATTTTAGCTGTAAGCAGTATGAGTGAGTTTGTTTGGTGCATGTGTGTGTGTGTGTGTGTTTGCATGCAACTACCCAGCCATCACTGTGACACTGTTATCATGTGCATGACATGGTTGAGAAGCAAAAATCAAATGCTATGAGCGGACATCGTTATCATTGGTGATCTTATTGGCTCCAACTTCTAGTCTTGGAGCCTTGGAGGTCACGATGTGGCTGGGTCTGATGAACCTGGGTTGGAACGAGGGCTTGTAGGTCATCTGTGTTTCGCTTGTTAACATCCAGATTCACTTTTGAGTTAATCAGGCTGTGAAATAGACGGCCGTCTGTGAATGATTAGACTCCTTGCCTGACCTCCCTTCCCTCTTGCAGTCGGTCAATAATAAGTTCAAAAATGGCTCAGTGGCTGAATTCTAATGCTACCCCCTCCCCCCAGCCCTTCTTTAAATCTTCAAAGACTGACAGGAACTGGCTTGAGTCAGCCAGTAAGGCCGTAGGGATTAGAAAGGACAGTGAGATTCACTCATTGGCCTTCAAATCCCTCAAAGACTTGACTAATTAATTCAAGCATTTGAGGGTGGCTTAAGGCCAAGGGAGGACATTGAGATTCAGCTTTTTGTGTTTGTTCCTCAGCCCATAGAAGAGCTGTGGAGGTTGTTCCAGCCTCATAAAAGAGAGATGGCTTAGGGTTGGAGCCGTGGAAGTTTTCCATCACAATAAAATAGAGATGGCTTAGGGCTTAGGGAGGACATTGAGATTCAGCTTTTGTGTTTGTTCCCCTGGCCCATGGAGGAGCTGTGGAGGTTGTCCCAGCCCGATAAGAGAGATGGGAGAGTCCATTCTGCAAATGCATATTTGCACAGTGCGCTCCTTCTCCTTGCCTCCCCGCTCTGACTGATAGCCCAGTCTGTTTGCATTCAGCTCCACTGAACAAAGTACAGCCGATGACTTGGAGAGGGTGGAAGCACTGCCTGCTAACTGGCCTGCAGGGTCCTAGCTTCCCTCCCTACCTCTCTGTATCACTCCACTCACACTTTTTGCCTCTCTCCCTCTCTCCCTGTGCCTCGCTCTCTCACTCTCTCTTGCGCTCACTCACTCGCTCTCACTCTCACTCTTGCTCTCTCTCTCTCTGAGATGAAGTCATCATGATGCACTGATATTTTGCATGTAGCCTTGAGTTGTTGTCTTTTCAGTACTAGTCCTTTGTCTCCCGGCATGCTTCATGAAACTGTGTGCGATAGTAAAACGAGACTGGCTCCACTGACAGTAGCGAACACACTGTCTAAAACAAAGCTCATACAAAAAACAGAATGTTTATTAAAAATTATGCTTAGGTCTTCTGTATTTGGCAGGTGCGTTTGTTCTAAGCAACATTGATAACTAAAATGTGTGATGTATAAGCTATATCGCTTACAAACATCTCTTGTTGTGTTCAACTGAAATATTCATGTTGCAGAATTAAGTGTTTTTGTTGTACTATGCATTTTGTAATCAGTGTTAAAACATTCCTGTTTTTCCCCTCTCTTGTCTGCTCTTTGGCCTGTGTCTTCATCATGACCCCCATCAGAGCTCAGCCAAAGGTAGGCCATGTCTTCACATAGAAAGCTTATGTAGAGGAAACATGGACAGTGTATATTGATGAACATTTTAAAAATGTAAATATAAGATTCTAGAGGTTGATTTTCATTATTTTCCCTTGGAACTGTATTTTATTACTAATCTTGTCTGTCATGGAATGTTTTTTTAATTTTTTTTTTAATCTGTGCTTCTTTAAATGATATTAGTTTTGTTCTGTACTGAACTACAGCATCTTCTTTTGTCTTTTCTCCAGGTCTTTGCCTATGATTACTGCTTCTGGTCCATGGACGAGTCAGAAAAAGACAAATTTGCTGGTTGGTGTCCTATCCTTTGTTTTCTTTTCAGTGTTTGTGTTCTCCATTGACCTGTGACGGTATGACGGTACAATTGTGTATTTGAGAGTCGTCTTCTCTTTGTACTTGATGCTAATCTTCCTGCCATGCATGTTTACAAATTACAAGACGAGGCCTTGCAACACTCCTCACGGTGGCTACTGTGTCTTTGCTGAGACGTTAGTGGTATAAGAGTATGAATGGAATGTGCAGACACCCGTAGTTTACCTTTCAGAATGCCCTGCAAATGAAAACAGGTTAAGAAGGTGAATGCGGATTAAGAACGCATTGGCACACCTCCCTGGAGCGGGAGCCATTTGCTGCCTGTTTTAAGCTTTAGAAGCTGAGTCACGAAGCATCTGGTAAATACTAGGCTTGTTGACGGTACACAGAGAAAGCCAACTCAAGAATGTGACCTCAAACTTTTAGAGATGACTGATTTTGTGTGTGTGTGTGTGTGTGTTTTTTTGCCCTGTTTATGTCTGTGTGTCACAGGTCAAGATGTGGTATTTCAGTGCCTAGGTGAAAGCCTTTTGGACAATGCCTTCCAGGGCTACAATGCCTGTATCTTTGCCTATGGTCAAACAGGTGAGTTTTCAAAGCGTGTGTGTGTGTGTGTGTGAGAGAGAGAGAGAGAGAGTGAGAGTCTGTGTGTGTTTGAGAGAGGGCTCAAGTCATCCCACCTAAGGGATGCCATACTTCTGTGAAACTCATATGCTGCATTTACTTACTGCGCTGACAAATCTGGAACTAAATTTGTGAATCTGCCTTCTGATTCAGATCCGCTCCAGAGTAAAGCGGGTTCTTGTGTGACCTGTCTTTCTTTTTTTCACTGTTTACCCCTTACAAGTTTTGCTTACGTGCAAACAAACACCAAACTGACCAACCATCCCCTGAAGCCAGGCCTGTTGCTGTGGACTGTCAAAGCCCTCACTGCACTGTCCCAGCATCACCTCCAAGTCATATGAAGGCCTTGGCAGATCTTTTCCCTGCCCAAAGGCCTGAGAGTAGACACTCACTCTCAGATAGATAGCATGAGCACCAGCTTGTTTTTGGTGACATTTTGTGTCCCCTGCTAACTGACCTGGGGTCCGTTTCCCAAAAGCCATTGTTTGCTAACTAAGTTAGCAACTTTGTTGGTTGCAGTGCAATTTCTCATTGCCAACCAACAAACTTGCCACGTGGTTAGCAGCAACTAGGCTTTTGGGAAATGGACGCCAGATGCTGTAGAGACTGTAGGGTCCTCTTAGCCTGTGTTCATACTGTCAGTGTTCGCTCCAGAAAGCAGTTGAGGGTGTTTTTGTTGCCGTAATGACTTTCTAATCTAGAGTTAACGTGAGGGAACTCGCTAGGTTTGTTAGCGACTGCAATAAACCCGCACGATAACCCGTCGCTCTGAGGAAGTGGGTAGTTGCGTTCAGTTTGACTTCGCCAAGGAACGAATGCAGTGTTGATAAAGTTGAGCTGTTATGTTATTTGACTCTGCCCTGAGTACAGCATCTTCACCACCAACTGATGCACGTGTCAATATGTGCAGATTTGTTTCTCTTGAAAACTGACTGTTTTTGAACTGATTAAGGTGCCTTGAACCTCAGCAAAAAGGGCCTACAACAGTTGTTTTTTCAATGCTCACAACTTTTTTGTGGTCTGCTCTGCTTCAGGGGATTATAATGTAAAACGCTTGAAGCTTCCAAAAACGACCCCATCTATTAATAGCACAGCCTTATTAGGGACTTTCCCCTTTCCTACCAGCACCTTACACATCCTGAAGGCATTCAGACTTTTAGCTGTGTGAAGGGATTTGACAATATTATCATTCCGCCAGTTCGTATTGGTGCTGATGTAGCCATTGTTGTTTGTGAAAACTGCTTCATACGTGCTACTCTGTTGTTACAGGGTGAATCCCGCCCAGAATGTGATTGGTGCCTGGGATTTAGGCACATAGGTATTGAGCTCAAATCGCTCGTGTCTGGGCGGACCTGCAGAACAAGTTAAAAATTAGTTTAGAGGTACATCTGGATCTCCTGGGATTAGCAGCTTTATTGGTTGCAATGCAATTTCCCATTACCAACCAACCAAGCTGCTTACTGGTTAGCAACTTTGCTTTTGGGAAAGTCACCCCAGGCTAGAGGCTAGTCTACATGCAGAATGAAATGGTGTTGAAACATCAGTAGAACTCTATCAGTTTGACTGTTCCGCCTAGTTTGTGTCTTCACATGTTGCTAACTGACTTGACGGAAGTGGTGTGCGTGTGTGTGTGTGTGTGTGTGTGTGTGGTGGTGAAGGGAGATGGGCAGAGGTTGGCCTGGTTAACCTGACACCCTTCAAAGGGACTTTCCCCTAAGCTTACTTCACAGAGCTGTGGTGGATCAGGGCTGAGGTGAGGCTTGATGGGAATAACCCAGCCAAGACGATAAACCTAACTGATGTAGTGCTAGAAGGTGTTGTTGGGCCCTGGGGTGGGTGCGACACTCACAGACTTACTTGTGCCTACCCCCTGACTCACCAGCCTGGACAGTATCCAGTTAATCAAATATTTGATTTATTTGATCGCAGGATGAGCAAAGCCAAGCCAGCAAGTTCCTGAGTCTAACATCACTTAGACCACGTCAAATTCATGTTCCATCAGGGCTCTCTAAAGATCTGTTCATATGTTATGGTGGGACAGTTTTTTCCCATATACTACATCCAGGAAACAGAACCTGCTTTGGCTATGATGTCGGTAGAGAGCTTTTATAATCACTCTCAGCCTGTGCTGACAGGTAGATCATCTGGAGGTGGCTGCTGTTGGTTTCTGATATTGTGTGGACCAGAAAAGCAGTTTTCCAGAAGCCAGCCAACAAGTGATGCAGTGGTAATGTGAATGTATTATGATAGAATGACAACAGCATCAGCAGTGTGTAGACTGGCCCAGTTTTCATTGCATTGACTACACTCGTTGTGTTAGCTGTGTGTGTGTGTGTGTGTGGGTTGGTGGGTTGGTGGGTGGCTTCCATGGCATGCCATTTATTCATGCATATATTCTGTCTCTGTGTGTGCACCTGTGTTTGTGTCCATGCATGTGTTTGGTGTGTGTGTGTGTGTGTTTGTGTGTAGGTTCAGGGAAGTCGTACACCATGATGGGTTCTGTGGACCAGCCAGGTTTGATCCCACGGCTGTGCAGCTCGCTGTTTGAGCGCACACTGAAAGAGCAGCGTGAGGAGGAGAGCTTCACTGTGGAGGTGTCCTACATGGAGATCTACAACGAGAAGGTCCGGGATCTGCTTGACCCCAAAGGGTGAGGAACCGGAACTAGGAACAACCAGCCCTGGTCATCCAGACCCCTGGGGCATTGTGTGGTCTATGTCATTCAGTTCTCGCTGATGTTACTGCCATTACACACACACACACACACACACACATACACACACACACACACACACACACACACACTCACACACACTCAAAGCTTGAAGGATGAAGTGCTTTCTGAGGTGCAAGTTTTTTTTTTTTTTTTAACTCTCCCTCTCTCTCTCTCTCTCTCTCTCTCTCTGTGTGTGTGTGTGTGTGTGTGTGTGTGTGTGTGTGTGTGTTTGTGTATGTGTGTTGTGTAGGAGTCGGCAGGCCCTCAGAGTGCGAGAGCACAAAGTGTTGGGGCCATATGTTGATGGTCTCTCTCGACTTGCTGTAGCCAGTTACAAGGTAAAACTTGTTGAGAATAGTTGAAAAGTTGAGAATACATCAGCAGGCCTCATTGAATGACTTGAAGCCCAAAAACATAATTTATTGTAGATGATCAAATCTAAGGTGCCCATTCCTTAATAGGATACCAGGCAACACTTTTAGGCTGATTTACCAACTTTGTAGTCAATTTGATGGTTAAATCGCTCATTACAGGGTGAATGAAGATTCTTTCGTACCCTCTATCACTTAATCACGCAGTTATAAAAAAAAAACTGAAACTGAATGAAACTAAATTGTGTTTATTACCTTGTCAGTCAACATAACACTTTCTGTGTTAACTGTTTCTGTGCTTTGGTTTGCAAACAAATCCACATGGATTGGTGAGCAGAAAGCCCCAAAAAGGGAAAGAAAAAAGTTCTAGTCCCTGCTTTGCAGTAGTGTTGAGAATAATGTGGAAGTTTCATCGACTGAGTACTCATTTGAGCCAATGGAGAAGTTTGTTTTTGAGGTGGTGTATTGAAAGCAGGAACTGTCATGATCAGCCGGAGATGGGAATTCACCCTGCTTTGCTGCCTGCTGTTTTCAGGACATCGAGTCGCTGATGTCGGAGGGAAACAAATCTCGTACTGTTGCCGCCACCAACATGAATGAGGAAAGCAGTCGCTCTCACGCCGTGTTCAACATCATCCTCACCCACACACTTAAAGACCTGAAGTCAGGGGTAAGAGAATATTCTTCTGTTCTTTCACACTCACTCTCTCTCTCTCTCTCTCTCTCTCTCTCACACTCACACACACACACACACACACACACACACACACACACACACACACACACACACACACACTTCTCTCAGACCCACACAGTGTTTCTCTCTCTCTCACACACACACACACACACACCTCTCTCTCTCATCCACCCTCTTGTCTATCTCAGTGCAGCCCTGACAATCCCAGTCCTAATCTCTCTTAAACTCAATTCTGCTGATCAGATGCCGTGTGTGCGCACGTTTGCCCGTTCCCCTTATGAGCTGAGTCAGACGCAAGGTTTGTGTGTGTGTGTGTGTGTGTGTGTTTTTTAAGTGTGTGTGTGCTCGTGTGTGTGTGCGTGTGTGTGTGTTTTCTTGTGCATACTGATGTACCATCAGTTGCACTGTGCTGCACCACACCTTTATGTTTCCAGGAACAGCTTTGTGCCACCTCGGCTCGGCGGTGTTTGCCAAGGTCGGGTTTCAGCGTGCAACAGCACTCCTGAAGCCATTTGATGCCCCCTTCCTGATCAGGACGTGTGCTGATCCCCGTGGTGTGCTGTGCCATGGTGCTGAACACCACGCTGTCTCTTCCTGACCTTAACTCAGGTCACAGCTAAGCATCTTCACCATCAGCACAGCAGAACTCACTGAATCAAAGACAAAGACTGACTTGAACTGCACTCAGCTTGGCCTTTATTCTTAAAGTTTAATTATGGACTTTTATACACTATAGAGATTTGTCGTTATAGAATGTTTCAACTGTAAAAAGAAAACCAATTCCTGAATGTTTTATTTTATTCCCAAACTACTTCTGCTGCATTTATATCACATCATATCACAAAGAGGAATCCATATGGAATGTTAAAATGGAAGTCTTGTGGGAATATCAAGGGACCAGGTGAAGGCAATCTTCTCTCAGTTTACATTTACATTTATGCATTTAGCAGAAGCTTTTATCTGAAGCGACTTACAAAAATAGGATAAACTGTCAAGCTTCAGCACAAATAAAAACTGAAGAGTGCATATTGCTAACATGACATTTGCAGTATTTTGAGATGAAAGAGCAGGAGTGCCCGAGTGTAATAAAAGTGCAGTGTAGAGAGAGAGAGAGTGAGCGTGGGAGGTGCATTGTAAGTGCATTCCTGGTATTCAGGAATTTTTAGTCAGGAGATATTCTTGGAAGAACTGGGTCTTCAAGAATTTTTTGAAGGTGGAAAGGGTATCTGTTGCTCTGGTAGCACGTGGAAGGTCATTCCACCAGTGTGGAACAACAGACGAGAATATTCTGGATTGACTTGTGTGAGGTGTTGGCCGTGCTAGACAGTGTTCTTTGGAGAAATGAAGTGGCTTGATGGTAACAGGGCTTTAAGAGAGTATTAAGGTAGATCCATCAGTCACCCTGTAGGCCAACATTAGTGATTTGAATTTGATGTGAGCAGCTAAGGGTTTGTTACATCCAAATCAATGCTTGGTAAATGGTGAGCATAGTTTCTACCTGCTTTACATGACTCCTTGCCTTAGTGTAAATGTGTCCTACTTTGCTTCAGGGCTTTGTAGAGTCTGGTTCCCAGCAGGAAAATCTATGAATAAATAAAGGCCTAGGCCCATAGACACGCGTCAGCCGATCTCTCTTGCCCACAGACACACGACACATCAGCCGATCTCTCCTGCCCACAGACACATGGCACACGTCAGCTGATCCCTTATCTCGGTCTTGCCGTCAGTGTCCCCGTCACCCTGTGCCTCTCGCTTGCCCGCTCACTGGCCTCCTTTTCTCTTCTCGTTCACTGTCCCTGTCACCTGACGCGGTGCGCTGGAACGAACAAAACCTGTCCTCCGTGAATAATTCAGCAGGGCCCTGCACCGGACGCAACAGGACACAGCAAGGGGCCGGGGTGTCCTTCGCTCCTCTTCGTTTTTTTCTTTCTCCATAGGCGCCCCTGCACCTCCACCGCCACCACCACCCCCATCATGCAAATAGCAGGCTAAATATAATATAACCCAGGCAGTCTTATCGTTCTCACGGCCTCCGACTCTGCCCTCAGTGCTCTCACCATCAGCCCTGTGTGTGTGTGTGTGTGTGTGTGTGTGTGTGTGTGTGTGTGTGTGTGTGTGTGTGTGTGTGTGTGTGTGTGTGTGTGGCTGTGTGTGTGTGTGGCTGTGTGTGTGGCTGTGACTGTGTCTGTGTCTTTGACCGCACCTGTAACCTTTTTGGTGTGTGTGGCTATGACAGCACATATTGCCTTCAAGAAGTGTGTGTGTGTGTGTGTGAGTGTGAGTGTGCAGCTGTGTAGCCATGATGCCACATGTAACCCTTTGTGTGTGTGTGTGTGTGCATGTGGTTGTGTGGTTATGACGGCACCTGTCAGCTGCTAAGATAAAGCAGGGTCAGATATGATGATAGAGATGCCCAGAGATAGAAATGCACATCAGCCTGAGTGCCTGATGACTTATGCAAAGCAAACAGGTCAATAGTGAATGGAAGCAGTGAGCTGCTGCACTTCACAGGAATTTAGACAAAGCACCATGGCTTGGACACATAAGACACGTCCTCAGCTCCACGCTGTTTGTCCAACAGATTTGCTTTCATTTCTTTTGGGAAGGTGGCAGTGCCCATTTTAAAATGCCATTGATTCAGGGCATGATCAAGCCAAAGAACCCCTTTGGTAGCAATGACCATAATGAATAGATCAAAATGAAGTCTAGATGCCCTGAAGGGTTGTTTTTGAATAACCCCACTCTTAAATTACTATTGTAAGGCTGTGCACATTATGTCTGGTATCCCTGTTCATAGCCTGCAAGCCTGTAAAAAACCAAGCGCAGCCAACATCCACCCCCGCATAGACCTGGACTGTGTGCTCCTATAAATTTAAGGGAAGTCGATGGAGTCTTGCACTGTGTTTGATGTCCAGATGCTCCTGCTTTCATATGCTACTGCTGTTGTAGCAGTCGCTAATGAAGCGCACATGCTCATAGGCCTCAGGTATAATTATTATTATTATGCTAAAATAGCTAACGCAATTGAATGACTAATCAAATTCGTTTCAAATGAGCTTTTAGCGTAGATTAGTGTAGGCCTAATCCATGTATGAGAAAATTTAATGCATGATGGTCATTGCACATTGTTAGTAAGTTGTTTTTAGCAAAGTGTGTTTATGTTGTGGATGCTATCCAGTTTCTGTATGCAGGAAGGGAAAGTGCTGCCCTTTCTTGTGTGTGTGTGTGTGTGTGTGTGTGTGTGTGTGTGTGTGTGTGTGTGTGTGTGAGTGTGTGTGTGTGAGTGTGTGTGTGTGAGAGAGAGACTGAGAGAGAGGGTGTATTTCCATGCTCTGTAAATCAGTAAATGAACTCTTAAGTCATATGGCACATGACTGCTGTGCTCGGTGAGCAGGACGTTGGACTCTCGTTGGGTCGATGATGGCAGAGATGAGCGCATCGGACACAACAACGCGGCTCTTTGTGTTTGAGGCCTGTGTGACTCGGCAGTCTGGGCTTCTCGCACTTTCCTTGTCCTCCTCCTCCTCCTCCACCTCTCGACTCTTTTCCTGCCCTCTTTCCTCTTCCTCGCTCTCCCTCTCACCCTCTCTCTCTCTCTCTCTTTCTTTCTCTCTCTCTCTCTCTCATTACGCTGCCCTCCCAGGGCTCGTCTGTCTTCAGTGCTGGAAATCTGTATGATGGATGTGTTATGATAACTGATAGCAAGGAGTGTTGCTGTGGAAAGCTCAATGTCTCCCCACCGGAACACAACGTACCCCACCCTAGAGACTGAGTCAACACTTTTAGAGAGGGACAGAGAGAGAGAGAGAGAGAGAGAGCAACACTTTCAGAAAGGGAGAGAGAGAGAGAGTAAGGAACACTTTTGGAACGGTAGAGAGACAGGAGATTGAGGGATAGAAACCCTTGAAAAGGGAGAGAGAGTGGGCTTGAAAGAGTGGAAGAGAAAAAAGTAAAGAGGAGATGCAGCATGACGTGTGTGTGAGGGAGAGAGAGAAGGAGAGAGAGAGAGAGAGAGGGAGTGAGAGAGGGAGGCCATGAGAGGGAGAGAGAGAGAGAGGCCATGAGAGGGAGAGAGAGGCCATGAGAGGGAGTGAGAGAGAGAGAGAGAGAGAGAGAGAGAGAGAGAGAGGCCATGAGAGGGAGTGAGAGAGAGAGAGGCCATGAGAGGGAGTGAGAGAGAGAGAGGCCATGAGAGGGAGGGAGTGAGAGAGAGAGAGGCCATGAGAGGGAGTGAGAGAGGGGGGGGTGAGAGAGACAGAGGCCATGAGAGGGAGTGTATTGTGCTGTTTGTTTTTGTCTTTATTGTTTACTGTAAGACATGTTCACTCATCGCTTCCACTCCAGCTCAGCGCTTAGTGGAATAGAGAAGAAGCTGAGAGAGAGATGTGAGAGTGAGGGAGTGTGTGACTGAGTGAGAAAGAGAGAGAAAGGAACAGAAGAGGTTGAAGGGAGAGGAGAGAGAGCAAGAGAAGTTGTGTCAGAGAGAGAGTGAGTGACAGAAAGGGATGGAGAGAGAGAGAGAGAGAGATACAGAGTGAGAAAGTGAGTGAGAGAGGGAGAGGCAGAGGGAGTGAAAATGAGCAAGTGTGTGTGAGAGAGAGAGAAAGAGTGAAAGAGAGAATGAGTGAGCGTGAGAGAGATAGAAAGTGAGTGAGTGAGTGACAGAGAGAGAGAGAGAGAGAGTGAGTGAGTGAGAGGGAGAAGAACAATGGTGGCTTGTTTCCGTGGTCCTGCTGAAGCCCCTCGCCTCCCCATTGTTCTTGCTGAATGCAGACTAACAAGGCCTTTCATATACATCAGCTGCCCCTATTTCAGAGACTCAGAGAAACAGAGACTCCTCTCTCCCCCCCGAGGATGCAGAAAAGGCCCTGCCAGCCCATAATATGCTTGTTTAATCACTGCTTCGCCCTCCATATTTCACTGAGACACGAAACATTTACACATTCTTGCTCTATGCTCCTGAAATGCTCTCCTTCTGCCCTGTGGCCTGTGTTGGGTGGGTGGGGTATGACTGTCAGATTCATTAAGCATCCCTCCTCTCTCTCTCTTTCTCTTTTTCTCTCTCTCTCTCTCTCTCTCTCTTTGTGCTCTCCCCTCTCATCATCTCATCCTCTCTCCTCTCCTCTCTCCCCTCTTTCCTTGCCCTCCCTTCTCTATTGTCTTTTCTTTTTCTCCTTTTCTCTCTCTCTCTCTCTCTCTCCCTCCATCCCTCTCATCATCTTGTCTTCTCTCCTCCCTCATCTTCTCTCTATATTCCCTCTTTCCTTGCCCTCCCTTCTCTATTGTCTTTTCTTTTTCTCCTTTTCTCTCTCTCTCTCTCTCTCTCTCTCTCCCTCCCTCCCTCCATCCCTTTCATCATCTCATCTTCTCTCCTCCCTCATCTTCTCTCTATATTCCCTCTTTCCCTGCCCTCCATTCTCTACTCTTTCTATTTTTCCTCCTCCTCCTCCTCCTCCCCCCCCTCTCTCCCCTCTATCCCTCCATCCCTGTGCTTCTGTCTCCTCATGCAGACGAGTGGGGAGAAGGTGAGTAAGCTGAGTCTGGTGGATCTGGCCGGGAGTGAGAGGGCCGCCAAGACGGGGGCCGCAGGAGAGAGGCTCAAGGAAGGCAGCAACATCAACAAGTACGTCACGCATACACACACACACACACACACACACACACACTCCCCCCCCCCCCTTTTCTCTTTCTACTCAAAGGCACTCACATTAGCTCAGATTTATGCAAAAACACATGCATAGTCCCGCTCACCCACACACACACATACATCAGTACATACATAGATCTACAGATCTACATACATATTTACAATCTGCATACACACACACACACACACACACACACACACACACACTCTCTCTCTCTCTCTTTACACTGAGTTCCTCTCAGAGGTGGGAGGTGGTTGCAGGCTGTTGTGGATATTTCCTTCGTGTTGGCTGGTAGCTCTGCTACTTGTCGTCTGTATTCTAGTGGTGCTTACTCTTTCAGCACTAACTTGGCCACCAAGATGGAAAGCTCCTCAAATAGACCTCTGTGTGTGTGTGTGTGTGTGTGTGTGTGTGTGAGTGTGTGAGGGAGCGAGAGAGATCGAGAAAGAGAACCAGTGTTCATTGCGAATCTAGCCTAAAATATTGGCAGAACGGCTGTTTTTTGTGTGGTATCCATGTGTACACACACACACACACACACACACGCACACACACTCCTTGTCTCTTGCATCTCTTCCTCCATGTTGCTCTTTTCCCTTAAATCTCTCTCTCCCTCTTTTCTCTTTCTCTCCTCTTCTCCATGCCTTGAATCCCTCTATCTTTCCATCCTTCACTACCACCCCTCCCTCCATCCTCCTCCTAACCTCCTTCTTTCTGTCCTCTGCCTCTGTTAGGTCCCTGACCACGCTGGGTCTGGTCATCTCGGCACTGGCTGACCAGGGCGCAGGCAAGAACAAGAGCAAGTTTGTGCCCTACAGAGACTCTGTGCTCACCTGGCTGCTCAAGGTGAGGAAGAAAGATACACACACACACACACACACACACACACACACACACACACACACACTATCGTTCAGAACTTTAGAAGTATAAGTACAAGTGTTTGTGCCCTAATGAAATTCTATGCTTTTTTGGCCTGATGATGGCCTGCGCTCGCACACACACACACACACACACACACACACACACACACACGTATGTTCTAATGATACAGATGCACTGTACTGAATAGATAAAAACCTGTAAACATATTACTCCCACAACAGCATACAGCTGCCCACATCCTACTCTTATTTCTTATTTTTGGCTGTCCTCTGTAACTGTTTTCAGTCCCACACCAGATACACTTGGAACTGAAGTGCTTGCTTGTGATTGGACTGCGTTCATACCATCACACGAGCCCATGAGGTGTTGCTACGCAACCCCAAAATAAATAAAAAGCCACCATAATCTAAATAAATAAATAAAAAAACACTTTTCTAGATGGTGGGTTGATTTGTTCTGTTGTGCAGTGAAACCCAACCGTTGATAGTCCCTCTGCCAGTTCAGCACATAGTTTACTTTTTGTAGAGCTGCTGTCTAGTTTCAGCTGGAAATCTGTGAACAAAGTCGCAGCAAATATTTTGCATCCTCCCTTGACCACTGCAGTTTTCTTCTCACTTCTCACAGTTTTTCTGCCATTTTTCACACTCATGTTTTCTTGGTTTCTTTATTTTTCCACTCATGACCTGGATCAACCATGTCATCACGGTCCACTTTGAAAGAACACGTTTTACTTGGTTCCCGAACGCTGATTTTTGGTGTGAACACGTCTGCCGGTTTGAGATTAGGTGCGGGAACCAGCACTGGCATTACGCCTTATGTGGTGTGTGTTGTGAAATTTCTCTCCTCCTCTGTGTGTGTGTGTGTGCTTGTAGGACAGTCTTGGTGGCAACAGTCGGACGGCAATGGTTGCCACAGTCAGTCCGGCAGCAGACAACTACGACGAGACGCTGTCGACTCTCCGTTATGCAGACCGTGCCAAGAGCATCGTCAACCATGCCGTGGTCAACGAGGACCCCAACGCTCGCATCATACGAGAACTCCGAGAAGAGGTGGAGAAGCTCAGAGTCCAGCTCACCCAGGCTGAGGTAAACACGCACACACACACACAAACACACACACGCTTTTTGAAACATCTTAAAAATCTATATTTAGTGAAAAATCCTACTTACTGTATAGTTTAGTGAGATGAAAGGTAAAACACATCTTTTTTGCTAATTAAATGATCATGTTATGTATTTGTGTGTGTGTCTGTCTGTCTGTCTGTCTGTAGTCCATGAAAGCGCCAGAGCTAAAGGAGAGGCTTGAGGAGTCGGAGAAGCTGATCCAGGAGATGACGGTCACCTGGGAGGAGAAACTGAGGAAGACAGAAGAGATCGCTCAGGTACACACATACACACTCTCACACTCTCACACGCACACACACGCGTGCACACACACACTCAGGCCTGCACGCACATTCACTCTTACATAGGAAATATTTCAGTATCCAGGCAAAGCAAATCTAATCTACTAACATTGCCCCACACTAAATCACAACCCCAGGCAGTGTGTGTGTGTGTGTGTGTGTGTGTGTGTGTGTGTGTGTGTGTGTGTGTGTGTGTGCAGAGTTAAAGTAGAACCATTTCTGAGGCCAGGCTACTTCAGAAGCCTGTGAGTCAGCCTGACATGACGTAGAGTTTCCCCTCTGTGGGTGTCTGGGTGTGTGCCTGACCATCTGTGTATATGGGGAGATTTGTTTTTGTGTGTGTGTATTTAAATCTCTGTTGGTTGTTTTGTCTGTGTGTCTGTATCTGTGTGTCTGTTTTTCTGTAATGCTTATTTGTGTCTGGTGTGCTTTTCTGTGTATTCGTATCTGTATTTTTGTGTGTGTGTGTTTATGCATGTCTGTGGTGTTTGTGTGTGCATATTCATGCTTGTGTGTTTTTCCCAGGAGCGTCAGCGTCAGCTGGAGAGTTTGGGCATCTCGCTGCAGTCCTCCGGTATCCGTGTCGGAGAGGACAAGTGCTTCCTGGTCAACCTCAACGCTGACCCCGCCCTCAATGAGCTGCTCGTCTATTACTTGAAGGTACTAATGACACCTGTCAATCATCCATCCTTTGCATTAGGATCTACCTCTCTTACTTACACACACACACACACACACACACAAACACACTTGCATGCAAATTCATAAACCCACAGCTCTCATAAACGTAGAACATATCACTATCACTGGCTCACTTCCACCCTCTCTCTCTCTCACTCACACACACACACACACACACACACACACACACACACACACACACACACACACACACACAAGCATGCAAATTGGCACACATAAACCCCCAACACACAGTCTCTCTGTTCTCTCTCTCTTTCTCTCTCACCCCGCAACCCCCCCCACACACACACACACACACGAACACACACTGATTTGTTGCAGTAGGAGCTTCACTACCTCTCCCCTGTGGTGCTGATCCTGTGTGTGGTTGATTTGTGTGTGTGTGTGTCCTCCTGTAAGCTGCCAGACAGGACCCAGGGGTGTTGCCATGACATTCTGATCTCTCCAAATCAAAGCCGTGTGTGCATGGGATTGGACTGGCTTCTACCATACTAACACACACACACACACACACACACACACACACACACACACATGTGGGCACGCACGCACGAGTACACAAGAAGTAGGTTGTTTAACTGGCTTCCCATGAAATCCCTTGCACAAACTTGCCTCTCTGAGAACTTTATTCAAGTATAACTTCCTAAGTATAACACACACACACACATACATACATAAGAGGCCTTAGATCTACTGGCTTTAGTTTGCTGTGTGTTTGGATGGCCTGTATGTGGTCATACAGTGGAGTCTCTACAGGCCTTTTATGAGAGCTGAGTCCTTGAGGGGGCATCAAAGTAATCAGACCTGTGTGTGTGTGTCTGCGTGTGTGTGTGTCTGCGTGTGTGTAGGTGGGATAATTGTTGGGGTGTAAGACTGGCAATCCTTGTGGTTGGGCTTTACTATATGCTGTGGTGTGCGTGCGTGCGTGCGCGCGTGCGTGCGTTGACAATGCTTGGCTGGCAGGAGTGTGTTTGTTGGAGAGGGGCTGATTGGGTTCTTATCTCAAAGACTTTCCCTGCTCTATGCTCCTCTGTGTGTGGTCAGCTCTGCCTTGACATTGTGTGTGTGTGTGTGTGTATATGTGTGTGTGGTCTGTGAAGTGTGAGTATGTCTCCATCAGACTTATCATGAAGAACCTTATTTTTTGGCTGCCTGAGAATGTGTGAGAGTTTCTGTATCTGTTTGTGTGTGTGTGTGTGTGTGTGTGTGAGAGAGAGAGTGTTTGAGTACTCAGAACTAATTCAGATGAGTGTAGGACTAAGGAAAGAAATATGCTTCTGTGGTAGGGCATAGATGTGTGTTATTTTGTGCATATCTAAAGTTGGTTGATGTGCAGTCTCTGTGTTAGAAGCCACACTAAAAATGAGTATACATTTGTGTGTGTGTGTGTGTGTGTGTGTGTGTGTGTGTGTGTGTGTGTGTAGGAGCACACTAAGGTGGGTTCGGCCGACTCGCAGGACATCCAGCTGTGCGGGATGGGCATTCAGGCGGAACACTGCATCATCAACATCACACCTGATGGAAGCGTGCTGCTCGCACCCTACCGCAACTCACGGTACGCAAACACAGCACCATAATCTAATCCTAATCTAATCTAATCCTAATCTCGTTCATCATCATCAGCATCGTCGTTGTCTTCAGCAAGAATGATTGGCAGAACGTGGAGGTTGTGTCGATGTGTAAATATTTGATGGACTCAAGGGTGGTGGTGAAATTCCACCTACTGTAAGATTACTGATTACTGGTTCGTTCTGTGTCAACTCAGTGAAGGTAAAGGTCTCCCCTAATCTTCCTGAGTTGACATGAAATGAGACAACTGGTAACTCAATTCAGGGTCAAGTGGTGTGTAGATAAAGGCTTACTTTGTATAAGTGATTGTGGAACTCTGACATTTACTTGGTGAGAGTGTGTGATTTCAAATTCCAGAAGAGATGGATTTTTTTGCAAAATGAAGAAAAAAAACTAAAAAAAAAAACCCTCAAAACTCAAAGGAAGGTGCTTTCTTGGTGAGAGAGTGTAATTTCACCTTGTTGTTTTTGTTTTGCAGTGGTTCCAAAATAAAGGTCTTTTCAAAAGGGTTTTTCAAAAGTCAAAAAAAGACTAGCAGTTATCTCACACACACACAAACACACCCCAGCTCCCCATCTGCAATATCTCTTCCGGGCTGATTTCTTCTGTAGTGGTTATCAGCATTAGGAAATGAATCGCCTCCTCACAATCTGATTGGGTTGTCTCTGGCACCTATTTGCGATCAGACACCAATCAGATATCTTGGAGAGCAATGAACAATGGAGGTTCAGCACAGACTTTGGGGCTTTCTGAGCTGCTGTTTTTGTGGAGCAGGTATGAGCATCTAGAAAACTTAGACTCCTTGCAAAGGCAGACAGACATTCTAAGTACAAAGGTATTTGACTAATAGTTTTTTTTTTTTTTTTTAATGAAAAAAATAGAGCTGAATGATGCTGGGTTCTGAGCCAAACCTCCTGTACTCAGCATACTCAATTATCTCAATTATCAAATGTCTCTTCAGAACATGTGTCAACGGTTCCCCGGTAACCAGCCAGCAGCAGCTTCACCATGGCGACCGCATCCTGTGGGGCAACAACCACTTCTTCAGGTAAGCCTATTAGAAGCCCCATTCATATGACGGGGGCTAATAGTGCCTTATTATGAGAACAAGGCTCTGTGTGTGTGTGTGTTCCAAGTGCATTATGTTAGTTTACATTGTTATTGTAATATGCGTAGATGTGTTTTTCACTGAGCCAAAGTTCAACAGCTCTCAGAAATCCATCTACAGTAATCACTAGTCCTGTGAATGATTTACATATGAATACACTTCCTCTTTTCTCGCTCTCTCTCTCCTTTTCCTGTTTCTGTTACATTTAATTGTTTTCCTCTCTCTCCTTCCCTCTCTCTGTCTCTCTCCCTCCCTCTCTATCTCTCTCTCGCTCGCTCTCTTCCTCTCCCTCTCTCCCCGTCTGTCTCTCTCCCTTTCTCTCTCTATCTCTGTCTCGCTCGCTCTCTCCCTCCGTCTCTCTCTTTCTCTCTGATTCTCTCTTTCTCTCTGTCTGGTCTCAGGATAAACCTCCCTAAGCGTAAGCTTCGGGGGGAGGAAGAGGAGGGTGAGGGCCACATGAAGACCAGCACCAGCAATGAGCAGCTGGACGGGGATGGTGACTCTGCCAGCGAGGTGTCCAGCGAGGTCAGCTTCAGCTATGAGTTCGCCCAGACCGAGGTCATGATGAAGGCCCTCAGCAGCAATGGTGAGACGCGTGTCAGTGTGCCGTTAGACAGGCTTTGGGAATTGGGTTTGGAAAACGACTCCTGTGTTGCTGTGTGTGACGGACCACCAAGACCCAAAGTCAAGTTTTAGACGCTCAGCAGTGACACAGATGGAAAACATCCACATGGAGGCGACTTGGCACATCTAGTGGCCCAGTTCAGACTCCACCTGTGGGAATACTTGTGCTGAGTTAGCAAAGAGCTTTTGCAAATACGTGATGGGACTTCCAGTGCTTCCAGTGCTATATTCTGCAGTTACCCCTGTGAATTTCATTATTCAGCCATTACTCTGCTTTCATGGCTCACAGGCCATGCTCTTCACTGCTGTGTTGACAAACGGCTTGTAGATGCAGTGGTTACACTCTGGCTGTAGGTTTATGGTTTTATGTCCCACTTGTTAAATGTCACACCCTTGTCCCACAGAAAGCCTTGCCCTTGTGTCTAAGCTGTTTTCCTATACACCATTCATTTACTTCCTATACATGACACAGGATGTGACCTCACTTGGACATGGGATGTGACCTCACCAGCCTGTCCTACATTCCCCAGTCATTTGTTCCTTCCTGAGCCCAGTGACAGAAATGGGTTTGGCAGCTCAGACTTTATTCTGCTAAATGAAATGCTTCAGTTCCCCTTCACGACACACTCACACAGTAAAGTTGCTCACTCTTCACATGTACTCTTCTACACTCACGTGCCCGTTATTCTGAGAAAGCCCAAGAATGTGTGATAATTCCTGACAAGTGACCTGCTAATGACTATCTCAAATTAGTCTCAAATTTCAAGACTGGATGCGCTGAAAATGCTTTATATCAAAGCTGCTTATGCTGAAGCTTTAGCAACTTTCTGGCAGCAAAGTTCTGCTTCACTTTTAGCTGCTCCTCAGTACCCTTTAGTAATGTGATAATGGCTCCCCATCCACAGACACTTGTCACCATAGAGTGTGATAATCTTTACTGGGATGGATGCTTCAACACAGAGCTCTATTTTTTTCTGTTTTAAGAGGCGTTTCTCCTTGGCTTATTGCTACGCAGCCTACTGCCCTTACTGTAATGGCGACTGTTATGACGACATTGATGTGATGTTGCGTGCATTTGTGTGTGTGTGTGTGTGTGTGTGTTGGGGGTTGCATCTTTTTTCTTTTTTTTTTTTGCATGTGTCAGATGCAAATTCTAATAGTGATGATGACAATGATGTTGATGACGAATAATTAAGATACTGTGTGTGTGTGTGTGTGTGTCAGACCCCATGCAGGCGGTGCTGCAGAGCCTGGAGCGTCAGCACGAGGAGGAGAAGCGGTCAGCTCTGGAGCGTCAGCGCCTCATGTACGAGCAGGAGCTGCAGCAGCTGCGCAGGCGGCTGCACCCCGAGCGCCAGAGCACGGCCGGCTCGCAGACGCTCTCGCAGACGCCTCCCTCGCAGCACCCCCAGGGGGCGCACTACCGCAGCTGGGAGCGCCTCAGCGCCGGCGGCTCGTCCTCCAGCGCCCAGCAGAAGCTACGGCAATGGAGCGAAGAGAGGTGAGTGGGACAGCGAAGAGCTGACCACAGCACTATGTACACTACTAGTGTCATTAAGTCTGGCCAGCGTCCACCATGTTAACCTCCCATAGGAGATGACTAATGTGCATTTTTAATGGCTGACATTAACCTCCCATAGGAGTTGACTAATGTGCATTTTTAATGGCTGATGTTGATGACCATATCTAATGTGGACTGGGATTACTGGATGGGAGGTGAACTTGTGAGGTGAAGTCCCATAAGGTGTAGCAGTTGTGCTGCAGGGGGTTGGGCATGTGTGAGAGTTACAGGATTGCTGGGTAGACTGTGGCACATGGGTCAGGCTGTAGGGATGGAGTCATAGGGTCATGGTTGAACTAGGGTTGCTAGGCTAGAGTTTGGAGCTGCGCACACACACACACACACACACACACACACACACACACACACACACACACACACAATCACACACTCACTCACTCACACTGGGCCAGTGTTCCCACAGGGTGAGGAAAGGTGTGTTGAGGACTGCAGGATTACAGGGCTAGACTCTGTCACACCTGTGCACGGGTGAGAGGAGTGCTGGGTGGGGGAGGGGAGGGCAGGCCTCGTGACAGGTGCAGGGCACACAAGGAGTCAACCTGAGCACGCCAGCACAGCACCTGAGGTTAGGAGAGGCTGCTTAACGGAAGGTCGGGATCACAAAGTAAACACAAAGTGTAAACACAAAGTAAACACAAAGTGCTTTTTGCTAAACATGCCCAAACATGTCTGGACTGTCACAAAGCAGAAAGTATTATCTATCAGGGGTGATTTTATCGACTGTTATTCGAATGGTCGCCACAGTCACTGGATGAAATAGTATAACTACTAAGATGTCGACAGACGTTTACTGATGTTTACAGTTACTGAAACCAAACATCATTGAATACTGAATAGGATAGATCAACATATACAGTAGGAGCAAACAAGAACAGTTCTGGTCTGATTAAGCAGGAGTCACATAACGGCACAATATAAACTTTTCAACGATTTGTATCAACGTATGTGGGCTGAAAATAGAACACGGAACTTAACAAACATTTGTGTCTCTCGCTTCTCTTTTACTCTCTCCTGGAACTCATCCCTGAGCCGTGTTCTAGTGTACTGCGCTGTAGAGGCTGAGAAAGCTTAGGGGTGTTGCTTGGGGGGTAGTCCCCACCCGTCACATCGACCCATACCCTCACCATGCCGAGCTAAGCTCGCTAAGCTGGTGTGTGTGTGTGTGTGTGTGTGTGTGTGTGTGTGTGTGTGTGTGTGTGTGTGAAGGGAAGGGAGATCATGTGCCGCATTAACGTAACGCTGCCTTAGCTTGCCAACTAAGTTGAGCACCATCACAGGACAGCCAATGGATGAATCCTAATGCCCTCGGTAAGCCCTTAGCCCTCAAGGACTGAACTGGCATGAATCAGCCAATCATGACCAAGTCAATTCATGCCAGTTAAGTCTTCAAGGGTTCAGGTCAAAGACTATAGGGCACACATTGGGACTGAGCCAATGTCAAATCCAGTGGAATGTCAGCCTAATGGAGCGGGATTGCCTCAGTGGAGCTTAGGGGCAAAAGTCCAAGGGGCCCGGTGCTGGGAGTCTAGGGATCGATCATGGCAAAAATCATAATCCCATTATTTTTAATCAACACTGAGATTATGATTAGTTGGGGCTGCTTGATTGTGGCAAAAAATCACAAAGTGTTTCTTTTTCTTATTTCTAAATTTAGTTTTAATATTTTTTTTTTATGTAATTAAACTAAATCCTTAGCAAATCTAACCAGCTAATTAGAGTCATTACCTGTTCCCAGGCACAAGGAATAGATGACGTGAGAAGTTATCCTTCTCTTTTTTGTTATATTGTTTCAGTATCAGTAAATAATGAACTGAGGATACACACGTTCATAAATATCTTTAAATCGTCCCATTCGCCGTATAGATGTATCATAACCTGTTGCTCTTGGACTGTTCCACATCAGGGTGGATAAGGCATTTTGGCTAGCATGCTTGTTTTGATTGCCCAGAAGTTAACAGCAACATTAGCACCTGGGACTCTGGCCAGTGTAAACACACCAGCCAGCCAATGAAAAGCCGGCAGAGGCGCAACCTCAGACTGGCCGGCCAATAAAGGACCACCAAAGGTACGACCTCAGATTGACCGGCCAATGAAATATAGCCGGTGGTGCCCTGACCTCAGATTGCTGGGTTGCTAAAGAGCATCTAGTGCTGTGGCCTGCCTTTGACCCCTGGCTGACCTGTGTGTGTGTGTGTGTGTGTGTGTGTGTGCATCCTCAGGGAGGCAGTTCTGACCCGGAGCCTGCGTAAGCTTCGGGAGCAGATCGTGCGGGCCAACCTGCTGGTGCAGGAGGCTGGTTTCATCGCAGAGGAGCTCGACAAGAAGACTGAGTACCGGGTCACTCTGCAGATCCCCGCTGCCAACCTCAACGCCAACAGGAAGGTCTGTCCCGGCACTTTTTAATTCTGCATTTGAAAACACTCACATGCACACACACTACCACACTCTTAAGTCAGACTTGGAGTGACTTACAGTAACCAATATTCATGCAGTCTCACAGGCATAGCAAAATACATGTGGTTACTGAAACACATGCAAACTCTCACACACACATATTTGCTCACTCCCTGCCAAACCCCCTCAGCTAACTTTAACTGCAGCTGTACACACACAAAATTACATAGTAACCCTCCCGTACATTAACTAACCCACCCACATGCACACACACACACACACTTCTTCCACTGGGCAGGGCAAGGAAAGGAAAGTGTTGAAGCAGAGTTTCCATGGCCTTGTCCATGGAGTGTCCATATCCGTATTTATGTGTGTTTGGTAGGAGACCAGAGCTTCTGTTTCTGCCTCTCTCTCTATCTCTCTCCCACACACACACACACACACACACACACTCACTCACTCACTGTCCTAGCCTGCCTCCTCATGACGGGAAAGTCTATAAAAAACGCTCTACCTAAGAGAGATTGTGTGTGTGAGTGTGTGTGCATGCATGTCTGCAATCAGGGTTTTGTCTGTGCCTTAGTGTAAGTTAATGCTGACCTAAACATTTGTTGTGATATCTTAATTTGCATGTGTCGGGTTAGTTTGTGTATGTGTGTGCATTGGTGGTGTCATCTTAATGTGTGTGTGTGTGTGTCTAGCGTGACGCGGTGCTGAGTGAGCCGGCCATCCAGGTGCGTCGTAAGGGGAAGGCCAAGCAGATCTGGGCCCTGGAGAAGATGGAGAACCGCCTGGTGGACATGAGGGAGCTCTACCAGGAGTGGAAGGACTACGATGAGGACAATCTTGTGAGCGCGCGCGCACACACACACACACACATGCACAGAGCCTCTCTCAGTTCCTCTAAGGAGTAGACTGATCAAATAGCTGGATCCAAACTCGGAATGGCTGACTCTACTGGACCTCTATTGGCATTTCATCCTCTTACTCACAGACCCCCCCCCCCACACACACACACACACACACACACACAGATGTGTTTAAAAATGACATCCTCTCCATGAAACATAGGATATCCTAGATATCAAAGTAAGCCTTGTTCATGTTTTCCTGCTGGATGCTACAGATTGGCTTGGCAGATGTTGGTCTCAATTACCAGGTCTTGCTTTACTTTTCTTTTTGGTGTGTTAATCCACAAGTATTTGAGTGTAGCGCTTTGGAGCAGGGTGTTCTATTCACCAAATGTTTTGCCCAGTTAATTGAATCGTCATTAGTTCATGCAGTCAGTATGAATGTTCTGCGAGTAAAACAAATGAGACCCGCCTGGTCTTTCTTTTTCTTCCTCGCCTCTCTCCCTGTTGTCTCTTGCCTCCATCACACCCCTGCTCTGCATATTTTCCTCATTAAACACCACATGCCTTTCACCCCCTCACATTTCAATAGTATTTGACTACAGGGCCAAGGCCAGTTTGCATTTTACTATGAGAAACATCAGTAGTACAACACTCTTGGTCTCATTGAACAAGTGTGTGTACAGCAGGTCATTTGAATATACAGTAGACATAGAACAAGGGAGTTAAAAAAAAAACGAGGTAAAAAAAAATAAAAACAAATTATGTTGTATGTTATTATTTTCAAGTAATGTGTGTGTGGTCATTTTCAGACAGTGGAATGACGAGTGTGTGCTTTGATAGGTGATGCATTCGTACCTGCGGAGAGCGGACCCCTTCTTTGATGAGCAGGAGAACCACAGTCTGATCGGAGTGGCTAACGTGTTCCTCTCCTGCCTGTTCTATGATGTCAAACTGCAGTATGCTGTGCCCATCATCAATCAGAAGGGGGAGGTGAGGGAATGGGTGACGCTGAGCTCACAGCCCTGACTCAGGGCAACGACTGGGGCTTGGCGTGCTCGTCACATTCTGGGGATGATGCATCATGAGAAATCATAGTTGTGGATTGATAGCTTTAAGGGATAGGAGCTCAGGGCTTGGCCATGAATTTAGCTTGATGTGCAAGATCTTATTTCACATTTAAAGTGAAATTTAGAACTCAATGATTTTTTTTTTTTGACTGTGTAATGTGCTGGACAGTTCTTTCCACTTGCTCTTTGGCTCATAAATAGGTTAATGTGTTTATTGATGCTCTCATGTTTGCTCAGCTCGATTTTGATATTTGTTTGGGATGGTTGTATCGATAGTTTCACTGTGTTATGAAGAGTTTAGATGCAAAACCCCCAAAACCCATTTGCGATGAATGTACAGAAATATATTTATATAATTTTGATAAACTTTACAATCAGTCCATCTTTGGATTGTTTTTTTCTTGATTTGTTTTTACTTCAAATTCCAGTTTGATAGAGATTACTTGGAAACTATTATAAAAACAACTGTACAACTCTTTGTATTCACTGTGTATGCTTATGTGAGCTAATCTTCACAGCTTTAGTATGTGTTGTGCAGCGTAGTGTTAATTGGACGCTCACGAGTGTGTATTTGTGTTTGCGTGTGTTTATGCGATTGTTTGTTTGTTTGTGTGCGCGTCTGCGTTAGGTGGCGGGGCGTCTGCACGTGGAGGTGGTGCGTGTGGCAGGGGGAGTGGATGAAGGCATGGCTGGTGGAGAGGACAGCGATGGCAGCCCAGAGGGTGAACTCCAGGAGAGGAAACTCGTTTGCATGGTGAGTCCCAAAGTCTGCTACATGACATCACTTCTGCTGCTCTGCTGCTACAGACACTGCACACCACTTCCTGCTGACTGGTGGGCTTCATTGCATCTGAATTACTAGCAATGATTATGTGACGGATTAAATGTTGTTAGCGATGGCCCACGTTCCTGAGCAATATTACTTATTCTATCCATCTCTGGAGAGTGTTCCATCCGTCTTTAATGGGCTCAGTGTAGCTGCTGTGAGTCTAAATTCTGTGTGCTATTGGCCACATCCCTCAGAAAAGCTTAGCATGCTGGAAATGCTACTCAGTAATGCATGCTTGTTCAGCTTTAATTAGCTTAAGTGTTTGGATTCCTTGTCTGGCATATCCCCTCATTGCCTATCTGTCTGTCTCTCTCCCTCTCTCTCTCTCTCTCTCTCTCTCTCTCCCTCTCTCTCTCTCTCTCTCTCCCCTCTTCTCTCTCTTTATCTCCCTTTATCTCTCTTTCTCTCACTTTCTGCCTCCCCCTCTTCACTCTCCCTCCCTCCTCTTCTTCCCTCTTTCTTTCCATTTCCAATTCTCTCTCTACCTCTCTCTCGCCCCTACAGATAAAGATCCTTCAGGCCACGGGGCTGCCCCAGTACCTGTCCAACTTTGTCTTCTGCCAGTACTCGTTCTGGGACCAGGCTGAGCCGATCATCGTAGCCCCCGAGGTGGACCCGTCGGCCTCATCCCCCACCAGCAAAGACCCCCACTGTATGGTGGTGTTCGACAGCTGCAAGGTCAGACTTGGACTCCTGTTTGATCAGTGGCATGAGGATTTAGCTTTAATTTGGCTCTGAATCTGGATTTGAATCTGGATTCATTTTAATTGCCATATAAATTGCACACACATATGGCTCATAATTGTCTAAACTGATTATCACACATTCAGTTCTTAATTATTGCACATGCAGGGAGTGGCCTGTGTGTGTGTGTGTGTGTGTGTCTGTCTGTGTGTGTGTGCTGTAAGTATGTATATGTGTTTATGTGTGTTGGCCTGCATGTGTGCTCCATGCGTGTGCATGTGTTGACCTGTCTGTGTGTGCGTGTGTGTGTGTGTGTGTGAGGTAGTGCTCTCTTGATTCCATTAGTGTGATATGGTGAGACTGGGTGAGTCAGTGCTGGTATGTGCTGATTCAGCTCACTCAGGGTGGAGCACCAGGGAGGAGTTGACTTGGGCTGTGTGTGTGTGTGCGTGTGTGTGTATAATTTGTATGTGCACACGTGTGTAGGTGTGTGTTTATGTGTGTGTGTGTATAATTTGTTTATGCACTTGTTTGTATGTGTGCTTGTATGTTTGTGTTTATATGTGTGTGTATACAATTTGTACGTTTGTCTGTCTGTGATGTGCGGGCATGTGTTTGTCTGTGGTGTGTGTGTGTGTGCTTTCTCTGTTGCCCTTTCTTCCATTATTCATCCATCATAGACATGTTCAGACTTCTGGCAGCAGGGTGGGAAGGGCTTGGTCTTCTGTCTAAGGGGATCATAGATGATCAGTGTGTGTTGTGGAAAGAATGTGAAGACACACTCAGAAGACTGTAGGCCACACTTTAGGCTTTATGTGTGTTATGTAATATACATGCTCCTATGTTGAGCAAAACAGTGAACATGGATTCCATCACTACTGAATTGAGTTAAGAATTAGCATCACACTGTCATAGTTCCACTTAATCACTATTGTGTGTGTGTGTGTGTGTGTGTGTAACAGGAGCTGGCTGTGGCGGTGACGGAGGACTTTATCGAGTACATGACGGAGGGGGCGGTGGCAATTGAGGTGTATGGTCACAGGCAGGCAGACCCAGGCCGAAACCCTGCTCTCTGGGACCTCAGCATCATCCAGGCCAAGACGCGCACACTCAGGGATAGGTATGCTCAGATGCACACACACACACACACACACACACACACACACACACACACAGTGTAATGCAGAATGTACCTAGTTAGGTGTCATGTTCATGTTCTAAAATTAAGAACATTAGGATTTGTCAATACACACACTCACGCACAGCTTCATACCCCCATCACCCCTCACACACACACACATACACACACACACACACAAACACAAATACTTGCTCAGGGACCTTTAAAAATACCTTTTTCCATGTGTGCCCAGGTGGAGTGAGGTGACGCGTAAGCTGGAGATGTGGGTTCAGGTGCTGGAGCTGAATGAGGTTGGCGAGTACATGCCCGTGGAGGTGGTGCCCGCCAGGGACGTTCGCACGGGGGGCATCTTCCAGCTCCGACAGGTACATAGCCTCAGTCTCTATTTAACAACAACAGTCAGGTACATAGCCTCAGTCTCTATTTAACAACAACAGTCAGGTACATGGCCTCAGTCTCTATTTAACAACAACAGTCAGGTACATAGCCTCAGTCTCTATTTAACAACAACAGTCAGGTACATAGCCTCAGCCTCTATTTAAGAACAACAGTCAGGTACATAGCCTCAGTCTCTATTTAACAACAGTCAGCCTTTGTCCTGCCTCAGTTCTCTCAAGCTTGGGTTTGCTATTGGTTTTGCATTGTTCTTCTGCATCAGTGTTACATTGTTTACCATCGGCATTTAGATTTCCTTTCCTTGTGTGTTTTATGTGTGTGTCTGTGTGTGTGTGTGTCTGACCTCAGGGCCAGTCTCGGCGTATCCAGGTAGAGGTGCGGTCGGTGCAGGACTCTGGCACTATGCCGCTGATTGTGGAGGCGGTGCTGGGCGTGTCTGTGGGGTGTGTGGAGATACGACAGGCTCGGATCACCAAAGGCAATGACAGCCAGCAGGTTAGGACGCACACACTCACCACAGCTAATACACACTTTCTTTAGATCCCTCTCTGTCTTTGTCGCTCTGTCACAATCACCAGCTGGCTGGTTGCTCACACTCACCAGTTGTGCAGCTTTGATGAACTACTGTATGCCGTATCAGAATTGAATGTAATCTCTAGGATGAATGTTGATATGCTTGCTTGATGTATAAGTGACCTGCAAATCTAAAAAGACAAGAAAAGCACGAACAAAAACAACTTGTGTAACTTGTGTAACAAATATATTTACATTACATTTACATTTATGCATGCAGCAGGCGCTGACATTTTGTCAAGTTATCAGTTACATCAGGGCCTGGTTCCCCAAGAGCAACTTGGGGTTAAGTGCCTTGCTCAAGGGCACAATGGTGGCAGCCGAGATTCGAACTCACAATTCCCAGACTACTAGCATGCTACCCATGTTCCTTAACCACTACACCACCGTCACCCAAATAACTTCACACATTTACGCCTTAGCTGGTGCAGGCTTCTTACTGCCTGTTTTGGTTCGTCAGTCTGAATGTAGGCTAAGAGATTCGTCATGGCACCCAATCATTGTTCTCAGAATGATCTGAGTGTTCCATATTTAGCCCCATAAAACCTCACAGCCTCAAACCCACTCCCCTGCTGTCCGTGTGGCTGACACTGTGGAGCGAGCAGACAGAACGTCCAGTTCTTGTAGGGCTCTGTGGTACAGACCGCCATGTCAACTGTAAATCAGAGTCACTTTCATGATATAAGCACACTTTAAAGGAAATCCCCTTGTCTTTTTTGCTTTTGTGCCACTTCCCTTTTTGTCCCTCCCGACTTCTTGTAGAGCCCCTCAGAGTTTTTCCCATTGGTTCTGTAGGAATGGCTCTCACAACCACGTGGATTCTGATTCACCAAGTCTCATTTGTTCTATTTAGTCATGTCATCTGACTTTAGCTGTGTGGTCTTCATGATAAGTGAATGTGTTGAAATGAGTCATTCATGTTTTTTCTTTGTGTGTGTGTGTGTGTGTGCTGTGAAGACCGAAGGTGATGAAATGGACAGCTATCAGGTATGTTTGTTTAGGCTAATTGCTAGCTACCACTATAGTCCACTATACACAGCTTAAATATAGCTCTATGTGTGTGTGTGTGTGTGTGTGTGTGTGTACATGTGTGTACATGTAAACAATTAGGGGTGATGTTCCTAGAATTGTTACAGCAGGTCACAGTCGGGCAGTTCCTGCTTGCTTTGGAGAGTGTGTGTAAACATGGAGTGGTTTGTTTTGACGTATGTAACTCCAGTGACTCGTGACATACTGATAGTTCATATGGGCTTGGGCTATGAATCCAGAGCGTGAATACAAACTGTCCTGAACCTTTACAGACTTAACTGGCATGAATCAGCCAAACATGATCAGTGATATGAAATGATTCATAATTTTTTTATTGTAGTAGTACAGCCAAGAACAGCAAATGCTCAGATTTCATGTAATCATTCACATTTTACAAAATGTTACAAAAAAGTTACAAAAAAGTCCATCTTCAGTGGAATTGACCACTAAATACAGAGGGTGAATGTGAACTGCCCTCTCTTGACCTGCACCCTCACAGACTGAACGGGGCTGAATCAGCCGAACATGATGTCAGTTCATTCTAGCGGAGTCTTTGAGAGTTGAGGCCTTCTGCTTAGCAGAGACTGGGGATTGAGCCTGAGGGTCACGGTGGGCTGCTGGCCTTTGTCTTGTCCTGCTCGAGTGGGTCATGTGGGAGACTGATGAGTTGTGTGTGTGTGCATGCGTGCGTGTGTGTGTGTGTGCGTGCGTGCGCGCGTGTGTGTGTGTGTGCGCGTGCGTGCGCATGTGTTTGTGTGTGTGTGTGCGCATGTGTGTTTGTGTGTGTCTCACAGGAGCGGGACCTGGAGCGCTTGAGGAGGCAGTGGCTAACAGCTCTCACAAAGAGACAGGAGTATCTAGACCAGCACCTCCAGACGCTGGTCAGCAAAACTGGTAGGTTGCACTGTTGCCACATACACACACACACAAAATATATATATATATATATATATATATATATATATATATATATATACATACTGAGGGACAGGGCTGTGTTATCCTATCCTATTTGACTAAATTCATGGAAGTAAATTAATGTACAGAAGTGCACATGGGATCCCTGTGTAAATATAGCAGTGTCATCCATGTCAGAAATACGCTCATGCTTTGTGTGTGTGTGTGTGTGTGTGTATGTGTGTGTGTGTGTGTGTGTGTGTGTGTGTAGATAAGTCAGAGGATGATATGGAGCGAGAGGCTCAGCTGCTGGAGTGGCGACTGACACTGACGGAGGAGAGAAATGCAGTTATGGTGCCCTCTGCTGGCAGCGGCATACCAGGAGCACCGGCCGAGTGGTACGTCTCTCTCACACACACAACCACGGTGCACACATACACACACACATACACACAGCAGCACTGGCCGAGTGGTATGTCTCTCTCACACATACACACACACCAGCACCGGCCGAGTGGTACATCTCTCACACACACACAGATACACACTCGGACACTGAGCCTCTGCTCTGTGTGTGTGTACATATGTGGGTGTTTCTGTGTTTGCGTGTGACGTGAGCGTTGTTATTTCAGACAATAGCAGTGGTGTTAGTCTTCACTTTCATTTTGGTGGTGATCTCCAGAAATGTCACTTAGTTGTGTAGGAAGTGAAAGCAGTGTGCTGCTCTCTGCCATTTGGAATACTGAGGTCACCATGGAAATCCCAGACATTCTGACAGGCTTTTTCCCAGACTCTATAACACATTTAAAACCAAAGAATGCTCACATCATTGCCGGTTTCATCATGAACAAAACTCTCACTGGTGATCTAATCTGTGTGTGTGTCTGTGTGTGTGTGTGTGTGTGGGGGGGGGGGGGGCTGTGTGCGCTGTTACGTAAATGCATTGTTTGACACTTGACCATGGGACTTTATTGGCCATGACATGACTCCAGACAGACGGACAGTCTGAGTGAGTGTGAGTGTGAGTGTGAGTGTGAGAGTGTGAGTGAGAGTGAGAGTGTGAGTGTGAGTGTGAGTGTGTGTGCAAATACACTGATTGATACTTGACAGTGGAATTTTGTAGGTTCTTGAATTCCACTGTGTGTGTTTGTGTGTGTGATCCATGTGTTTCTGTTGCCTTACTCATGATTAGATTAGATTAGATTATTCAACTTTATTGTCATTACACATGTATAAATACAGGTAACAAAATGCGGCCCTCATGATGTGAATTGTCTTGCATTGTCAGGGTCCCTGTTCCAGGGATGGAGACACACATCCCCGTGCTCTTCCTGGATCTGAGTGGTAAGAGCACCCATCTCCATGCCTCTGAATCATTCTCTTCCTTTGAATATTTTTTTCCTGCAGGGCTGACTGCCAGCGTTACAGACCTGAGGACAAGGAGCCTTTTGTTTGGGTTTAGTCAAGTCATTCCACAGTCTAATCCAAATCACTACATATTATTACATTCAGAGGCTTAATCCCAATGCCCCCCTAACCCTGGGCCCTGAACCCTCAAAGACTTAGATTTAGATTTAGACAAAGACTTAATCAGCCAGTCATGAAGTCCATTTATGTCAGTGAAGTGTTTGAGGGTTTAGTGCCTAGGGTTTAGTTGGCGTCATTGAGATTCAGCTAGTATCTCATCTCATCTTGCTAATGTCATTGTATAGTGGAGCTGCTGCAATGAACTGTCTAATAACTTGTTGTTTTATTGGCTGAGAAGGTGTGGTGCATGAGGTCATAAAATCTGAATGGTTTGATTGGCTCTTTCCGTGGCAGCGGATGACTTCAGCTCCCAGGAGAACTTGGAGGCGCCCGAGGCGGGAGGGTGGGACGCCACTCTCAACGGGGAGGATGAGGATGACTTCTTCGACCTGCAGATTGTCAAGCACTACGACGAAGAGGTGAGGACACGCAGCTTGTCCTCATTTAAACTGTGTGTGTGTGTGTGTGTGTGATTGACGCACCTTAGTGAATTTTGACATTTTGTTTTTACCTGATTATTTCGGAGGTAACAAGGGAGGACAGTTTGTTACCTTCAGCATTGACCTACTCACACACACACACACACACACACACACACACACACACACACACACACCCCAAGGTGTCTACAAGGAATGAATCAAAGTTGAGTGAAAGTAGAGCTGCCACTCTAGAGCATGCTTGTCATCATAAATGTATTCCTCCCCTGTTCAGGGTTACTGTGAATACATTGTCTCACTTCAACAAATCTCTGCAGACCAGACCCTAAAGCAACACTGTGGAGCAATTCACCACTTTTTAGCAGACAATTTATCTTCTTCAAATAAATGTGGATGCCAGTCATGGCAGATATTAATATTAAAAACAAAACCCACAGAACCTTTAACAAGCTGTCTCTCTCCTTGTCATCTCTGACTCTTGTCTTCTGTCTCAAATGAGATGTCCCTGTCCTCATCGTTTAAGTCTTGTCCTCAATGAGCTGTCCCTGTTCTCATCATCCTTGACTCTTGTCCTCTGTCCTTAACGAGTTTTCACACTCGTTTTCCTCTCTGCATCTTATCTCCAGGTGCGTGCGGAGGCCTCGTGGGACTCTACGGTGCACGAGTGTCCCCAGCTGAGTCGCGGGGCATCCCCCGAGCAGCGCGTCTACCTGACCATTCGCGCTGTGGTCCAGCTCAGCCACCCCGCCGAGATGCAACTGGTGCTGCGTAAGCGTGTGTGTGTCAACCTCAACGCTCGGCAGGTGAGACACACACACACACACACACACACACAAATTTGGGGTCTGGATGTTTCATTCAAAACGGTTCACTAATGGTCAAAAGTTTTGGGTCCCTTGGATTTCCTTGTTTTGCATGGAGACACTCCTTAATTCTTTTTGTCAATAGGAAACAGCAAATGAACAAGGCATACAGTTTTTGATAAATAATTAATGATTTTATTTGAAATGATGAATGTGTTCCTTACACTTTGTGTCCATTTAAAAAGTTACCTTTTGTGGAAGTCATAGGCTGGAAGACATGAGGCATTCCAGATCTCATTTTTTTCTAAGTGATCTGATGAGATTTCATCCCATGCTTTTAGTTCATGATAGAGCAAGAAAGATTAAATCAGTGGACACTTCCTCCATGGCAAACAGTCAGGTTTCTCTGACAAAAGCCTCATAATGTTCATATAATGAAACAGCTGTGGCTACTCCATACAGAATTCTGTCAGCTGTCAAAGTTCATATTGACTCATTTTCTTTAAATGTTGCAAGCATACAGTAGTTTGTAGGTGTGTATTGGGTTGTTGTTGTGTTGCAGAATTAATTTGGCCCAATCATGTGCTGTCCACAGGGTATTGTATGGCTTTGCAAAAAAAGGATATTCTCCTTTCACCAAAGTCCCTTGAAATCTGTACAAATGTCCCCTTTCACCACCTCCAAAGCATCCTGAGAATGTTAATCCATGCTTAATTGACAACATTAAGAACAGTTCTTGCACATTTTCATTCGTTCTGTACCTTACAAATTAGATACAGTATACAGTAAAATACAGTAAACAGTAAAAGTCGACTCTTTAAATGTGAGCGAAGTTTGAGGAACACATTCATGTTTTCAGATAAAATCATTAATTATATCTCTAACAAGGACTTTGTCTTGTTCTTTTGCAATATTTGCTATTCACATTAATTTCATGTCTCCTTGGAAAACACGAAGAATATCTTGAATGATCTAAAATTTTTGGTAATGTAATTCATGAATTAAAAAGCTGGCGATTTACAAGAAATATCAAACGTTGAACACACAGCAGGTGAGCGCTCTCCCACACATGCCCGTGCGCACACGTACACACACAGCCAACTTGTAGACATTTAGCATCTGCATCTGCCTCAACCCGGGAGTCACTGCACACACACACACACACACACACACACACACACACATATATATACATGTGTTTTGGCTTCAGCAGACAGCAGGTGTACTTATATTTCAGCCTAGAGCTTGCACACACACACAGACACACAGCTGGTGCAGTCAGAGTGCATATTTGTGTCCAGTTTGCCTTGACTGTGTATGACGGGTGTTCCCGCAGGTTACAGCCAACACACACAGACAAGAACATTGCCCACTCCCTTACACACACATTATTACACACACACACACACACACACACAGGAACGTTGCCCATTCCTTTACACACACACCAACACACACGCAGACAAAAACATCGCCCACTCTCATACACAGTGTGCTTTGGTCATTCAGTTTCCAAAGAACTGCAGGCTGATTTTGAACTGATATCAAGTGAAAGATTTGGAGGACTTCCTATGGGTTATGACCCTTGTGTGTCTGTCTGTCGGTGTGTGTGTGTGTGTGTTTACAGCAGGGCTTTGCCCAGAACTTCCTGCGGAGGATGTCAACGCGGAGCAACATCCCAGGCTGTGGCATGACGTTCGAGGTTGTGTCCAACATTCCTGGGGTGAGAATGCCCACTGTGGTCTCCCTCCCAAAGACTAGGACTAGGACATGGCATATTGGGACGCCTTGTCCTAAATTCCCCAAGCTATGTTAACATACTTAAGGGCTTTGCTTTGAGTTGAGCTTTTGTGGATTGCAGTTCTTGTATCTGGTGCAGTGGTCAAAAATAATTCGGATAACCTGTTTCATGGTTTTTATTATGAATATTTTTTAGATTGGTTATTTTTGCCATCTATAAGGAGATGAAAGTGAATCTGCCCTCTGTGATGTGGTCCTGTGATACAAACCACAACAGGCAGGATTGCAACATTGTTTAGGGTGCAATTATCCCAATTACATTTCAACTATCAAGTATTTTGTGTTAAATTTATTTATTCTCTCTGTACGTTTAAAAAAATGAGTATGCCCTTCAAGTCTGCTTTTTCCTCAGTCATGTGGTTTCTGCTGCTCTGTTTAAATATATCAATATGGTGCTGAGTGTATTGGAATCAGGTCCATCTTTCCAGATTCGGACTTTTACATTTTTGACGTAGTTAGATGGGGTGAGGAGAAAAGTTCCCTAACTGCTTTTCTTGAGTAAAACTAGTCATGCTATTTTAAAACTGCTATGTGTAGTTCAGGAATACTTGAGCCCTGTTTACACATATCTATATCTATATCTATATATATATATATATATATATATATATATATATATATATATATATATATATATATATATATATATAATGGATATTTTTTTTGTTGTTTACATGTGAATGGAGTTATAGCTATCTCAAACGGATCATTTCTAAAGCAGCTTCCAAAGTGGAGATTTTTCAAAACGCTGTATTTTCTGGATTCCACTGGATACGTGTAAACGCAATTAAAAAAAAAAAAGTTTTTAATACAAATATCTTGGTACATGTAAACACGGCCATCATTTAGGACGTCTTGAACAGTTTTGTATTTATTTACATTGATAGAGCGGTCACACTTTGTACAGTGTGATATCATAGGAATGTCAAGCCAACTCTTGTTGATTGCTTGCATGTCAGAGGCCATCTACCTTGGTTGTTTCTTCACATGGTGTTGCTGTTTAAAGTAAATTTTGATGTTTTAGCATAAAATACAATGCATGGCTTCTTTAAGGATGATGTGATGTCTTTGCCCCTCTGGTGACCCATCCCCCCCCCCCAGGATGCCCAGGGCTCGGAGGACAGAGAGATGCTCGCCCGCATGGCTGCCAGCGCAGAGAACCCCAAATCCTCCGACAATGAGGCGGCCATCGAGAAGTACCTGCGCAGTGTTCTGGCTGTGGAGAACATCCTGACTCTGGACAGGCTGCGGCAGGTCAGAACTCTTTCCTCAATTCTGCTACAAGAGTTCCGCTGTCATAATAGGACCGTGCAGATGCAGGGCTCTACAATGGGCCAGTGCAGACGCAAGGCTCTACAATGGGCTGGGCCTCATTCTCTAGATTCAGAACACAGACAGAACTCTGACCCTTGTGGTGATCTGACATAAGGGCAGGATTCCATATCCATCAGCAGCTGCAGTTGCTTTTATGGTTCTGAAAGTGCATGTCCAACAATTGTAGATTTCTTCTAACAAGGTTAATATGGTCTCTCTCTCCCTGTGTGTGTACATGTACATGTACGTGTACGTGTGTGTGTGTGTGTGTGTGTGTTTAGGAGGTGGCAGTGAAGGAACATCTGGCCTCTAAGGGCAAGGGGAGCAGAAGAAGCCTGAGCTCTCCTAGTGTGCACCGGGTGAGTTAACATCTCCTTCCTCCTGTCCTGTCTCCAGGGCCTGGAGCTTCTGTTCCACAAACAGACAGACAGACAGTTCTTGGCAGATGTTCAGACTTGACGTGTTTGGTGTGTGTGTGGTATTAACGACTGCCTACCATCTCTCTTCCTCAGCTGTCTGGAAGCAGACAGGACCTGTCCCTCAACTCCACGCTGGATGACAACAAGGTGTGTGACACTACAATAATAATCATTCTATTTTGAGAGCTTATCAAACGCAGAAATCTGAAGTGGTGTACAGCAGCCAAGCCAAACCAACTAGAGGTGTTCAGTTCAATTCTCAAAAGTTCTCTTTGAATGGGTGCTCACAGGGGGACACCACTTTGTTTGGGAGTCTTGTGTATTTTTGGAGCTCTGGAACATGACTGTATGAAATGTTCATGAAAAATAAATCCTGGAAGTACATCAGAGATAATATTTAAAATAGAACATAACATACAATTAAATCATTTACTAAGTTTGCAAGAACAAATTGGATTGATTAGGAATAAAGAAAATAAGTCCAGTTGGCTTGTTTACAATAATACGTGATGAACACCACATCTCCCTGGTTTGATGAGTTTAACACTTAATATCAGTGGCAAATCTGTTTAAATCTGTTTAAATGCTTCTCACTACAGAAGGTAGTGAATTCATCTCAGAGTTTGTAATACATTTGATCATTAAAACTCTTTACAGCGCTGGTGTGTGTGTGTGTGTGTGTGTGTGTGTGTGTGTGTGTGTGTGTGCACGCTCTAATGAAAGCTTCACCAAACTGCTATGTGTGGGGTAGTGTCTCTATGCTCTGTCTCTGAATTGGACTGACCTCTTTGCTCTGTCTGGACTGTTCTGTGCGGTTCTGCTCTGTCTGGACTCATCCGGTTCCGGTTCTCTCTCTCTCCTATAGAGTCGCTGGGAGAGCCAGCAGGACATCTTCGTGACCTCCCCTCAGTTCAGCCGGACCCTCCCCAGAACCTCATCCGCACACAACCAGGCCCAGATGCAGAATCAGATCCAGACCCAGAGTCAAGACTCTGAACAAGGTGAGCAGCACCAGTTACACACACACCAGAGATGAACATCACTAGAGAACCGAGGCAGAACATTCAATATCAGAACATTTCATATCAGACATTATAAGTCTCTTTGTTATTGAATACATTGAGCACTAGTTACAAAATCTGAATGCAGAGTTCTATATCAACTGTCTGCATGTCTAAGTAAATCTCAGAGATTTGAACATGACTATTTTGTTCAGAGGTTAGAGGGGCTTCAATGGTCTTCCAATAGTCTGGTTGAAGTGGTTACAAACACACCCGAAGGGGAGTCTAGGTAGTGCTGTGGGAACATCACTCCTCCCCGGCCTTGGTCTACTCTCCATCATCCACCCTGTGGTGGGGCTTGTGTCTGCCCTCTTGTATGGGTCTTGTCTCTTCCTGCCCTCTTCCTTTACCCTTTTACTTTTTACCCATTCTCTTGTCCCCCTGGTGGGTCTGTTCCTCTCCAGTGCTTTGCTCTGGTACCCCTGACACTGGACATTAATGAAGTCTAATTCCTGCCCATCTGTAGCTAGACCAGGCTGGCTGGGCTGACTGTGCTGTAGTTCGGGCCTATAGATGACCTCTGCGTGGGCTTTAGTTGGGCTTCTAGCATTTTCTCTCTCCTGTGCTCACCTTCAACAATCTGCCTTTAATCTCGGCTCTCTGCTTCTGCCACTCCTCTATGTCCCTCCCTCTTTCTGTTTCTCCTGTGTCTACTCTCGTCCTTCTTCTCCTCCTCCTCCTCCTCTTCCTTTACTCCCTCTCTTCCTTCACCCCCTCCTCACTCCCATCAATCTCTCTTCCACCCTCTTTCTCCCTCTTCCTCCTGTTCTCTGACCTCTCCCTTCTCTCCTCCCTCTTTTGCCTTCTCTTTTATTTGTTCTTTCTCCTCCTCCTCCATATTTCTTTCCTCCTTTCTTCTTCCTCTCTTCCCTGGTCTCTCCTCCTCCTTCTCCCTCTCTGTGTTATTTCCCTTCCTCCTTTCTTCCTCTTCCTTGGCCTCTCCTCCTCTCCCTGTTCCCTCGCTCCATCCCCTCCTGTGCCCCCACTCCCCTCACCCTCCCCACCCAGCAGGTCTCTTAGGGATCGCTGCCTCTTTTCTCCCCCCAGTCAAGGCTGTGGTGCCCCAGATGCCCAAACTGCTCAAGTCCCTGTTCCCCGCCCGCGAAGACAAGAAGGACCTACGCCCGTCACCCCACTCCCAACAGGTTGGTTCCCCTGTGTTGTACACCCCTATGGAGGACGTGCAAGTTCAATAAAGAACTCTGTTAGACAGTGAGGGGTTCCTAAGGTAGAGAACATTACAGTTGACTTATTAAGAAGGCATTCATGCTGTGGAATAAGCAGTCAGCTCAACTCTTCTGCAGACTGAAGCGTCAACACATTGCATTCATTGATCACATGGCTTGCATTCGCTGTGCATTTTAAACATAACTTTATCAGACCTTTAAGTAATTCCAGGACATACTCCGAATGGTCTTCATGGGATGAAATTCACTTTGACATCCTCCTCAGCCCCCTCTCCTAATGCTGACGGCATCTCAAGGCTGGTTATGTGTGGACTGTTTCCAGAAGAATCTATTTCTGCTATAATTTCCGTACAGACACATCCTTCACTCCCTCTTTTCTCTCTTTAGCTTTCTCTCTCTCTTTCTTTCTTTGACTTAGCTGTGTTTTTTCTAATGACTGTGTTTGGCCGTGAATACCAAAATCCTGGCAGATGCACTTGTGCCATAAACTGCTTAATTGAAGAGAGATGGCGCTGGCTGTTGGTGAAAGGGCAGCTCTTTTAAAGAGCTATTTTAATCACTAAGCCGCAGAAGGAGAGAGAGAGGAGGGGGAGAGAGAAGGATAGAGAGTGAAAGAGACAGAGTGTGTGTGTGTATGTGTAACAGAGAGAGAGAAGGAGAGAGAGTGTGAGAGAGAGAGTGTGTGTGTGTGTGTAAAACAGAGAGAGAGGAGTGAAGAAAACATTATGGAAGATTTCCATGCATAATTTCCATTCAGTATATATAAAAAAAGTTTGCCCTCCTCTTGTTGCCATCTGAGTGGGTGACCCAGTGGAGACGTTTCTGGCCTGTGACTCACGCCATCACGTCTCTCCTCTGAAGGATCCTAGTCTGGGGCGTGTAGGGTCCTAGTCTGGGGCGTATAAGGGCCTCTCGATGCTCCTCACAGATCGTTTGCACTTTTGAAACGAGTGCATGCATCTTTATGGAGGAAAAAGGAAATGTGCGTTTTAATGGCTCTCTCCCCTCTGAATCACACTTAACAACACTGCCTCGCCCTCTCCCTCTCTCTCAGCACACACCCCGGATCATGATGCAAACCAGCGGCAACTCGGATGACAGCAAAGCCAGGCTAGAGCCGGTAAGAACACACGCGCACACACACGCATGCATGCACCCAAACACAGACACACATGCATGTATCTAAACACTTGCACCTATATACCCACAGACACACACACACATGCGTGCACACGTACATACATACGTACATACACACGTACATACACATACTGACGCACACACATACTTACACAAACACAGACACACACATATACTTAGACACACACTTACTTACTTACTTACACCGACACTCGCCCACACAGTGCTTGCACCCAAACAGACACACATTCAAAAACACATGCTTTCTTGTTCCATTCCAACCCTCTTAGGGAGCCTTGGCCTTCACTTCTGCCTGTGTTCGTACTACACACTTGTCCACTTAACCCAGTCAACCCCTGCCATAGAGGTTTAAAGAAAAGCACCTTCACAGCAGTCAGGAGGAGGAAGGGAATGTTTGGTGTGTGTGTGTGCGTGTGGTGGGGGGGTGGGGAGAGAGTCACAGCATTGATAGCAGTCAGTCAGTGACATGAAATGCAAGCCTTAAATGAAGTTAGGTGGTCCCACACAGTCCTCTTGTGTCTGAATGTAATGCCCCCCCGCCGAATGTAATGCCCCCCCCTTTACTCCCTCCACCTGCCCCTCCCAGGTGAATGTGCCAGGCCGCATCCCTGCCCCCGAGCGCCAGTCTGAGAGCCCCGAAGCCCTCCCCTCCTCAATGCATGACCCCCAGCATGACACACCCCTCAGCCCCATCAGCGAGGCCTCCAGTGGATACTTCTCCAGCAGCGTCTCCACGGCGACGCTCAGCGAGGCGGCCGGCACCATCATCTCCACCGACGCCCCCATCTCCGCCAGCACCGCCGACCTAGTAATGCCCCCTCTCCCCCAACAACCCCCTTCCTCTTCCTCTGTCGCCCACATAGAAGCTTCCGGGCTAAAACCCCAGAGGACTGTGGGAGGACCGGAGTCCGGACCGGCCGACCGTAACGGCATCATCGCCCCTTCCCAGCAGCAGCAGCCGATGCTTCGGCCATCGTCGGGTCAGAACAGCAATGCTGGGCCTCTCCGCACACGGCAATCGGAGCCACTCCGGGCCTTGAGAGGGGAGGAGGCGCTGGAGGACAGAGGGAGGAGAGGAGGAGGAGGAGGAGGTGCTCTGGAGAAACTAGAGATCCTGTCAGACGAGGAGGGTACCGGGAAGCAGCGTGAGGGCGAGATGCCCGCCTGGCTGAGGGTGGGTGAGAGTGTGACGCTGGGCGGTGGGAAGACGGGCACAGTCAGATACGTGGGCCACACGGACTTCTCCGAGGGCACCTGGGTCGGCGTGGAACTGGACACACCCGCAGGTGAGCTGAGAAGCAGGAGCAGAGATCCTAGACTAGATTTCACAGATGTGTGTGTGTGTGTGTGTTTGAAGTTCAACTCGGATTCTTTGATAAATTTTTGTCATTTTTGCATCATGGAGGATGCAGTGTGGCTGTTTGTTTATGTTTGTGTTTATTATTTGTGATGACTAACAAAACACAGAACTGACTCGACCTTTAGTTGGTGACCCTGGATGGTTCTGTTTTGTTCTGCAGGGAAACACGACGGTTCCGTGGGCGGTCGGCAGTACTTCCGCTGTAACCCAGGTTTCGGGGTTCTGGTGCGGCCTGATCGGGTGTCCCGGCGCGAGGCAGGTGGCAGGCGGCACGCAGAGAACCGGGTCAGCGGAGAGTTCGCCCGGCACACAGTCCTGGCCCGACCCAAGATCGCTCCCGAGGCCGCTGCCCAGCGTCAACAGAACCGCAAGTCGTGGAGCAGCTGAGAGAGCGCGTCTGGTGCTGTTCGGTCCAGCCTGTGAGGAAGAGACCACTGAGGAGACACCCCAGCAACAATCTACAGCCCCTACACCCCTCCTCCACCCACCCCCACCCCCGGCCTCCACTCCACTCCTCAATGCACCTCAACACCCTTACATCAGTCAACTGTCTACTGGATACCAGCCACCCCACTCCACGCCAATAATGAACATACAGAGTGTGTATCCTTAACAGACCTGTGTAGTCATCCTATTACTCCTGAGATTGCACTTACTGCTGTCTCCAGTTATACTGCACTGTGGAGGGACCCCCACCCCCTCCCCACCCACATCTCCTTCGTCTCAGCAGCGTCAGCACTCTCCTCCCCCGGGAGTCGTGGAGGCCGTCCTTGAGCTGCGCCGCTGCGTCTGAATAGCAATGCAAGTGGAACAGGGCGATGCAGCACCGTGCGTCTCGTCTCAGTCTGCCTGTCTGGGGCTCTCCTTGAGTTTGACCGCTTTAGTATCAGCCACAGATCAGCCGGCTGAGCCTTAGAAAATAGGGTTCATGCTCTCCGCCGGTGAAATATCACCCGCCCTCTCTCTTTCTCTCTCCCTACCTCCCTCCCCCCCACCCGTTCCTATCCCTCTCTCTTTCTCACTCTACCGCTGTGTGCTGAGCTGCTGGGAGTGGACTTTGATATGGGTCTCTTTTGCGGACCCATTTCCTTGATGATTATGCATGATGTGTCCCCCTCCTTAAAGAGGCGGATGGATCCGGAATGTGCCTTTTCTGAATAAGCGATTTTCTTACTGCAGATTATTTTTTTCTTTTTCCTTCTTCTTTATTTTTAAACTCCCTACACCCCCCCCCCCACCCCCCACTCACCACTCCCTCATCTGAAGCCTGAGGAATGCCTTCAGAGATGACCATAGTTGATTTTGCGATCAGACCGGAATCAAGTGTCTGGATCGGGTCTGGCAGTTTGGGTTGTGTGAGGTCTGTCTGTGCATGGTGATCTCAGGGAGTCGAGAAGTCATGTCAGAAGGGATGTCAGAAGGTGCCTGTTATAAGAGCATGGCCAGGGTCCTCCATGACTGGACTAGACTTGCCTTGCCGAAGGGGACTCTGCCATCACTGTATGTGTGAGGGTGTGAATGTGGATGTGAAGAGAGTGGATTGCCGTTTGTTTGTGAGACAAAGAAAAGGTGATTTTGGACATTAATGTGGATACATGCCGACTAAAGGACAGATGTTATGTTATAGTTTTTAGAAAATGGACAAAGGGATGAATCCCTTAAAATAGAGTGGAAAAAAAATAAATATATATCTATGAATATTGCACAAAAGTGAATCCTGGTGGAATGGGATTGTGGGAGATGTAGTTTTTTTTGTTGTTGTGCCATTGGGACAGGTGGGTTATCAGTCCTGCAGGTGAGAGAGAGGACTACAGAAACAATGCTGCTCACCCTGAGAATATCACCTCTGCATAAGTGTGTGTAACATGTCAAACTCTCATTCAGTGGTTGTGATAGGGGAATGTGTGTATTTGTGTGTGTCTGACTTGGTGTGTATGTGTGTGTTTGTGTGAGTTATGTTCACCACCTTTTTTTTTTTTTTATTTTTTAAGTGTCCTTTTGCATGTAGAGACGTAGTCAACATGTTTTAAAATTTAGCACGAAAAAGCAAAACAAACAAACGGGGAAAAAAAAAAAAGAATTCTGATCTTGTGTTTTGAGGTCTGAGAAATTTGACGGCTGGTGTGACATTCTTGCAGTGCATCAAATTACTGACGGATTGTAAACCAGTGGCCTCTTCACGTAAGTCCTACTGGTCAAGATGCTCCGCTGTGGGTCTAAACACGCAATGGACAGAAAAGACCCCCTGAGTACCCAAGTTGCTTAGTCCCAGCCTAGTGGTCTTATGAAGGGTTGGACTCACTGGCCTACAGCCACAGATTGTAGCAGAGGAGTGAAGTAAAGAAAACTGCTTGGACTATTTGTTTGAAATGTGTGGCCTAGTCTTCCATCACATTAAGGAGCTTTCGTTGGAAGCACATTCCAGTCGGAGCATTGGTGAGTAAAAAGCTCAACGTGGACCAACAAACTGCCTCAGCAAGCCGGCGAAATACCCTTTTTATTTGTTTTATTTTGTTTTATTTGTTTTATTTTATTTTGGGGTTTATTGTTCCTTTACACTGTTGTTCATTCCATTGAAACAAAGGCACATTATTGGAAAAAGATGAAGGAAAAGACGACTCTTGTGCATTGAAGTGCATGATGTCGCCACCGATGACTTGCATAGTAAAATTCCTTCACTTTATTTGTTTTTAAGATTCTTGTTGCAATATGAAAACTTTACTAAAATATATATTTTAATGATTGTATTTGAAAAAGATGTATGAAACATGGGAAGAGCAGAATGAAAGATCCCTGTACTGATGCCATTTGCACATGATTTATTTTTGCATGATTTCAATTAATGACGTTTTAGTGGAAAATTAACATTGACTGTTATGTAGTCCTTTCATGCTGTGATTTGAGGAAAAAAGTGGAGCTGTTCTCCTTTTATAATGTCAAAAAAAAAAAAATCTTCAGATGTGTATCCAATTTTCACGCATGTAAAATTCTTATTTATTTTTCCCCATCTTGCTGATGCTGACATCACCTGCTCTGTTCTTGTGATCTTGTTGCCCGTCGTGTCTCCAACTCTGGTAGGTTTCTTCTTGTTGCCTCCACATTACATAAGCAGACTAATCAGACTGAAGATGGAGACCTTAGTTTAGGTGCAGGAGAGACATTTAATGTTTGGTATGAGCAGATAGTTCACTATTATTTTATGTGGATGGTGGTGGTTCAGGCTTTTGGTGCGATGGAACATAATTGCGGAGTATGTGGTCGTATCTCTTTTGAGTTGAATGTGCCCCACTCTTGAGTTGAACAAACGCACAAACAACTCTGCTGCTGGTTTTCTGAGATCTTGTACAGTTGGCAGAACTGCAGTTAAATCTAGATCTTTTTTTTTTTTTCCCGACAGTTTGTTTCCATGTAGCGCATCAGAAAACAAAACAAAACAAAAAAAGTGTTCATCTGCACTTAAAACTCAGATCTGATTTTGGAACACATTCATAGTTCCAGTATGGTGGTGCCTTTTGAAATGGTTTTGTTTTATTTTTTCCGTATTATCACCGTTTTTTTTTTTTTTTTTTTTTTTTTTTGTGGTTGTTTTTTAATCTTTCAGTAACCTCCTTGGACTCACACACTACCCTCTGTCCAGTGCAGGGGGTGAACTGAGGGACCAACCATCCCATGTCATCCACCATGGGGCCTTGGCTCGTTTTTCTTGCCCTGTGGTCATCCACCCTGGGGCCTTGGCTCATTTCCCTTGCCCTGTGGTCAGGTTGTAGTTAAATCCTGCAGTGCTTTAGTAGCTAACCTAACCCGGTGCTCTGTTAAGGTTTAAATGGCTGCCCAGACTGTAACGTCTTTACGACCTCTCTTTACCTCAGATGACCCCAGCCCAGACAAGCCCAGACGCCGTCACCAGGCCAGCATCCATGCAGTAGCAGTGGTCAATAGGGGCTATGCCTTGTACAGCGGACAGTACTGACACACACCCAACTGATGGCAGATCTCTTCTACACACACACACACACACTCTCTAACACACTCTAACTCACTGCCTATCATCCAGTGATGTCAACTGGAAGGTAGTTGATGTTATGCACTAGAAGCTGATTCTACAGCCATACAATGACCCCCATCTGTTCCCAGACCCTACACATGGCCCAGAGTGCAGTTCACTCTCCTTTTGGGCATGTGGACATGTTAACACTGGTGTCCAACAGAGTGCACAAGGCTCGATTATATCAAGACACGCAAACCTCCCTCCACACACACACACAAAACCAGAGCAATATCAAAAGCAAGCACAGAAGTGGCCTTTCTCGAACCAGTTCCATTCCAGCTAAATAATCCAGCTGTAATATCTGAGCTCTGCGACACTACAGTATGTGTGGAGCTGAGCCTTTCTGTGGTCGCTAAACAGAAGGATGAGACAAAGGAAAAAAAGACAGGATGGTTTTTCTTGCTCTTTGCACAACTGTCTGACAGGGGACTCTCTCACTGACTGCAGCCTATATTAAGTCAGACACGGACTCTCTCACTGACTGCACTCAAACTCTTGTCTGTCTCTTCATGTGATGTGACGTGACATAGGGGGTCGTCTTATGTCGGGTCTCTCTTCCCTCGCTAACAGTGACCAGCGGTTCCCTTCTCAGCCTTGGCCCTGGGTCCCAATACCAGATCAGTAATCACCTCCTCAAGTTGTCTGATCACGTGCTGCAAATGTGTTTGGTGTGTACTATTGTGTGTTTTATGTGTGTGTGAATGTTTTTTTTTTTTTTCCTTCTTTCTCCTGTCCCCAGTGTACAGTCATATACAAAGACTCAAATCCTGAGCACAAGTGTTTTGATTTTTAATTTAATTATTTGTAATTCTACGCTGATATCCAAAGAATAATCATGTATAATAATTCATTTATAATTTTCTTTTATATTGACTGTACAATAATCTCTCTGTAAAGGAAAATAAAGAAGTGCATTGATTTACAAATGATTTTTGGTGGGAAATGTTGATTCTTTGTAAACAGGCAGGGTTTAGGAACAATCATCTATTTATTGCTGTTTGCACTGATGTTTGTTTGGATTATTGGCCTTCCTGCATATAACCAAATACATTTGGGTGCAAAGAATGGTTATTTATCGCTAGATATATTTATATTATAATGATGTTCATGTATTTTTGCATTAATTTTGATGTCTTGTAAATGGACAGACAATTGTTACACAACAAAAAACTGAAGAATGACTAAGCGGTCGTTGATCAGTCTTTATTCTCTAGAAGATACAATACTAAAATAAACACAGGTTTAAAAAAAAAAAAAGATTTGAAAATAAACAAAAAAAAAAAAGAAAAAAGTAACAAAGCCATATAGATCTTATACTACAAAGTAATTACAGAACAGTCTACTGTCCAAAAAAGGCACTAAATTCTGAAATAGGAGAAGATACAGGACTTAACTATTTCAAATTGATACAACATTTTTTAACCCATTTCACCTCATAGAACATCTGTTAATATATTTAATATATTCACATATTCAACAAGGGGCAGGAAACAAAGACGTCTGCGTTCTGTCTCCCCGTTCGTTCAATGGCAAACTCCCAATTTCAGGATCGAAGACGGGAGATCTCTCTCTCGGGGAAGGAACCTGTGTAACCATTGTGACCAAGAACTCAGATGGAGCCTATCGGGAGACTTCGGGACTCTAGGCTTAAATTGATAAGGAATACAGCTTCTGACCAGAGACGTTATTTCGCGTATTCAGATTGAGCCTATCGGGAGCCTTCAGGACTCTGTCTGGTCAGGAGCTGTATTCCTTATCAATTCAAGCCCAGAGACGTTATTTCCGTGTCTGGGCCAGGTGAGGTTTCCCGTTTCCCGTTATTTCGTAGCCTGCACGCACAAGCAGTGACTGACAGCGTCCAGGAAGTGTAACGACTAACTGATTTTTTCTAAAGTCCTTGGTTGCCTAACTGTGCACTAGGTACTGTGCATGGCGCACATGCACTTTCCTCTCGGTATTTGAAGTGTCTTAAGCAAGCGAGCGGATGTGCCTACACCGTTAATACTTAATTGTAGCCTACACTAGTTCCACAGGGTTAGTAATGTCTCATGACTGTAGGGTGGGTGACATGGTTATTACTGTATAATGGCAGGTGTGTTTCTGCCACCGGAACCCTGGTGAGGGAGAGAGACAGATGCTTATCTGTTTGATCATTCTGGACACAGCTGTCAGAGGTCTGCCTACAGTGCAGTCTAACTGGGCTCTAAAATGTTATTTTTCTATTCATTCCAAGAAGTCCCCAAAGCAGGTGAATTTACCATTGAGAGAGTACATCTGGGGAAATGCAAAAGGCAGATTGTGCATACATGATGATAAAAAATACAAAACATTAACATAAAAAAGATCATTTTAGAGAACAGTTTGAAACTGGAAATGTGTTTCAAACACATAAAGCATTTGTTGACCAAAACAAACAAAAATAAAAACAATAACAAAGGTTCATTTGATGCTATACACTTCTGCTTGGCAGAACTTTGCACAAAGAATTAATCAAAACGTATATAATATTTCTTTGTCTCTTGATTTAGAACAGCTTTCCTATATAGTCTCTTGAGTTATATTTGATATAGAAGTAAGCATTAGGTTAGCGGATACTGATAGAGCGCTGTGGGGCTTAGCTCTGAGAAAAGGATGTGGTGCACACACACCTGCTGAACCATCATTCATTATAGATACTGAGGAAAGAGGGGTAGATTAAAAAAAAATTAAATTAAATTAAATGTAAAAAAAAGCTTATCTAGTCATTTCCGTTCACATTGAAAGCAGCGTCATCCTAAATCATGGGGATCCACACAGGGCACAGTGGGTGGCTCCTAGTGACCACAGGTCAGGGATCAGAGGTCAGGTCTGTTTAGACGCACCTCAAGCCATTAGACAGACAGACTCATACTCATCCCAGTGGGTGTTCTCATTGTGCCAGTTACTATATTAGGGGAATCTGGGGGGGTTGGGATTTGGGGGTCCCAACACCTTTTCTCCAGATCTGTCTGGCTCTAACACACCTATCAGTTATCCTAGCACACTTCTAGATGGCCTGGAAATATAAACGATGAAACCAAAGGGATGTGAAGGGAAGCATTAGAACAAAAATAAACAAAATTCAAAAGTCTCTTTGGCTTGACCTCATGCTTGATCCCTTATAATGTTCCCCTTTTTAGAAACCTTCTCGTTCCCCTAAGAAACAGCAGAAATGATTTTAAATTAGGGTTCTACACATGACACAAATGTTCTGTTCTACACAGAAGGTGATGTTTTTACAAAGAACTCTTTCCTGAAAATGGAGTTCTTGTATTAGAAGCTTATTAGACGAAAAAAGCCCACCAGCTTCCTATACTGCAACTAATACTGCCAAACAAAAGCACTAGGGTCAGTTTTTAGTTTCAAGTTAGCAACTAGCCTGGTTCTCACATACTGATCTGCTATGCAGCTCAATCTGTCCACATTCTTGTCATCTAATTCCCTGAGGTGGAGTCAATGGATGTAGATAAAAATGGCAATACATATTGGACGTACTTACAACCAATCAGAGCCATGGTTCTGATGATGTTTGCAGACGAGATGAGACAGAGCAGGGTGCATTATAATTTGAGGCAATAAGTCGGTCTCCATGGCATCAGGGAAAAGACCAGTTTTTGATTGGTTCCTTATCTCAGAAAGAATGTGTAGACAGGCCTAGTGGTATACTGACCTGCATTACAGATCCATAGGTGAAAACAAGGCTAGTTAGCAATAACATTTTTGGAAACTCACCCATGGTAAGTTTTATACTGGGCTTGTAGTATAAACTACAGTCTGATTGAGAGGAATTCTCCATCTGACAGCTTCCAGGTCAGACAATCAGTGATCTGTAGTGTGAGGCTAATGCAACACTGCGCTCGATTTCCACTATAGGCTTAAAGGAGACATAGAATGAACAACAACTGTAGCTCAATTGTGTTTGCCAAAGAGGGCGCCATTTAGCCAAAATGGACCATTCCAATCTCCTGCCTACATATAATATTGTATATTATAATACAATATATACTTGAGCTTGTAAATTGCTTTTGAAAATTTAAAATTTTCAAAATTGAATATATTCTATTTTCACATCAAAGAACAACATTCAACACTCTATTCATCCATTCTGTGTCCCCTTTAAGCTGCTGGCTTAAAGCAAGGCATTCTGGAATTTTGTCCAAAGCAAAAGTTCCACTGAGTCAACTCCAGCATGCACTGCATTAGGCCAGCCAGCCAGCCAATCAGTCAGCCATCTCAAATAGGGCCATTATTTAGTCCCTATGCTGGATGTCCAGACCCCAATCAACACACGGTAGGTGCATGACGTCTGGCAACCACAACTTGGTCTATGAGCTTGAGCTTCTATGACCCCTACACCATAATTGCCTGTAAGATCTTAGGAGCTTTTGACATCCCTACACCATATTTGCTGTCATTTGTTTAAACTAGCACTATAATAACAGACAAATGTCAGATTTTCCCATAGACTCTGCCTAAGGTGTGCATTCTCATAGCGAGACTGGAGGGTCTATTTGTACTTCTGTACTAAAGTGACAATATAGGGGCAAGTATACAAAAAAGAATAAATATGAGCATACAGTTTGTTGCCATAATCTCTTTGATGATGACAAGCTGATAAATAAGAAAGAAAGGCTACAAAAAGAGTTTAGTGTGCCAAATATGTTATTTAACACAATGAGGAAATGTGTGGATATGTTCATGTGTTCATCCATCTGCTTGTCTGATATGATATAAACCCTCATCATTTCATTACACCCTCTGGGCCATACAATGGATTCATGCACATTATCACTTTGGGGAAGAGCCAGAAACTTGTGACCCGTTAACACCACACAAGCAATTACTCTGCTCTCTTTCTCTTCCTTGCATGCATACACACATAGAAACACAACACACACACACACACTCACACCTTTCTTGCCCCTTGTCACATGGCCGTATCCCATCACCTGATTGTCAGGAAGCCGATTTCCCCCAAATGCACTTTGAGTGCGAGAAAGAAGCACCTTTTAAACCATTCATACCATCTTTAAAACCACTCAGAACCATTTTGAAACAGTTCATACTGCCTTCAAACCGCTAACAGCATCTTGAAATTGCTCATACTGCATTTGAATTGCTAGTGCTACCTTAAAATCTCCTTAAACATCTTTTGGGCCACCTTAAAACCGTATTTTACCGTTTTTCACCCGAGTCCCACTGCTTAGACCACTGTAAGCATCACATTATTTGCAACTGAGGAAGAGCAGGACCTCTTCAACATTTGTACTGATAATAGGTTATTCTACAGCAGCTGTTAGAGAATATATTATTGTACAGGATTCTGTGAGGTTTTCTGTCGTGAGAGAAATTTCACACTGTCTAAAGAACTCTGAAAAAAGCGAGGACAAAAAAAATCCCTAAGAGTTAAAACTGTTCTTCAGTGTGGTACTGAGAGAGAAAGAGAGAGAGAGAGAGAGAGAGAGAGAGAGGATGTAGTCTGAATAGTGGAAGAACCTGTCAAGTCTGAGCAAAGTACAATTGCTTTGATCATGTGGACAATCTGATTTCCAGTTTGCTTCTCGGCGATCCAAACCTCTTAGCATCTGAAGAGGGGGCTGGGGTGGGGTTGGGGTGGTGGGGGGGTTACTGGGCATAGACACACAGTGGCAGGTGGAGGGTATCTATGCGACTGTAAGTTAGCACAGAAAGAGCTCCTTTGGGAAGAAAGAGAGGTGGACCTTGCCTGGATTTAAACACAACTGAGAGCTACTACAGTGGGGGAGGTGAGGTGGTGGGAGTGAGTTTGCTGTTGATTTGTGTGTATGTGTGTGTGTGGGGGGAGGGGTGGGGGGTGGGGCAAGAGTACCAAACAAAAAGGGCTATAGGCAATATGGCATCATGCCCCACCCCCCAGGGGGAAACGAACAGGTTTGGAGATTATTAGCATATTTCGATTTTAGTTACACACAGACAAGAGCATATATTTTTCTGTTTCACAGACACGGAAAATTGCAGAGGATGCCTATTCACACCTCTGTCTATAGTGGGTGCCATATCACAATATTGGCTGTAAGAAGAGGATGTTTTTTGGGGGGGTGGGGGAGATGGGAAGTGGGTAATGTCAGAAATGGCGGTGAGTCTCTACTTTCATCATTTTGTTTGTTTTGTTTTGTTATCTTTTTTTTCTTTTTGATTTTGGTCATTGATTTAATGTCCCCAACACCACAGCACGCGACACCTTCCCCCTACTCTTCTCTTCGGCACGTCTCACTTTGACAAACACACACTGCGTCTCCTGCACACAAGGTCTCGTCGTTCCCTCCGTCGCTCTTCCCTCTCACCCTCACCACCCCCCACCTCACCTCCACACACACCGTAGGGCCCTCAGTAACTGAGACCAGGGTGTGTGTGTGAGCAGGGGAGGTGGCATGGAAGAGAAGGAAAAGGAGGGAGTGTATTTTGGGGGGGATTGTATGTGTGTGTATGTCTGTGTGTGTGCTTGTGTGTGTGTGTGTGTGTGTGTGTGTGTGTGTGTGTGTGTGTGTCCTGGGAATTGGGGTGTCTGCAAGCCAGGACTAGACAAGTCAAGTCAAGTCGTGGCGAGGACAGCGGAGAGTCGAGGTGGCTCAGTCGTCGTCCAGAACCTCCGTCTTGATGTCGCTGGCGCCCGCGGTAGCCTGCTGAGCGAGGGCCAGGATGGAGTGGTTGACGGCGGCCATCTCCACTGCCAGCGTGATGGGGTCCTGGTGTTCGGCGCCGTGGCCTGCCGGTCCGTCCTCCTGGAGGGGGGAGGGAGACCAGGAGACAGCGGTCAGTCGCGAGCCCTCCGAGGACGCCTGCTGCTGCTGCGGAGTTTGGGGTTGCTGCTGGGGCGGCTCTGGCTGCTGCTCGGGTTGTTGTTGTTGTTGTTGTTGTTGTTGCTGCCCCTGCTGCCCTGCCCCAAGTCGCCCCAAGGGGGCGCCACCAGCAGCTGCCCCCCTCTGGGCTGCCAGCCCTACCCTGCCTGGGCTAGGCCAGGGGGAGAGCCAGCTGGGCAGCAGAGTGGGCACCTACAACCGCAAGAGGGGGAGGGGGGAGAAGGGGTGGGGTTTAGGGGCAGGGAGGGTGGGGATTGATTTTAGTGTCACACTCAGGCAAAAGAAGGAACGAGAATCCACAACCTGCATCATTTCATCTGTTTTTGTTTGTTTGCTTGTTTGTTAATGCACAGTATGTATGTATGTATGTATGTATGTATGTATGTATAGATAGATAGATATATAGATATATTTATGTATGTACAATATGTATGTGTGTTTGTGTGTGACCATGTATATAAATCATATATATACTGTATTTGTTTGTACGTGTTTGTGTGTGTGTGTGTGTATGAATGAATGCTTGTATGTATGTAGGTATGTCTCTGTTAAATTACTGTGCCAACTAGGCTTTGCTTAGAGGTCCTGACTCTCGTGCCTTTTTTTGCTGAAATCAGTTTGTGTTCTCCAGCAGCTTTAACTGGGTAGATATGGGATGACAGGCATGCACTTTCCTCCTATGGAACACTTCAGCCCTGATCTACTTGGACTACAGGAGTTATTTGGTAAACATCTAATCAATCATCAACAGAAACAAAAACACCTAGAGAAAATGCTGTACTGTACTATATATATATATATATATATATATATATATATATATATATATATATATATATATATATATATATATATATATATATATATATATTGTATACATTGCGGGCACTTACAATATAGACATGGGTTAGCATCACTGTATATACACATACAGTACATCAGCATTTGACAAGAAAATCAATGAGTATACTGTACGGGGGCAATTAATCAATTATCATCCTTAAAATAATGTTGGTTGAAGCAGCAAAGTAAATGTGCTGTTTAATGAAGTGCACTCAGGACAGGCAAACACTCTCAGTGTGTGTGTGTCTTTTAGGACGTGAATGTGGTGGAGGAGAGGAGAATCTGGCAACAATAGTCATCAATCTTTTAACTTAGTCCTCTAAAAGCAAACCTCTGGTTAGTGAGGATACACTGAGTAGGATGAATACATACAACATATAGTGAATATGTTGTGAAGATTCAACAATGATCTGAAGATATACTGGTAACTCAAAAATACACTTATAAAATACTGAGCCTAACAGAAATTGCCAGAATCTCCGCTTTCTCCGAAACATATTCATTTGCATTTCTTCGTCCCTGAATGTTGCGTGTCAGCAGAGAAGTCACAAGGATGAATATTTATGAGGGCAATCAGCAAGAACAGACTAGAGGTGTTAGTCTGCTCACCAGTAAGACAGCAGCATTGTCTGTGCATTCTGTTAAGGCTGGGCTGATAAGTTATATTCATAGTCAGTGCATATTTTAGCACATGCATTTGTGTGCTGTTATAAACGCTAAGAGTTACCCACATACAGACACACACACGTCAGGTGTTAGCAGATCAGGGCATTCGTGTTTTCTAATGTAATTCTCACACTCGCTCAATTGTTGTGCATTCACTGTGCAATTAAGGCAGCGGCAGGGCTATTTCCATGAAAGTGTGAAATGTGGGGAGGAGACGGGGATAGAGAAAGAAGAATTCAAACATGTTGTTTGGTCCATGCACTCGTTTCTTGGCCACCCGCGCTGGATGCAAGAAGAGAAAGTAAGAGTGACTTTCAGAGCAGAGTGAACGTGAAGAGGGGTAGGACCAAAAGACAAAGGAACACAAGGATGTTGTCAATTTGATTCAGAATCCTAAAAAAAATCCCACCGGAAATCAATCGATGATCTCCTAAAGGAAATGTTTTAATTAAGTAAATGGATTTTAATTTGTGTGAATCAGAGCAGAGCGTTTCAGAATCGCCCAGTGATGTGCCACCATTCACTGCAGTGGAACTTTAGCAGTTAGCATAACTAGCAATCATCCTAAGCAAGATTTTTGACAAGATTTAACAATTAATCTAATTCCAATTCACTTCATTCAAATAACCTAAATCAAATTGACTTCATTCCTGTTGAAGTAACCCAGTGGTGTGTTGTCACGGCCCACAAAGGTATACTAATGCTTAGCAAAGAATGCATCTCCTTGCTAAAGAGAATAAATGGTAATGGCACCGATAATTCTGATCAGCTAAGACTGTAAATGGTGCATATTTCTAGGTTGCATTAAACTGGTGAGAATATGTAGGGTGCATATTTTTGGTTATGTTAATCAGATGATATTATTATTATTTCATTGTTAAGGTTAGGTTAATCTGATGAGATTATAATTGTTTTGGTTGGGTTAATCTGGTGAGAATCTTGGCATACCTGAGTGGGAGATGACAGGCCACCTCTGCTGAAGCCAAACGCTCTGGCCACTGCTCTCTTAGCAAGATAAAAAGACCACATGACAGGTCAGTCGTGTCGCCGCGGGCAACACACATCTCTCACATCACACAAACACGGGGCAGAGTTTACAGTGTGGGGGTCACACTGAAAGAGAGTATTAGACACTTTTGACTCCACACCCAAAGGTACAGAGGATAATGGGACAGTGTGTTGAACCCTGGGAACCAGACCCACAACAACCCTGACACAGATAGGGTCTGGCAACGAGGCCATTGCAACCCATTTTTCCAATCACCAAAAACCCAGGAACCTGTTATAAGGCATGGGGGCGGGCTTTACATGATTCACAACCAATCACGACTTCAGCGTTGCTGTTTATGGTTAAACTATGAACTAATGAACTATGTATTTTCCTTCAAATTGAGTAAACAACTGCAACTAAAACTGTAGTTTACAGGGAAGATGCATTTGTTGGACCGAGGACTTTCGGTAAAACTTTAATGCTTCAGTTTAGCTTCATGATAGTAATACCCCTGCACCTGGGAGTCAATCAGTCACTCGTTGCTATACCCTCAACCTTCATTGATGTGGCTGGGTCTGGGTTCCATGTTGACAGTGTGTGGGAGTACTGTTTGTCAATGCAAACAGATTATCCCTCTAAAGCCTAAAGACATCATTTAAAAGACCACAGGTTTCAGACGTATTTTATGCATTACGTTTGTTCGGTCAGAAGACAAACACGAGGACAACAACAAAAAAAGAGAAGTAGAGAAACAAGATGCTTTGAATACACATGATTACCACACATTCTTTGGGAATTACATTGTAGTTGCTGTGCAGTTTCATTTGCTGTCCAGAGACACTGCATTCTCAATACCCCAAGTTAAATAACTGGAAGTGCGTCTTACCCCTCCTAGTGTTTGATCCGAGGCCATCTGCTCAGGGTAGTCACCGCCGTCGATGTCATCACTGTTGGAGTGACCACCGGGACTCTGGACGTCTATCCCGTGAGTCTCCAGGATTGCTGCTTCTTCGAAAAAAACAGACCTCGCCATAACATATCTGAGCACTGAAGAGCAGCTGAAGCTCAAACTGAGCCTTGTCTCCTCAAACACAGCACCCATTCCTCTCCCCAAGGGAGCCTCAACTTTACCTATGTTGGCTCGGCGCTTGATCTCCTTCCGGCGGTTGGCGAACCAGTTGTAAACTTTGAGAGACGTGACCCTCTCGAGGTCCGACAGCTTTTTCCCTGAAAGAAGGAGAAAGAGGAGAGAGGGGAGGAGAAGAGGAGGAGATGCAGTGTAAGTGCTGAACCTGTAGACTTGAACAGGTTCAGCTGTGATGAGTGTGTCTCTCTCTCTTTAAGAAGTGGTTTGAAATGGTGTCTCTGACCACATTGCATAAATCATTTAGCACCTACTCTCTTAAAAAGAGACATGGTGGCATGCCATTAAAATAGATGTGTATAATTTGGACATGACAGATTAGGTACGTATGGGATTAGGAGTATGTGCCGTACATTTGCAGAACTACATTCTAAAAATGGATTTGGATGGAATGGATTATTTTGGGTAAAAATAGTAGTCTGTGTTTAAATGTCTGAGAAATAATCTCACCTGGCTTCTGGATGACTGCGTTGCATGCGTTGGCTATCTCCTCCCTTTTGGCCTCATCAGGATACTGATTATCATTGAAGTAGCTACAAGAAAAAAAACGCTCTTTGGACTTAGGTAAGCTTCTGAAAATTTCCATCCAGGAGCAGACACCAGGCTCCAGTATGTTTGCTGTGTGCACACCTTTATGTCAGATTTACCTCTGTAAATGTTAGACTCTCTGAGGACCTCTAAGGCCTTTGGCTGAATGGAAGTCAGATTCAACTAAAGCCAAACTTTTTACCACCAAACTTTTTTGAGCTGTACAAGGACCACTGTCAGCTCACAGATCACTAGTTAAAGCGGAGAAGTGCAGAGTAAAGAAAGGCCTGTATTATAAAATTAGGCCTTTGAAGTGTTCAAAGATGCAAGAGCAAGAGTTATAGGTCAACCTACATTTATTTACTTACTGATTGAGAGTAGACATGTCGCTTTCATAGTGAGATTAATCTTACGATATGTGTGTGTGTGTTCAGGAATTAAATCCTAGAACTTATGTTGTAGCTCGCCACTCCAGGAGCTGACCACCTGGGTCCACAAGTTTAGTCCTGAGAGCCTCACCTGACCGTCACCACCAGACATGGTGGGGACAGTCTCACCTGCCAGGTTTGTTGCTGTTACCCTCACCTCTCCATCACTGCCAGGTGTACTGCCAAGAACCTATCGGGTGCAGTGCTACGAGCCACACCTGTCCATCCCAGCCAGTCAGGTGTGATACCACGAGCCTCACCTCTCCATCACGGCCAGGCACTCTTTCCTCCAGGTGAAGCGACTACCCCTGCGGAGGCGGAAACTGCCTGGGGCAGAGCCAAGGGGAGGCGGAGTCTGTCGCCACTCAACGATGTCCTCCAAGGCCAAAGGGGCGGGACGCATGTTCAGAGTGGCACCTGGAGGTAGGGGAGGGGGACAGAGACACTGTGGTGAGGAAAGCACACATAAACGCACACACACACACACACACACAAATACACATCACAGCACATGCATAATACATGCACATACATCAACAAACACACAACACATTGTCTCAGGAATTACAGGTGAGTACAACACACACACATACATACACACACACACAGATTGCAGACTATGAATGTGATGTGTCCTTTTGAGGTGTGTGATGAGAATATAGGGCTAAGGGGTGTGTGCCTTATTAGGGCACTAAATGGAGAAATGCCCTTTATTCTAAAAGGGCTTTAGCCTATAACCATAGTCTATGACTGCTGGAGTAAAGCCAGGCTGCAGACACGCGTTTGACTTAGAGTTCTAGCCCAAAGACACAAACGACAGAGAGGCTGACCTGACCTAGAGTTCAGGTCCAAATTTGTGTCAGAGCCACCTGGACCCTGAGCAGGGCAGATAGACAGGAAGGCACACAGACAGACAGCCAATCAGACAGGAAGTCTGGATGGATGGAGAAACAGACAGCTGAGGTTATGTCTCGTCAGAGCTGTGATGAGGCCCGTGATGCAGCGGAACACTTTATCACTCCTTGGACACAACTCCAGGGTCACCTCCCTAGTCTCACTACACTACACACCACCACACCACGTCCTGTCCCCAATCATATGAATCAGCACTGGGCTCACTCTAACCCTGACAACGCCGCCTCCACCCCCACTCCCCCAAGTATTATTCCTTCTGTATGTCTGTATGGCTGCTTGAACGCATGCCAAATGCTGCTTGAACGCTTGCCAAATCCCCTCTGGACTGGGCTGGGCTTGGCTGCCTGCTCCAACAGGGTGACATTGATCAGACTCCGCGTGAGGCACGTTTTTCTTTATCTTTCTTTCGTTTTTTTTTTTTTTTTTTCGCCAGAAGTGGGGGAAGTCTCTACTCAGCCAAGGTCGCCGCCTACACTGCCAATCTCCCCACAGGCTCTGCTGCTGCTGCAGTGGCTTGCCCAGGAAAATCAGAAGACGGAAAGACACGGAGCGACTGTAGCTGTATACTACATGTTATGACATTTCTGTTACTTTTCAGGGAACCGGGACTCAATAAAACAGCCACCCACAGTGACTGACTCATACGACGGCTGAAAAACAAACACAAACACACGCTCACTCACACTCTCACACACACACACAGAAAAACACATGAGTATGAGCTTCATGGAATGATATATATTTAATAAAAAATAAATCTGCTGTGTAATGCATTGCAGATACAGGGAGATTTTTATATGATATTTGATATCATTTACATAATGACCTTTGGTCAGTGGCCTGTTATACATACATATAGCCACAGTGTTTTTTTTTTTGGTTGTTTGTTTTACATCCATTTTTGAAGCTTAGAATTCACCACACCCCCCATTAAGTCACTGCAATGCACACCTCCTCAGTTTGGCTCTTCAGAGGAAACTAGGCAAGGATTCCTATGAAAGTTCTCAGTACACGTCCATGTGTAAAGGCAGGGGGCAGAGAGCACACCGCATCTGACTGCATCTCCCCCATGTTCCAAACAGCCCAACAGGGGGCGCTGTCCTCCTACAGAGGTAATAGGAAGTGGTGGAGCACTGTGGAGGCCAGAGACTGATTACAGGTGAAGGCACAACACAGATAGAGACACCGGAGGATGGAGGTGGGTGAGAAAGGGAGAGCTTTTAATCATGGATATGCTTGACTGAATAATCAATCGATTGATTGGCTGGCTGACTGATTGATCAATCATTTAATAATGGATCGATCGAGTCGAACAGCTGAAGAGGGGCTGCCCAGGCGGGAGCAGGGTGCTGTTGCCGTGGCGATGGGGGTGGTGGACTTGTTGTTGTTGTTGTTGGGCATTACCAGGCGTGGTCTTCTCCAGCTGGTACCAGCGGAAGAAGGCGCGTTTCTTCTGTTCGCTGAGGTCAGAGCCCTGTTGCAACAGCCAGTGGGAGATTCGGCTCTGGCTGATCCCTGCAGGGGACAAGAACGGGGGCGGAGGAGAGAGAGAGGAAGAGAGGAGAAAGGAGAGAGAGAGGGATAGAGAATGGGAGATGAGGGAGAGAGTCCAGAATGAACCAGGAAGAAAGAGGGAGAGGGAGAGGGAGAGGAAGAAATACAAAGAAAAAGTGTGATTATTGACAGATGACAGAGAAGAGAAAGTGGTGGTGGGGGTGTAGAGATAGAGAAAGAGAGATGAGGGAAAGAGTGCAGAATGACAGAGGGAGGAAGTGAGGGAGGGAGAAAGATAAAGAGGAGAAAGATAAAGAAGAGAAAGTATGAAATTAAGTCCAAACAAGTGGGGGATAGAAAAAGATTAAGTAGGAGAGGAGAGACGAGAGGCGGTACAGATACAGCAGAAGAAGAAAAAAGAGGGTGCAAAAAGAGAGAGAGAGAGACAGAGAGAGAGAGAGAGAGAGAGAGAGAGGGGAAAACACGAGATGAGGTAAAAAAAAAAAGAGCTCCATGACAGAACAGAAAAACTAAAAGTGATCTCAGCTTCCCCGGCAAGAGAACCACTAGAATCAACACATCAGCATGGGACTGCGATGGCCAGTCCAACACATGCAAGAGCCAGAGCTGCTCCAACTATACAGCATTTAATTAGGGCTGGGGGAGCACTGGGGCGCTAAGTCTGTGTGTAGCACTGAGTGTGTGTGTGTTGCAGTGAGAGTGTGTGAGTGGCAGTGAGTGTGTGTGTGTGTGTGTGTGTGTGTAGCAGTGAGTGTATGTGAGTGTAGCAGTGACTGAGTGTGTGTGTGTGTGTAGCCGTTAGTGAGTCTATGGGTGTAGCAGTGAGTGTGTGTGTGTGTGTGTGTAGCAGTGAGTGTATGTGAGTGTAGCAGTGACTGAGTGTGTGTGTGTGTGTAGCCGTTAGTGAGTCTATGGGTGTAGCAGTGAGTGTGTGTGTGTGTGTGTGCAGCAATGAGTCTGTGTGTGTAGCCATTAGTGAATGTGTGTGTGTAGCAGTGAGTTTGTAGGTGTAACAGTGAATATGTGTGTAGGATTGAGCCAGTGTGTGTGTGTGTGTGTCTGTAGCAGTGGCTCTGTGTGTAGCAGTGGCTCTGTGTGTAGCAGTGTGTGTGTGTGTAGCAGTGTGTGTGTGTGTAGCAGTGGCTCTGTGTGTAGCAGTGTGTGTGTGTAGCAGTGTGTGTGTGTGTAGCAGTGTGTGTGTGTGTGTAGCAGTGAGTCTGTGTGTGTAGCAGTGTGTGTGTGTGTAGCAGTGTGTGTGTGTGTAGCAGTGAGTCTGTGTGTAGCAGCGTGTGTGTGTGTAGCAGTGAGTCTGTGTGTAGCAGCGTGTATGTGTGTAGCAGTGTGTGTGTGTGTAGCAGTGTGTGTGTGTGTAGCAGCGTGTATGTGTGTAGCAGTGTGTGTGTGTGTAGCAGTGTGTGTGTGTGTAGCAGTGAGTCTGTGGGTGAACAGAGGGGTGCATAGAGGGTGGGTAAAGCACAGAGTGAGTGTAGATGTAATAGTGAAGTACTGATTGTGTATATGTGTGTGTGTGTGTGTGTGTGTGTGTGTGTGTGTGTGGACAGAGGGTTGAGTGTAGGGGTGTGTGCAGCCTACCTGTGACCTGAGCCACCACTGCCTGAGAGATACGCCGGTTCCCCAGGAAGGCTTTAATTTCCTCCTTTATTATGGCGCTGTCCCTTCTGTGGACCACACACACACACACAAAGTATTACATATGATTCATTCATGGGTTAGATGATTCAGAGGACTGTTTTCCTCAGTTCAACCTCGGTCTTGGAATATATAAGAAGAACTCAAGAGTAAAAAAAACTGCATCAAAGTGTCAGTGTGTGTCAGTGACAGCGAAGTTCTCACTCCCGCAAACTTCACGCGGGCACACACACACACACACACACACACACACACACACACACAGAGACACACACAGACACACACAGACACAGACTTCAGACTCGATTGAGAAACCCTTGACACCTGCAGTTGGTGATCTGTACAACTGGTTTGGTTTAAAGACTGTTTTAACCCGCACACCGACGTGCTTCAACAAGAACTTCTGATGGCATTCAATCTATGCTCCCTCCGACTGCTTTGTTTCTCAATGTGCACACACACCTCTCCCAACCCCTAACCAACAGAGGCTGGAAGCAGGAGATGATAGCTAAGTATCCAGGCCAAGCACAATCTCAGACTGAGCTAATCTATCATAACAGCCAGACTACCACCCTCCTGCACAACACTGAGTAGCATTAACCCACACCAGAGCATCCATACGACACCACAAGTAAACGTACAGGATATTGTTCCAATGAAAATGCACTTTCACAAAACTTCATGAAACCACTCAGATTTTAACTCATCCTTAAGAACAATCCTTTATTTGTGTGTTCCGTGTGTGTGTGTGCTTGTGTGGTCACGCAATGTCCAATTATCTCATAACTAGTGGTTCAATGAATGACCATGTCCTAAAATCACCTTCACAGGTCATCTTAAAAAAGCTACATGGAAGCCATATTTAAATCTGCATTATCATGCCTTTCCAGGCCTTTTCTCCTGCCAGCTAAACTGACTTATCAATCAGCACATTTACACGGACAAAGAGAAAGTGAAATTAATCTCTTTAGTCTGGCTAAAATCAAACTTTTAAAATGTATACACCTTAGTCTGAAATCGAACCGAACTGGTTCTGATGCATATAGACTCAGATTACTGAGATACTCCAGTTAAAACATTAGCTCGGTTATTGCCAATAGCTCGATTTCAAATGTGCATGTAACCGTACTGACTGTCATGTGCTTGTCATTGATGTCTGCTCTGCTCTGTAACCCAGTGGGAGGTTCTTGCTGTAGCCCTCCATGTCTCAGGGCTTTCCATGTTTGCATATGGACAGGCAGGGAGTTCCCCAGAGCAGAGCCATACCACCAAAGATAATTGATTGCAGTCATGGTCACTTACTCTTTGACTAATGGCAAATACGTTTAGGTTATGATACCAAAAAATCAGCTGGAAACAACAGAATGTGAAGAAACACCTGTGTTGAGGTTATGTCAAAAACCCCTGGGCAACATGCTGTCCAGATGTGCACTGAAGTTATTTTAATTTAATGCGAGTGAATGTAAAGCTGCATTCAAGACAACCTGAAAACAAAAGCATTCCATCAGAACTGCACACAGCAGGTTTTAGCGAGTATAAAGGCCTCAGAACAGCCATAAGCACCTTAAACACACTGTACGGAACAAGAACTGCACAGCCTCTTTAATCTGCTGCTAATGCACAGTGCAGCTTCGTCTCCATGAAATGAAACACCCATCCATTCAAGCATCCATAAGGCCTGAGTTCATTCACTGCACACAATAATCCCCAGTGCCTCAGCACTAGGTACCCCCATTACATATTCATCAGCTGAGCTGGGTCCCAAACCAATGAGCTGGGGCCTCTTCCCCTGCCCTGCTCCCTTTATTCCACACTGGCTGAATCTGTGCATGGGGTCAATGAGAAACATGATACTGGGCTTTAATCCATAAGACATAGCCCCCCCTCGCTTCTTCTCTCTGCTGACAGCTGTCTACCAGCATATCAGGTGTCAAGAGCTGATGCTGGGGCTGTGTGTGTGGTGTGTGTGTATCTCTCTCTCTCTCTCTCTCTCTCTCTCTCTCTATATATATATATATATATATATATATAGAGAGAGAGAGAGAGAGAGAGAGAGATATGTGTGTGTGTGTGTGTGTGTAAGATAGAGAGCGAGAGAGTGTATGGTTTGTGTGAGTGTATAACAAGGGGATTTGAGGCACCTGGACATAACTAAGACCCTCAGTGCTAAAGGCGGCATGCTTTAGTGTTAGATGCTATGATAACTAGGTGAAGTGAAACTAACACTTGTCCAAAAGTTGCTTCCTTTACATCCTCTCCACACTAATGAAGGCAGTGTGCTATCTGAGAGGGTATGGAGAGGCTTTTACACATAATTAGACACATGTACAAGCATGTACAAGCAGGGGATCTGAAGCACTTAAGTGTACTTGTACTTGTGCTAATCATCAGTTGATAATGTGCTACTAACTAACTAAATGACTAATTGACATGAGCAACCTAGGTGAAATGAGACAATCTTATTTACACAATTTGCTTCCTTTGCTTCTACAAAAATATTGTTAAAGGCAGTCTGTTTAAAGAGTGCAGAATTTAGCAGAATTGGTTGGTTGCCAACAAGCCACTGTGTAAATGCTGCTTCCTCTGTGTCTACTAGTCTAAATCCTAATGACAGCAGTTTACATACGGAAAGAGTGCATGTGCATGTGATGTATTATGGCTTGCCGTGGCAGGTGTGTCTGTCGGTGTGGAAGTGGTGGGCCGAAGATGTGTGTGCTAAGTGTAATAAAAAGTACAAATGTCTGTGAGGCCTTGTCCTGTACTAACAGTGAAAACCAATTTCCATTGCGGACAATAAAGACATCTGTCTATCAGTCTGCACTGACCTCATGAGTTCTTCCACCTTGTCCTCGATGTCCAGCTCCTCCTCCGTGGGCTCATACCCATAGGACCGGGGCGGGGCGCCGGTGACGGAGTAGCGAGGCGGTGAGAGTTTCCCATTGGGCATGACAGCCAGGGCGTCCCCAACCCCACGCCCGTTCTGGGCTGAGGTAGGCACGGGCAGCGGGTTGGGTATGGAGGGTGGGGGCGGCAGGGGGAGAGGGAGGGCCATGTGCGGGGGGGGTGAGGTGTCGTAGTTGTTGGCCGAGTTGGAGGAGGGCGAAAGTGCGGCGACCCGGTAGGCCGTCTGGGTGGCCGTGGAGGTCGTGGTGGTTGCCGCGGCAGCGGCAGCTGAGGCATTACAGTTGGACGAGGTGGCGGCGGGACTGGAGGTGTTGGCGGCGGAGGCTGAGGTGCTGCTGCTGTTGCTGCCGGTGGCAACCAGGCTGTTGGCGAGGGCTGGCGCGCCATTGTTGGCGGTAGTGGAGGAAGAGGCCAGGCGGCGGCCAAACTTGTCGGAGTGCTCGCGGTCGAGGCGCTCCAGGGTGTCGAGGGCGTGGAGGATCTCTGGCTTGGTCATGCCCGTACGCCGCAGCCGCTGGAGCAGGTCGATCTGCTCGATGGTGTACCGAGGCTCGTCTGTGTAATGAGACATTCTAGAGGGAGGGATGGAGAGAGAGTAGGAGAAGGAGGGAGGAGGAAAAGGAAAGATAAGACAGGAGGTAGAGGAGGGAAGGTAGGAAGTGAGAAGCAAGTATGTGGAAAGAAACGAAGGAAGAAAGAATGAAAGAAAGAAAGAAAAGTAAAATAAATTGAATGGAGAGGGATGGATTGTTTGATGAACAGACAAATATGGTGAGAACAACAAAGAGAAACAGAGGGAGGGATGAAGAGAGGATGAAATTTAGGGGGAGACAGAGGACAGTGAGAGACAAAAATCACACACATATACACATACACACATTATTTTTAGGAACCATGTCATACTGTCACTGAAAGTTTCAACAGGAGCATATCTGTGTGTGTGAGAAACCCAGAGGAGGTGGGTGGGCTAGCCTAAGGTTCCTCTCCCTCCACCCAGTCCTCAGTCTCTACTGAGGCCTACTAGTGGCCCTAATGAAGCCCACAGCAGATGGATCCCATTCAGGACTACATGATCCGCACAATGGGAATCTGCACAAAGACCAAACAAACCACAACTAGTCACTACTACAGCAGTTTGTCAGGTCTTCATCTAACTACTACAGCAAAGCAGGAAAAGAAACATCTCTCTTCTCTCGTCTCTTCTCTCGTCTCTCTTGCGCAAAACGTAGCCCAACACATTCTGAGACAAGTATTGACCTCACAGACCTAAAGGTGATGTGGCTGGTGTTGACTGCTGTTAAAAGAACATCAAGGGTCAGCTGTGTGTCTCACAAAAGGCAGAGCCTGTCTTTCATCTCCTGTTACACACAAGACTACAAATAGGCTAGCTGATCTGTGATGATGAGACGACGAGATTGTAAACGTAGTCTTTATGTCCACCGCATCCACTCAGACTAGATAGTTACAGCGTCCTTGTCTCTTGTTTTCCCCCTCTAGAATCATGGGAACATACGCTTAATCACGCATAGCACACCTGTTGACACAAAGTGCAATGCAACATGCAGAGCACTGAATATCAACAATGACAGGCTAGTCAAAACTCAAAAAAGGAGTAAAGGTCACAGATGGGTTTCCCTTGAATAGTTGCTGCTTGCCATAGTTTCATCTGACAGATTTGGCAGTAAACTCAAAGGTCTGGATGATTGGAGAGACTAGACTGGAGACTGAGGACTGAGGGGTGGGTGAAGTTGCCCTCAGCCCTTAACCAGGTGATTTCCCTCAAAACCTGCATCTCCCCCACACCCTCTAACCCCTTCCCACATCACCACCACATCTTTTCCAGCCTAAGGATCCAAAATCTAAAAATTCTCCCCTCTGTTCTTTCTCCTGGTCCCAGGTGTAGTCCTACCTCACTGTGCTAAAACACTGGTATTTACCCCACCTCTCTCCCTTCTGATTAAATACATCAGAATCATGTTTACCTCCCTCCAGAGCGAGAGCCTAGGCTATTTCACATCTGTTATGAATAGAGATATTTTCTGTGCATGTGTGTGAGGGTGTGTCAACCATTTCCACTCCTTTGATCGCTTTCCATTGCGCCAAAGTAGGGCAGATCTAGCCGAGCTTAAGGGAGAGAAAGAGAGAGAGAGGGAGAGAGAGAGAAAGAGAGAGAGCAATGTGGCACACGCACAGACTATTACATATCACGACAGTCTGCCATGACAACAGAGCCTTTGGCTCTGGGCGATACTGCCGTTGTATGACACACAGCATAAACACACATGCACCGGCTGCCTCCACTTATACACTCTCACAGACACACTGCAGATAGCAAGACACACGCACACGAACACACACACAAACATTGGCAAGACACACACACACACAGATTCACACACCCACCCACCCACATACACATACAAGGGTCCTTCGTCCCACACACAATCACATATGCCCACGACCTGCGGTTCCTCTGAGATTTATCGCCTTCTTTACAGCCACCCTACTGCCATCAGCCTCTGCTTGGACCCCACCCTTCACTACCACCAGACCACCACCACCACTGGCATCACCCCTGATAGTGGCGGCTAGTATCCGTGACCTTAAGTAGGCTTTTTAAAACACAGCCACAGCCCACAATCTGGGGTGTGTGGGTGTGTGTGGGGTGGGTAAGGTGAGGTGGCAACCGATGAAAAATGGCAAAGAATCAGACCTATTTCCATCTAAGATGTCAGACTGAAACCAAGCTAGATTCTCTTTTTTTCCGCCTTAAAATCTCCTCCTCCTCCTTTGCCTGCCTGCTTTGTGATGTAGACAGTGAAAGCGAAGATGAGTCATCTAAGTCTACTGTAAGGTATTATACACTCTGTTGTGCTCTACTGTGCTGTGCATGCAGAAATGGACAAAATGTGCTATGGATCAGACAGAGCTGCATGTAAACGAGAAAGACCCCTGTCCTGCACATAATCGACTGTACTACACCAAGACAGTTTTACAGCATTACAGTTGGGTCTGAAGTTTAAGAATGAGTTAGGAGTTTTGTCGAATTTAACAGCATGCAGAAATGTACAAAATGTGCTAAGGGTCAGACAGTGCTGTAAATGAGAAAGACACAAAGGCACATCCAACAGTTTAAGAAGGAGTTAGGAGACATCACTTTTGTTGAAGTTAACATCACACTTGAGGAAACACACAGTGATGTAAAATTGGAACGGAGTTTATCACATAGAGTAACAAGCAAGCAAATTGCTTTTCTCTGTGGGTCTAATTGTCTGCCTAAACTGCATAAGCCAGCTTTAGTCTTTCTTTCTCAAAAAAACAAACAAACAAAAAAAAAACAGCGCCCTACACAGGGGTGCCACCATATTGAGCTCAGAATAGTCTGCCCATCTTAACAAGAGTACACACCTTAAAATTCTCATTCAGTCTGCAATATGCGTATTTATAGATTCTAGAATATATATATATATATATATATATATATATATATATATATATATAAACACCAAAATAAACCAAAACACCAAACACCAAAAACATATCCTGAATCTGAAGTTCAAATTGATTCACCTCTATACAGTCAGAATAGTATTTATTTAGTGTCGCTTTACAATACATGATCACAGTCTTCATCTTGCCTCTTGTTCTATTCTTCATATGCATACTCTTGTTTAAAGTGACATATTTAAGTGTCTGTGTCAGCAGCACACCAGCCCTGACCATAAGAATGCAACACAGGGCAACACTGTGTGGTTTCTGAAATTATACCTTTCCCTATTTAACTACTTTTCTTACAGGTGTGGATATTTTTAGCTTGTTGGCAGTGGTGAAAAATATAGCCTTGCCCATGCACTTGAATTCCTACAGTGTCAGATTCAGCAACAACAGGCTAGGTCACATCTGTGGCCAGAATCTACACTGCCTGAACTAAAACCTGAACTAAAACAATGCCCCCTCCCTGTTACCCATCTTGCTGTTGCATCTGAAAGCCCTACTCAGCAGCTTATCAATAAAAAGCTTAAGATGTGTGTGTGTGTGTGTGTGTGTGTGTGTGTGTGTGTTACTCGTGTGCACTGAGAAAAGCAGAATAAACCAGCAGTCGGGGCAAATGGAATTTTTCAGGAAATAGAAAGAAAGGAGAGAAAAAGCAAAAGGAGGGAATAAAGAATAAATCTGTCGCATCTGTTCCATATTTTATAACATGCCTTCCTCTACAGCTGTTCTCCATATAATGTCAACCACTTCGACAGGAACAGTTTAGCTCTGCTGACAAGCGCTCGTCAGGTTTATTCATGCACCTTTGCTCAGCAGAATCTGCGCTGAAAGATTTCCGCTCACACCAGCCTGCAGTATAGCCGCAGGCCTTTGGAACTCCTTCTGAATACGTGCTTTCCCAATCCGTAGGCTCCGAGCTGGATGTCTACTCTCACGGAGGGAAGATTATCGTCAGCTAGGCCTATATCTGTGCACTGTACTTTTACAACATCAAAAAAAAAAAAGATTTTCCAGGTCAAATCATGATTATTAAACACTTTATTTAACTCGTGGGTTATTTTTGTTACATAGATGAAGGGCAAGATAAAATGCCTGATTTTTTTCCCCTCCCCAGGATATGGATTTACGGACACCGCAAGGAGGAGTGCTTCAGCTTTGATCATTGAGCTTACTATCTATGGACACACAACTTTTAAAACGGGGTGGTGTGTGTAGGCGGAGGTTAAGCAATTTAAGATATTTTATTTCCTATGGTTCTCATCAGTGCATGGACTGGGGAGACGGCTACCATGACATGGTTAAACCTGAATGTCTTTGAGCTCATTTCACTTCTAAGCGTAAGGATTGAGAGAAATGCTAGTTTAATACGATTTGGTGCCATTCTATTAAACTATGACCTTCAAGATGCGTCTTATATACGCAATCTGATTCTGAATTGTGTTTTAGTCCAAATCAGCAACCAAGAATACCCTGCCGAGATGGACTTGTTTGCAATTACTGTCTAAACATCCTTAACAACAGAGTTCCCTGCGCTCTCAAATTGCCTCTCTGAATTGTCTCAGAATTAAAGTTTAAATATTAAATTGTAACAAATTAGCTGACACTCAGTAACCACAACGTACGGTATGTCAAAATGTTTTACCGCATAGTTCAACATCATATATCAAGTCTTATAAAAAACGTCGAAGCAACAACGTAAAAACTCTTCATACACAAGTTTTGCAGAGAATGCACAACAATCTGGGAAGTTCTGCAGCGTGCCTTGGACTTGGAATGGAACTTCACGCAGTGGGCTGCGGTCGCAGCCGCCATTGGCAGAGAAGATAACATTGGGTAGTTCTCTACGTTAGAGGTTATAAATAGCAGTCCCGCCAACACAAGTACTTCTGTGTGCCTAACTAGTAAAACCCTCATGGGGATGGGATACGGTTAGGCGTTGACTTTTAGAGTTTAGAGAGAGCTTGTTTTCTTTAACTAGTTTAACCTACTCGTGAACTTATAATATCGTAGCTAGCAAACAATAGCTAGCAAGGTAAATTAGCTCACTAGCCAGCTAATTTTGATACCACATATTTGAGCTAACGTTAGCAGTCTACGACTGGCGACTGATGCATGATTGTTTCATAATTGCATTGCAGCTACCCATTCTGTGATGAATTGCAAGACACTAAATGTTATATGCAAAACCAACTGTAAAGTAACAACTGTATTACAATTCACAATGCATTTCGCAAATGTTACATTTAAGTTATACATTTTGATGGCTAGCTAATGTAATGGCTTTACAGTAACTAACAGATCTACGACGTTAACGTTACAGATGCCGACCTACCATTATGTGACAGTTCACTTTCCGTTAGCAAGGTACGGAACTTTGCTAACTAGCTAGCTGACTGTCGCGTTACCACACGGCTTTGAATTAGACTGTCACGAACTTTTAGACTCGAAATCATATCTGTAGCTTGCTTGAATTGCAATCAGAATTCATAGTTAGTGTGCAGTTGTCTGCATATAACGAATCATCATCAGATGCATTTGCTAGCCTGCTAGCTACATACATTGGCTAACCACCGCCAGTGATACTTAAAGCTAACGCCAAATAACATTTCTGTCTAGCGTGCTAGCGACAAAGCTAGTCATAACAATATTTTGTAAACTCTTGACAGCGTTGCGAGAGTATCCGAGAGCATGCTATAGGTGAACAATTGCAAGCAGCGCTTCTTTGCTGTGTAAACAGACAATTAGCAAGGGTCTGATTTGCAAGACAGAGGTCAAAGCAAAATAATAGCCGGACTTGTTTGCAGAGCCTTTCTTGCTCACTTCATAATTTGAACTGGCGTTAACGTTATAGTCTTACCTTGATCTGTGAATCTTGGGCCTCTGTCCACCACAGCATTTAATTACTGGGCAATGTATTGGTCCTACTGTAACTGTTTCCCCTGATTCCCGACACAAATATGCACCGGGGATTTTGTTTGCTTAGCTCGCCCTCGCTGTCCTCCTAAATTGATTTCATTTCGATGCGAGACAGATTTGCCTTTGTCTGACAGACAGAAGCCATATTGATATTAACAGTAGGCACTATGCGGTTTCATGGGAGTCGTAGTTCCCTTGGCATGAAGAACCGGGAGGAATGATGAGTATGGAGAGACTAGCAAACCCTGAGCGTATCAGTCCGTCCGTCGTCTACTTTACCCTCTCTGTGATTTGTGCGGTTTCTTGCTTAAACTATGCTTTGATGCGAATATGAAATACCTATTATCAGAGAGTGCAATAATAGCCTAGAACTTTAAAAGGAGATAGAGAGATGATAGATAGTATTATAGTCGGTTTTACGACGTTTTGTTTTTAAGTTTAAGTGATATTGGTACTCGACTGACAAGAGCGCAGAAAACGACGGATGCTTTCCACATGCATGACGTAAGCAAAACCAGTGAAGAAGTGAAGCTTGTCTTGTTAAGTGACCGAAAAGTCTCTGGAGTGTGTGGCAACTGACGCTCTTTGTACAAGAAGAACTTTCGGAGAGGATTCTCTAAATAATTTTGGAAAGGCATGGGTGCCCTCTAGTGATGACTGATAACAAAAACAGTCCAGAAAATCTGTACGTTTATGATTTACATAATATGGGTGTGGCTGTCAGACGTATGTGACTCGGGCCTACTCCCAAAACAAATCCCTAAAGTTAGACTTTCCATCATCATTATCTACATAAGGACTTACAGACCAGTATGTTTGCTCTCTTCTCCACCCATACTGTTCAGGTGAGTCATCTGTGCATTTCATGTTGTTCAAGACTACAGAATGGGCATTACACAGGGTAAGCATGGTTATTCATTTTATTACCCTAAGAGGTTTTTACCTGTTGGGTTGTGGCAGTAGCAGCCTAGGTTGATTCAGGTAATGTCTGAAATGAAAAGCAGAGGCACATGCTATGCCTGTGGTGCTGTTGTCATGACACACGAGTTAAACAAGTTTCAAGGTTAATAGGGAAGACAGTATTCCCCACTAAAATAGGGGTTCACCTGGTATTCATCATGCATTGCTTTTATATATGTACAATATATGTGTTCCCTACAAGCAGATGGTTGGATTACCGTGTCAGCACAAGAGCCAGTGATGAATCCCAGAGAAGACGAGTTGAGTCCCAGCGTCATTCTCATGATAACACCATTCAAACCAGGGCCGGCTCCTGGCATAGATGACCTAGGCCAGTCGCTTAGAGCGCCAAATTACAGGGGGGCATCGCAATGCATTTATTTTATTTTTTTTCCATCAGCTTTTATTTTCATAAAAGAGGGGGCATAACTCCAATCTGGCCCTAGGGCAGAAAAAGGCTAAAGCCGGCCCTGGTTCAAACTATCAGATTCACACCAACAAGCACATTGCCATTTTAAATGACATTTATGTTAGCACTCCATCTGACTTACCAACTCTACAGGATCTGGGTGAGATGAATGGATTAGAAAATCAGGTCAGAAAATGGACAAATTCTTGGGTTGTGACAGTAAACAGTGAAATAACACTTAAGATCAAACCAACCAACCAACAAACATAGTGTCAGAATCCAAATCCTTCCATACTTAGAAGAGTAATGGAGCAAGTATCATAATGTATTCAGTATTTCATACAAGACTGGTCAAAATGGTGGCATACTGACACATTAAGAGGCTGCTTTATCATGCAACCAAACCAACAAAAAAGATCGAACTTTAGAGTGAGTGACATTGATACACCACGCCTCATTGTTTAGCGTTGCTTTTCAATACGATAAATTGTTTCATTTCTGTGGTGTTATAGCCATTTGTTATAACAAATTGGCATTGTGTTTTTTATAATACTATAATACTATAATACACCAAATGTGCCTCTCCAGTCATTAAAACAAGCAAGGGTATCCACATTTTGCATTATTACCCTACAAATGAATAAGTGAAAATAGGGGTGCAATTATACAGTGGGAATTGACTGAGACTATTTGTGAACATGACTGTATAATTTGTTATACAGTATAATAAATGTTTATGTTGTCTCAGTCAGCTGTTTTTATTTACTTTGTTTACATTTCTAGGATGTAGACAAATATGTTTGTGTTTCATCTGCCTGTCATTTAAAGTGCTCTATGTGACTTAAAATGTGGCATCAGTGTTTTGTACTAGCAGTTTTGAAGTGATAGTCCAGAGTACTTCCTCCCACAGCCCTGTGGTTTGAGTCTACTGAATGCTATCCGTTGGAGGAAGAACAAAAGTTTGGTACAACATAGGCAGAATGAATGTGGCAATGGAAAATCGAGCTGAAAGTGAGTTCATGGCCTCATTCAGTTAGCGTTAGCTGCCCTTCACCGCTTCATCTATGTTGTACCAAATTCTCTCCTTATTCTTCCTGCTGAAAGCACTTGGTGAGCTGGAAAAACAGGCCTATGGTTGGAAGTACTCCGGATTATTGCTATAACATTGAAATGAGTATATTAAAAACCATTAATCAGACACTTGTCGTGTTTAGCTTGTGCTATATTCAACCAGTTCAGAATAGGTGTTTGCCATTCTATGAGCAATGGAAAAGGGTATGAAAATATCCTTGTTCTCCTTGTCTCTTCCATAGAACAATCTCAGAGGAGGGCAGTGCAAACTGGCTTAATGATTTGACTATGTTTGGGCATTTGTGTCTTTGTGTGAAAAAAACACTATCTTTCATCTATCTACACTTGTCTCTGCTAGGCGATTATTCATGATGCCCAAAGCGCCGACGCCTCCGGAGAAGTCGTTGTGCCGGCTGCTTGAGCCCGGGGGACACACGTGGCCATTGGCCGTCTCTGACAGCTGCTTCTGCATGATGGCCAGGTTCACCTTGTTGGCGGCCAAGAAGTCCCTCATGGAGATCATTTCCCCAGACATCCTGCGGCCGTCTGTCTCGCTCTCGTTGATGGCGTCCGTGTCAATGGAGATGTTGCGGCGTGTGCGCGGGTGGCCTGGCATCACAGCGTTTCTACGTGGGTGGAAGGCCTTCCGCCTTGGGCAGTGGCGGCACGGCCCCTCCATCTTGCGCAGAAGCCAGTTAAGGACCTGCTTGATGACAATGGAGATGACGTTGAAGAGCGAGTAGATGCAGCACACGCCCATGAGGATGAAGAGGAAGTTGCCCAGACGGTAAACCATCACCTGGCTGCCGTACGCCGCCCGCTGACTGCTCACCATGTCTCCGAATCCGATAGTGCTGAAGGCCACAAAGCAGAAATAGAACGAGTCCAGGTAGGACCAGCCCTCCATGGCTGAGTACATGGCCGAGGCACAGCATGAGATGACCACGGCCGCCACGCACAGGATCAGCATTACACAGTACACCGATGGTTTCCAACCAGCCAGACTGTCTGACCCCGGGGCCCTCGCCCCTGCAGTGGCGGGGTTGCCGTTGTCCTCCGGCGCCACGCCTTTCCGTCGCTGTTGCAGCTCGTGGCAGGACTTGAGCACATAGGCCAGCACGGTGATGATGCGCTCAAGGAAGAGGTTGAAAAACAAGATGGTGGCCGCACATCCAATCAGGCCATAGAAGATAAGAAATATTTTTCCTCCCACTGTGGCTGGGGTGGTCATCCCAAACCCTGGGCAGGAAGACAGATTGGATTAGGATGGCCTGTGAAGTCTAAGAACACCAGGAGTCTCACACAGTGATCTTTGCTTTGAAGATGTCCCTGTCTGATCATAAGGAAGTCCCCTGGTGTGAGATTTGTGACTTGCATTTTCTCTCTAGCCCCATGCTCTCCTGCGCACCATGAAACCCTAGTTGTTCATGGTGAGCTGAGGCTTAACGTAAACAAATACCAAGGGTTTTCTCTGTCCAAACTGTGTGAAAGCATTTTTAAATGCATGAGACATGTTACTTCAACACATACTGTGTTTTATCTGGCTTTTACAGATCAGGCCATTACCCATAAGAAAGGAAATATGAAATTGATGATGGAATATTCTGCATTCAATGCGCTGAAACAACCAGGCCTCACTGTGTTATAGCCTCATTTGTGGTCTTAATGGACAAAAGAGGCTTTTGACAACATCTTACCATTTCTCAGGCTTGTTTTCAGGACTCAATCTGTAATTTAGCCTAATGTACAGATTTGCTGTTGATTTGGTCTGAAAGGTACTGACGCTTTATAGCTTATAAGCAAAGTGTGGTTAATTACTTCAGGTAAAAAGTGTGCTTATCGTTCCCTGAATGCAACTAAAGGGAAATGGAACTCAATCAACAAATCTGACTGCTGTAAAGTGCATCAGATCCTGTGATCGAGGGACGTCACAGGATGTAAATCAGTTCAACAAGAGCAAAGTAGGTTAGATCGAGACAATTAAGTCTGACCAGCAGGTCTTAGGCCTTATGATTATTTGTGGACATGGTCTATATAAAAATGCTGTCATGTTGTTGCATGTTGTCTCTCACCAATTGTGGAGACCACCGTACCGACGAAGTAGAACGCGCCGGTAAAATCCCATCGTGGTCGGAGCATGTCCACACGGATGCCGGCCACGTTCGCCTCCTCGTAGTGCCTGAGAAACTTCTCTAGGTCGCTTTTGCTCAGGTTATGTCTCTGACTAAACTGTTCAAACCGGTGAGCCCACCTCTCCTTGGCTTGTCTCTCTTTGGGATGCTCAAGTGCAGAGAAGACAGCGGCTCCGCAGACCAGGTAGATGATAATCAGAAGCGCCAGCATCACGAACCTTGCGTTATCCTCATTCACAGGACCGAACCCACAGCAACAAGAACTGCGACATGCCATTATGTTATTAGAGTTGAACAGATCCGAAGCAGCCTCCACATTTTCTGTATAATAAAAATCCATGAGCAGATCCCCACCAATACATTTTCCCAACGACCTGTCATTGCGAAGTCGCAGCTCTAAAAATCGTTACTTTTCCTCGAGTGTTTCATGCGCGTCGCAGGGGGTGGAGGGCTACCCAGAAGCAAAAGAAAGACTTCGCAAATAGGCAAGTGAATGACGTTAATGTTGGTGAAGCAAATGCCAGTTCATTGCCCAACCTGTAATTTAAGATGCTTTTAAACAGACATTTAAGGCGATTACAAGCGTTTACTAGTTGTCATAATTGCAAATACATGCATTTAACATGCAGTACCACAATTCCACAAGCGATTTCGAAAGGAATTCGAACATTCTAAATCTAAAGCTAAACAGCAACTTGGCCCTCGCTTTGTTTTCAGTAATAGTGGAAAACATCTTCTGTTAATCCGTGACATGGCATAGCCTATTTAGCTGGCTATGGATGACAAACAGTTTAAAGAAAATACACTGTACAAAAGGCAATTCTCGTTGCATTCAGTTCCTGATGCTGCGAGATCCGTATCCAAACTTTGCATTATTATAGGACGCGAATGTAGTTAGAAATTGGCTTATCTTTAGTAGGCCTATGTGAATAAGATTTTCTTAATCCTGGAGACTTTGAAGTCGTGACCAGCTGGTTCCTCTGCGATAGAAACCTCCAATGAGCAATCCATGAATGTTGCGCGCTTGTGCGCGTTCCTCCCGGTCCGAGTCGTCATCTGGGTTAGGCTAGTGAAAAGACACTAAACAGCAATCACGGTCATTAACTTCATAACAGTTGGCCAAAAGTCATCACTCACACTATGGAGTAACGACTTACGAATTACTTACTCTGTGTGAAACATGGCACGTCAAAGAAATAATCAAGTCTAAAAAATGTAAAATAAACGGTTATCTGTAGGCTACGGTTCCTGTCTCTGTCTCTGTCTTGTGTTTTTTCTTACGGTCGAACTCAGTGCATAGCAAATAAAGTTGAATAGAGTTTACTGATATGATGGATGCTACTGTTCACTTGCTCTTCATAACCATAGGAGGGTGCTATACTGCTGAAGGCAAGATTGCCTACCTCAATATAATTTTGGTGTGCATGTATCTATTCAGGCTTCAATTTCGATCCCCAAAAGCTCGTATAATTTATAATTTGGTTATGAGCGCCGACTATGTTTTCTTTGCGTGGCCTTTATTACAATCCTGCTTAAATAAAATCTAGGCATATAAATCGGATCGTGCTTTTTACAGGCTGGAGTTAAATGGTCTTGGTTTTATACCAGGTATTGCTGGTCTTTGATGGCTTAGCTGGTCAGGCCACATACAAGTCGGTACCTTGTATTCTGTCACTGTGGACAGCTGTTAAAAGCATCCGGAATAAACACGGGCTGTATCCTAGCTGGAAGGACCCTTTATAATTGAAGCAACAGATTTAAATGCTATAAAATATATGATCACTTCAAATAATCTGCTAACGTAGGCCTACTATGGTCAAATGGCATTTTAAAAGAATAATTATACCTCCAATAAATCACCTATTTCGTCACCTTCCTAAAATAACCGGCTGTCAGTTTTTGGCTATAGAGCGATCAAAGCAATTGCCTTGTGCAGTATAAAGAAACATACCAGACTTGCTGTTTAGATTCAGGTATATTCATATCTTTTGACACTGCTACCCATGAGCTTACAGTCCCCTCACATCTCAGAAAGTGTGTTGGAGAATGAACCATCAGGTCCAAAATGGTATGAAATCAGGTGTGATAATGGTGCTGTGCAGGCCTACATACTGAAGAGCTCTTGGGTAAATGGATTTGGAGATGATCATGGCTGAGTCATTGACGTCAAGACATTATTACTTTTTTCCCCCCAACTTAACGGCATCCTCATGTATCAGAGGAAATTGTCTTTTCCCCAAAGTGTCTTTGTTTTGGCTTTCATGTATCAGTTGACTTTAGAAGCCTAAAACTGCCACGTCCTTATAATCCTTTTTTAAAAAAATTACAAAAATCCTTTTTAACATTTTATGCATATAATGTTACAAACCAAATAGAAACAAAAATGTGTATGATTATAAAATCTTCACAATTAGTAGTTATTTAGCCTATACAACATACAGCTCTAACATGTTTGACACTTTGAGCTGTGGATGGAATTTGATGAGGAATCAGAGCACACAAATGTAACATTTCAGTGAAAACAATGCTGAGAAATCCTTTCTATGTCTTTGACAACCATTACAAATCGACAGCTTGTTCCCATTGTCACGGCACAACAATCAACTCGAGTGAATCACTTGGCCAATTAAATTAACAACCTACTCATAACTAGAACAGCAGTTTCATCTCATTTGACTCCAGGGAAAGCACTCGGTGTAAACAACCTCTCTCTTTCTCTCTTTGTCAGTGTTCAGAATCATAGCGTCATCCACTGAGTTTAAGGAAGTCTCTCATTATTATCATTTTGCAGTTGCTAGAGTTGTCTGATCATAGACTTGTATCAGGATTTAACAGAGTTTGACAGGACAGAATTTAACAAGGTAGCTTAATAGGCTACTGGCTGTATTCCAGCCACACAGTAATGTTTTCGCGCTGTCATCATGAATGGAAAACAGAAACGGCTTGTATCATTAGTTTGAAGTGAGGCAAACTTGTCATTTGCGACAAAGCAGAAGTGGAACACATTTTGCCGCAATCCCAAGGCTCGAGCTGGAAATAGAATGCCCTCGTCTTGATCCTGGTGATCGATACTGCCTGACCTTTTTTATGCGGGAATGTACAACTTCAGTATTGGTTGTCAAAGTCCAGAATTGTCACAGCAAATGTCACAAATCTCCTTGTGGAGGTAACACGCATATCATAACCAGTGTAGCTGTCAAATGGGTCACAGGTGTGGCGATGTACTGGCCTAGAGTCGGCCTCGGTATCAGAAAAGCTATCAAATAAATCAGTTTATGACTTTATGCCATAGACTTGCAAAGACCTGTAGTGGATAGTCCGATCACAATGGCGCATTTGTGACTATGAGGTGCAACTTCAAGTAAACAGCAACTGACTTTAAGGCCAACTTGTATACAATAAGTGAAGAGTTCAGATTCAGAACCCCCTGAGTCAATTTGCATAAATTTACAAATTTACAGAAGTGTACACACACACACACACACACACACACACACACATATAGACTTGTCATAATTGAAAACAACATGTAGGACAATAGATGGAAATGAGAAATGGAGATGGAGAAGTTTAACCTTGTTGCTTGGGAACACATTTAAATTGTAAAAAGAGCATGATTTTCGGTCAAATGAGCTTTTTTTTCTTTATCTGCTCACCTCAGAGATCACACAAAAAGACAGAGAAGCAGGCACATGCACAGACACACAAGCACACACTCTGACACACACACACAAACACTTTGGCCAATAGTGACAAAAAAACCCCACCAAATTCCCTTTGGGCTTGTGAGAAAGGACAACACCTCGCTTTTTTTTCTTATTGAGTGGCTAACCCACCCCCCCCCCCCCCCCTCCCCCCGGCCCCCCTTACAACCCGTCTATTTATTTTTCCCTTTCTTCTAGTCTATTCTATTTCAGTTAGATTGGTCTCTCAAGTCATATTCCAATCCTCCAAGCAATCTCAGAAATGACTTCAAAAAATTGTCTCTCAAATGAGTGGCTCTGTTGTCTGCTCTCCTCAAGAGACAACTTGAAATATCATGATTCGAGCCTGTATGTTATGGCTTCGTTTTCAAAGGATTAAAAGTCTATTGCATCTCCAGCAGATCATCTCCTTTGTCTCTCTCTAGCTAAGAGGGCAATATAGACGGCAGACAACAGGTTACAAAAAAAAACCCCAAAGCATTTATTAGTTAGAACATAGAAAAAGGAGTTTTCTGACCGACAGGCAATACCTTTTTAACAACTCCTCTGTTTGTGGCATAACTACTCATTAATTCTAAGTGATTAATACAAAAAGTCATTTTTTTCACTTTTTTACAGATTCCTGTATTTTTCCAGACGGTTTCACCAAATGATGATTTGATGCCTCAGACAGAGTCTCAGCCAGATGTCTGTCTCTGTCTCTGGATGCGTGGTTTTGTCCAGTCCTCAGGCCATATTGGGGTGACATGGTGAGGCCGCCTCAGGATGGCACCCATATGTTTCCGTGGGTGTCTGGTGCTTGGGTGTACGGAATGTTCCAGATCCAAGGCTGATCTGCAGACACAAGATTTCAAGAAGAACATGAAACATAGTAGCAGGTCTGGGTTATGTGACTCAGTGAGTGTGTGAGAGTGTGTGTGTGTGTGTGTGTGTGTGTGAGGACAAGATGAAGCATTGCAGTGCTTCTCAGATGGCCTTAGGCCTCTTCAGAGCTTCTGAGGAAGGGATTTCTTTACAAAGCCAGATTTCTCCAGGCTGGACTTGGAACCTCATCCCCTCATCTAGTTTCCCAGAAGAGGCAGCTACAAAGAGACACATCTGGGTTTCCATTAAAATTTTTAATGCATGTTTGCATCATTTAAACAAATACTTCTTATGGTTTGCATACTGATGCTAGCACCACCTAGTGCTTCTGCTTAATATCACACTACAGCACAGTCAAGGATCTCTGCATTATGTTAGGTTTCCTTCCGACATTTTTTTTTCGGTGGGGCAGTCAGTGAACAGAGGGCTCTGGCATGCCAATATCTTTAAATCATTCATTTTCAAATCAGTTAAAATCAGAACCACTGTTGGAAAAAACATAAATTATACTGCAAAATCACTTACTAACTGCGATTTATCGTCAGTTTTTAGAGGTTAGTGGTGAAGTAAGAAGTAACGTTGGGAATTTCTGATCAGTGGGAGATGTTAGTCTGGACCTACAAATTCAAAGTAAATGTGAATTCTATGCCTAGCACTGTGCTGTGCTATCATTTGAGACAACTCAAGACGTGAATAAGTCTAGTCTCCAGGTTACAGGTTTTCATGAATGTGCTCAAAATTACCAGCATATGACTGAGCTAAATGAAAAGTCAGCTAGTGTGACCGAGGCGCACAATAGTGTGTACTTTGACAGACTGGACATTATGACAGTCAGGGATAATAGGATGAGGGAAGTCATGGCCTCTTCCTTCACTCGGGTGTAAAAAGGCTGAGAGTGCTTACGGTGATTAGAACAGACAGGAAAGGGAGAGAGAGAGAGAGAGAAAGAAAGAGAGAGTGAGAAAGAGAAAGAGAGACTGGCTATCGTCCAGTGAATATATTTCCCACTGGGACAAAGTCACGTCTCAGCAGTTGGATCCCAACAACCGCTAACGCAACCCAGTATCCATGGAAACCAGCAGGAAAATAAACACATACAAAAAAAATAAAATAAAATAAAAACTATAAACAACTGCTGCACTTTGTCCACAGATCCAGATTTCATAAGCACATTACAAGAACTACTGGAAGGAAAAAAGCCATGCTGGCTTGGAGTGCTAGGGGTGTGTGTGTGTGTGTGTGTGTGAGAGAGAGTTCAGGAATTGGAGTGCTTCAATCACAAACTGAGTTCACCAACTCCTGGGAGGTAGAATGTTTGAGGAGTCTAAAAGCTTTTAGACATCTAGAGCCAAAGCTGGCTCTTGTTTTCAGAATGACCTTAAATATTAAATTAAATTAAATTAAAACTCATTTTAAAAATATGAAATGAAACAAAACCTTAAATGATCATCAAACCCTCTAACCACTGATTGAAAACAACCATTGAAATATCCAGATGTACTTTGAGATTTAGAAGAACAGATAATTATCTAAATCAATTTTGTGTTTTCCTCCCCACCAGACAACATTACAGTTGGACCTGTATTCATGTGAATGCTGGGGTCTCTGCCAAGATCAGTTGGATGCTGTCGGTATGAGCAAAGTGCCTGAAGCCTAGGGGGAGGCTAGGCTATTCAGACAGAGCCTCCTTCCATTGGTGACGTGTCTGTGCCGAAAAGGCCCTACTGGGAGAATCACGGGGAAATGGACTTTCCTATGATAATACAGCTCCATTAGACAGCTACATCTGCTCTTATTCAAAAATATCAGGAAATAGCAGCCATTTCAGTCCCAACCATTTCCTACATTTAATAATGTCCTCAGAAAAAAGAGTCAAAGATGACACATTGTTGCCTCTAAATCTAATGCACTGCAATTAGAGGCTATTTTGAACCGACAGCAGCAAGCTATCCATTGATGGACTCTGATGGCATTTAAATGTTGATTGAATTACGACAACTGAAATGCCACTGTTCCACTTCTTTGGCTCTTATTGATGCTTTGTGTGTGCGTGCGTGCGTCTGTGTGTGTGTGTGTGTGTGCAGGTGGCCTGGCACCATACTCCTCCAGGGGTGTCATTAAGCTGCCAGGTGGACCAGACAGGTAACCGACAGCAGTGGGCCAGATAGGTAACGTGGGAAGGACATGCGTGCATGCATGTGTGGGTGGACAGGAGGGCTGGACGAGACAGAAATACACATGTGTGTGTGTGTGTGTGTTGTGTCGTTGCGATCCCACCCACACTGAGTGGGAACGGGAATATTTCAGTTAGCTGCTCCTACTGTCCACTGGTTAAACAACTAACAAATAAGATCAACCAATAAGAGTCAAGTCTGGTCTGAGGGTCACAGTGAATGGAAGGGAAGGCTCGTCTCAGCTGTGCTGAAAAGGATCTGATCGAGAGCTACTGCTTACCTGGTAATTAATCCACTAATCCCCTCCTTAAACCCCCAGCATTCTACCCCCCCCCCCCCTCCTTCCGAAACCCTTCTCATCCGGCTCACGGTTTGACTGAGACTGTGAGCAGAGTTAATAGACCCAATTACAGATCAAGCTGTGACTCATCACATGGTGACTATAGACACCTACTGAGAGCTAATAAACATGACAAATAAATTAGCCTTTAGCCCTGCAGCAGTGCCTCACTTCCTTTACTACGTAGAGTATTACCCTGCCTTTGGCACATGGAAACAAAACAGCCCGACATTCACTATGAGGTGGCTGGCTTCACACGCGTCACACTCACATGCTGGGTAGGTCCGTGCACGACCGGTTGTGGCCGTGGTTAAGCCACGTTATTGATTCATCATATCTGCACAGATTTCTGTTTACTTTAGGAAAGGAGTCATTATGTTTGTATACCTGATCTGAAATTACCCAGGAAGAGTCCCCATTTCTCTCATAAACAAACAAACAAACAAACACACACATAAACACACACACACAGCCCTTTTCCTTGCACTCATGAGGTGGAGCGGGAGGCAATAAGATTGTTCAGAGGAGATGGTTCAGAGGACAGAGCCTACTGTAGCTGGAGACTAACACACGTGAGATAGGAAAAACTGACAGAAGGCAAGAAATAAAGATTGAAATGGAAAAAGGACAAAAAAAGAAAATAAGGGAAAAGAATGTAGGGGAGAATGAGAAAGAAAGAAAAGTGAGGTAGATAAGGATGTAAAGACACAGGCATGTATAGGCTTAGGAGCCTGTGAAAATCAATCATTCTCCACAAGGCCATTGAAAAACCGCCACCCCCCACGCAGACACAGACACACACACACACACACACACAAAGACAAACAGATACATACACAAACACACATGCCTACCTCTCCCATCCCAGCCTTGCCATTGTCCACACAACATTCTTTTCAGTTACACTGAAAGCCACAGTATTTAGTGACACCCACATGTCTTTCTCTCCTGGCATGTTTCCCTTTAGTGCCAGAATAATGTATTCCCTTGTCTTTACTGATTTCCTCTATGCAAAAAAGATAGCCAAGCTGTCCTACAAAGGCAAAAGTGATGCACAGCAAACCAAAGGCAGAAAGCCTTAACTAAAATATCAACATTCTGGAATTAGCGTGAAACAAAGACAAAGAAAGGCATTGCTGCAGAAGGCCACACACTACTCTGGGAAAGTGTTTACCTTCACTCAGTGTGATCACTGTGTGTGTCACTAATTCACTGATGGGATAACAGCAGAGACTGAAATTTCCCTCATGGGATCAAAAAAGTCTAGACATACTGTATGTATACTAAAAAACCCATGAGAGAGAGAGAGAGAGAGAGAGAGAGAGAGAGTGTTAGGACATCTGTAGCAGATTGGAAAGCTTCTCGTTGGTTCCTGAGCCTGTGCCCTTTCACTTCACTTAATTTTCACACATACTGCTTCCAAAAAAAGCCTCCGTCATTACAGCCCCAGGTTGCCATAGAGATAGGAGACAGCCCGCGCTCTGCTCGGGTTCATAAAGCCCAATGACACCCACTGTTCTGGTGTCACCGTTCCTAAGCGTGTTATTAAAGGCCAGGAGGGTGAGTCGGGGTGGTGCGGTCAGCTGGTGCTGTGATTACAGTTTACCCGCCCAATGGGTTCCCTTGGTCCCGCAATTAAGCGGATGCTGCAATCAGATAGCCGTCCTGAAACTGCGCTAAAATCATATTGCTTTCTCAGGAAGGATGGAGGGGTGTGGGAAATAAATGACTGCAGTTTGTGCAGGTTCAACACCAACTGAAAGTCAACTGACTGCGGGGAGGTGATTGAGCCGAGAAAAAAAAAAAAAATCAACGTTCAACAAAAACAGAGGGCATTAGCAAATCTGTCTAATCAGAGCACTGTGCTCTTGCTGCTCTCTGGAGCATTCCGGAATGTGTGTCGCTATGACAGCACTGCCTTTGTTCCTGACCACATCTTCATGTCTGGATTCCAGAACCCTTCATTTTCAAGTAGCTTTCAACAGGGCAGAGTTAAATGGCAGGAAATGTCCCCGATTTCCACGGCATTTGCACCTGTCACCTACCTTTCTTAGAGTGATAATTGGTTGGAAATAAGTCCTGTCTTCATTTAGAAACAATGATTTCAATGTGCTGCAATTTGCTGCTTTTGAATGTACCCATTGACTTTCACAGCCAGTACACTGAGCTCAGGACAAAGCCCAAGAAATTTAGAACTGACACGGCATCTAGTCATTTACATATATCTATTTAAGCAGTTCCATCATTCAAAACAACCTACAAGAAAGAGTCGTATTCTAGTGGGATCATAGGTTGCTTTTGCATGTTATAAAATCTGTCATAAATGAGACTGTACTCTTGCTCCCTGGTGTTGCTCTCCAGTCAGCCAAATAGGGTGGCACGTCTGCTCTAATCTCCGAGACGTGACATGTGGACAAACAGCTGATGAGTGGGGTATGCATCTACACTCACCCGAACATCTTAGAGCTAATTAATTACTAATTACAACGTCTTGTTTAATAACCTGCTGACTCTCTGGTACATATACAGCATCAGCTTGCATGAATGAAGAGCAGATGAGGGAGTCTGTCTTAGCATAAACATGATCAAACACTAGAACACACAGTTTACTGATCAGCTTAGAAGTCTGCATACAAAGACAATGTGCTGTTGATAATGTCATACTTAACACGTAGACATAAGCTCCAAGGAAGTCATCGTTGTCGAAATCAACCTGCAGAAGATCAGTGCAAGGTTTACGTGTGTGTGTGTGTGTGTGTGTGAGCTTGAAGGGTGAGAGACAGATGTGTGAGACGTGTTTATTTTCTTCTCTGTGTGTGTGAGGTGAACTCTCTCTCTCTCCACCTCATAAAGACTCCTCTCATCCCATAGGAGAACTCAGCCCATCTGCCGCTGCCTCACTGTGACCTAACTAACTCGGGAGATGCACCCAGCAAGGATGCTGATGAGCCTCACAATGGCAGGCTAAGAGTTCAGCATCACCCAGACAACAGTCTCACCCATGGGTCCATTATCACTACAATGGCAGCAAAGATGTAGGCCAGTCCGGAGGGGTCCTCTGACACATATACAATGTCTACTATCAGTGCAAAGACCTCAGTAACAATTGGATATGTGGTGCTGTTACGATCAAAGCCTTCAACATCCTTGTATGAGATTAATGCGTATTCCCTAATCCCTGTGAGAATACTCCAGATGTCTTTCATTTCTCAAAACAACCACAGGAACATCTGACTGTGATATAATGAAGGAATGTAGGAGGAGAGAAGATGAAACGAAAGATGACAGAAACTAATATAAAGCCTATGATGAGTTAGTAGAAAATACTATACTTGCAAATGAAAGTGTTTAAGATAGATTCAGTGTATGTGTTTAATACTGTAGTACCTGGGCCCAGTTCTTACACAAGGGCCCCTCTAAGGCTGTTAAATGCAATAGTCCTGAGTCAGTCAGTCAATCCGCAGCCCTGTTGATTGAGGTTGCCAAGTGCTACTGGTAGAAATAAGGAGAAAGTCTGATACTATAAAGCCTGAACAGCAAAATGACAGCATGTATACACATCGGGCCAACTGACCACGACTGACCGCTGCGGCTGGCTCTGTGGCCATCTCAACATGTGAAATCGCTCGCAAACGAGCTGGCAGAGGTCTGCTGACACTGCCAGAGCTGTGCATACTGTTCAAGTTTGGCCCATCCACTGACACTCACATCACAGAGTTTGACCTATCCACTGACACTCACATCACAGAGTTTGACCCATCCACAGACACTCACATCACAGAGTTTGGCTCATCCACTGACACTCACATCACAGAGTTTGACCCATCCACTGACACTCACATCACAGAGTTTGGCCCATCCACAGACACTCACATCACAGAGTTTAGCCCATCCATAGACACTCATCGACAGGGCCACACTATCAGACATCTCACCGTCGGTCTGGTGTGCGCTCACTATAAAGTTACAATACAGGAGGAATGATACTACAATAAAATACACAAAAGGTTAGCAGAAGTTGCAAATGCACTGCACATTGCATTGAAATTCAACAGCTGTGCTTTGTTTCCCTGACTCAATCTCTCCCCACATACTTGTTGTCTCTTCATGACCACAAAATCCGTAATAGGTAAGGACACATCACAAACAGAGGCGACAGCAAGTACCACTCCACAAGCAGAATGACATGATCTCTGCGTCAGTTCAGGTCATGACAGGACCCTGGGTTGCCAGTTAGCATCTCAGTCATAACCACTGACTTCAGTAGCCTCAGACAACCCCTTCACATAGATAGAAGCGTGATTTGAAGACAGCCGTCTGATCAGGGCGAGTGTACGATTGTGTTCTTGATGAGAACCCTTGAGACGGTTCCACTCACCTTTGTTGGAGTAGCGCTGAGGGGGCAGGTCAAAAGGCACAGGGAACCCAGAGGAACCTTCATCGTTGGGGAAGACATTTTTCTGCACGCGGAACGTAGTCAGGTTCTGTACAGGTGGATGACAAAGCAAGGGAAAGCAAAGCAATTTTATTTATGTAGCGCATGTTGTAATCAAGGCAGTGCAATGTGCTTTACACCAATCAGCAAATAGAGGATAACAGCAAATCAAACATTCCTTATAAGAGAGACCTGACATTAGATAATGTCTCAATATGCTATGGCTAAACCCTTATATCTGCTTTGGAACATCAAAGGGAGATGACTAGAGAAGAAGGAGGAGGAAACTCTTGACACTAACAAGACACTCTGCCACAGATCAAATGGAAAAAAAAAGAAAAAAAAAAAGAAAATGCAACACTTCAAACTAATCTCTCTGTCTGCCAAATGTGTTGCATCTTATTTCCATTGCTGACAATAAGTCTGCACTCATATGAAGTCAAAAAATACATCCAGCAATAATGGAAGCGCACAGCATGTGGTCAATATAACAAGCAAATGTCTCAAATGCTTGACAGCAGGGTTTTTCCAGTCATTCCCCATCAGCTGACGTGAATAGCTCCTTGCACACTTAGTGTGAGGAACCGACAGCAGCATTCAACCAGCACAGCTCCAACACACAAATCAGCAAAGCATTCACAAGACTGCATTTTTACAGGAGCATGTCATACAACCATTGGCAATGGCGAAACACAAACGCACGCATACACACACACATGCACACACACAAATACTTGCAGGCGCGCACACACACACACACACACACACACACACACACACGTGACTATTAAATGTTTGAGATGTGATGATATGGCTGGCATGTTTCCTGCAGCTGTGTTAGTGAGTGTGCACAGGTTCACACTTTGCCCTTCAGCTGAGATAGATTGGGCAGTGCAGAGTGGGAAACAGAGCTATGAGACAGGTCAATAGCTGCACATCACAAGCACTAAGGTGAGATCTGCTGGTCAACATAGGGCCTTAGTTCCAATAATAACACTTTTAATATCCCTATATATCGAGTTCCTGGTGGGAAAAGATGATTTGTTGTTGATTGCGTGTGTGAGTGTGTGTGTGTGCGTGTGTGATTGGCATTGATGGAGAGAGGAAAACAGGAAAAGTGTGAGAGAGAAAGTGAGCAAAAGACAGAGAGAGAGGGGCAGGGGAAATGAGTGTGTGTGTGTGTGTGTGTGTGTGTGTGTGTGTGTGTAACAGCATAGGCATGCTGAGACCAGCCACTTCTGATTGCATCCACCGCACCAAATCCAAGCTGAAGTGGGTCATCATCTCATTTTGGGCCTTTTCAACTCCTCTCACTGAATATGAGCTTGATTAATAAGAGCATATTCTATTCTCAGCTCTCTTTCTTCAAATGAATGAAACACATGTTTAAAACATGCAACATGTGGCAGATTAACTGAGATCCTTTACAACTTAAGTCTTCATTGTAAATAACAGTCATTACAGTCATAATAACAGCCATTTATAGTGCATGTGGTCTGTGATGACTGGACTGTTTCTCACAAAGTCATCAGACGTCAGGTTTCTGATACACTCACAGGGCCAGATGTACAAATACTACGCAAATACAGAAGTCTGCTCCTGGC